>JAFBJS010057537.1:19411-24847 GCA_016785265.1 Paraplagusia blochii | reverse complement strand
AGACAACAACAATAAACTCAAAATGACACAGAGTCATTGATACAAGATTCTAACTTTTTATGCCGGTCTGGTAGGAGAAAGTGATATGCTGTGTGCACTTGAGAAATCCTTGTTGTGCACAACATGGGCACATCCTACCCGTAGAGTTAATACGGGTATTAAGATTTTATGGGTAGGAAAATATAAAGAATTTTTTTTCATTATGGTATATTGATCTGCCAAAACTGAACAACATTTAACCGGTCCGTGGTGTAAAGAAGGTTTGGGAACACTGGACTAAAATACAAACAGTTGGAGGGAATGAACAAGTGGACGTGCATTTAAAAAAAAAAAAGTTAAAAAAAAATTAAAACAAGCAAAATGTTTTTTTTTAATTGTGAAAAAAAAAACAGAAAAGGAAAACACACTTGAAAAAATGAAGAACCAAAAAAATAACAATATATAGCTCTTGTTTAAGTAACGGAGTTTGGTTTTATTTTATTTGTTTCATTTATTTATTATTTAATTTATCTTTTCCATTTTTTATTTTCATCAATTTTTATTAAGATTGTATTTTACTTCCTAGGTTACTGTTTATTATCTATTTTTTCTTGTAATTTTATTTTTTTACGGTCAGTCGATTTGCTGCTGTGTCCAAATAATGAAACAATTTGTTCAATTTTTTTTAACGTGGACGCGATTTGTGTTTTTCTCTTTATAGTTTTTTTTATCTTCTTCGTGACTTTATTCTGAGCAGCTGAAACGTTAACATGTAATTATTCTTCGTTTAAGGAACTGTTCCAACACGTCCCACTTTGTTCCTGCAGAACTCATCTGTTCTTTACAGCAGAACGTGTTTGTTCGTGAGTTCCTCTCATTCAGCCTATGTTTGTTCGAGAGAGCGCGCGTGCCCGCCCGTCAGCGCGTGTCCGCACCACAATCCTCGGCGCTAGGACCTCGGTTGCGTCAGTGCGCAAATCCCCGCACAGACGCAACAGCAGCGGCGCAGAAGAAGCGGCTGAAACACAACAGAGACCACAGTCTGCTGCTGCCGCCGCTGCCATTCACACCATCACCGGTGGAGGAGGAGCCGGAGGAGCAGGAGGAGGAGGTGGAGGAGGAGGACGCTGCACCTTGTGCCGGAGACGCAGCTGATCCAACCGGACTCCGCTCCGTATGGACTCACCATGCGCCGGATACGCGCCAACGCCATCGCGATCCTCACGGTCGCCTGGATCTTAGGAACCTTTTATTACCTGTGGCAGGACAACAAGCCGCAGTCCTCGTCCGCAGCCTCGTCCTCGTCCTCATCGTCGTCCTCGTCGTCGTCCTCGGCGTCACAAAGCCGCGGCAGGAACCATGGACAGAAAGCGGTTCCTGGGAAACTGGAGGTCCACCGAGACGACAGGACCATGGCTCTGATGGTGAGTGAGCCCTGGGGGTGAGGGCTGGTGGTGTGAGGAAGGGGAGACATGGAGGAGGAGAGGAGGGGTTGAAGGAGTCGCTGTGAAGACGGAGCTGAGGCTGGAGCTGCAGGAGTGTGTGTGCTGCATGTTGATGTGCTGTGGACACAGTGGGTCCGGAACCTGAAGATGATGAAGATGATGATGATGCATCTCTGGAGATAGACGCATCCTCTCAGAGGTTTCAGTTTCTAAAGTGTTCTTCAGTGTCAGTAAATGTGACACCTCGGTTGGTGGGATTTAAACGCCTGACAATCACGTCCTTATTTATGACCCTGAGGCACAGGGCTGTGAAAACATCTTCCTCTTCCTCAGCGGAATTGAACCTCCGTCCTTTCAGTTAGACTTTTCCACTGGTTTCATCTTCAACGTTGACTTTGCTTGGCTTAATTCTGGTTCACAAAGTATTTCGATTCTCCAGCAGGGGGCAATCTTGAGTGAAGCTAATTACTCTAGTTTGGACTTGAACCTCCGTCCTCAGTCGGACTTTTCCACTTGTTTTGTCCTTGACGTTGACTTTGTCACAGCTTTATTTATACACATGCAATAGTCATGCAACCTGGCTTAATTATGGTTTACGAAGTACACTGATTCTCCAGCAGGGGGAACTCTTAAATGTAGCTAATTACTTAAGACTTGAACTTCCATCCTCTCAGATGGACTCTTCCACTGGTTTTGTCTTCAACGTTGACTTTGTCAAAGCTTTATTCTCAAACGTTTAATAGACAAAACTGGCTTAATTATGATTTACAATGCACTCAGATTCTACAGCAGGGGGCACTCTTGTGTGTAGCTAATTACTTTGGGCTTGAAACTCTTTTCCACTTTTCCACTGCTTTTATCTTCAACGTTGACTTTGTCACAGCTTTATTCTCAAATGTTCAATAGTCAAACAACCTGGCTTGGATGGTTTATGGAGTACCTTGATTCTCCAGCAGGGTGCACTCTTGAGTGTAGCTAATTTGTTAACTACACAGGCGAACAAGGTGGAGAAGTTGAGAGCAGTATATTGTGAAAGTGGTTCATTAGAGCAGGGTTGGCCACAGAAAACTGCATTTGTGCATTAAAAAAATGCTAAGGTAAGGTATGTATGCAATATATATATATATATATATATATATCTACATACAGTGATATCCAAAGGACAGTGGATACATTGGTAGAAGAATGATCCTAGAGATGGCGCTACCAGGTAGGAGACAAAGAGAAGCTTGATTGATACAGTGAGGGAGGACATGGAGGTAGTTGGAGACAGAGTAGAAGATACAGAGGACAGGGGGAGCCCTGAAGAAGGGACAAACCCAAAAGAGGACAAGATAAATATTTATTGACGACTTCACAGAGGAGCTGATGAAGACTTCCTTGTTTGTCTGTAATTACTCTGTGACCATGTGACCCAGACACAGGTGTTGATGGTCAACAGTCATCACCTGTTGTCACTCAGGTGTTTGAAGACCTTCAGTGTGTGTAACGTTGCTAGAAAGAAGTCTGATCCCTCAGTCGGTGGATGATATAAAAAAAAGAAATCTTGGCAGCGTGATGGACGACTGGAGAACCACGTCCACTGAGAGGAGACGTGACTGAAGCCGTAAGTGTTTTTTTATGAACTCAGTGAGGAGAAGAAGCTCAGAGGCAGAGAGAGACGGGGATTATCAGGAAGAATGTTGACAAAATAAAAAATTACAACGCAGTAGAATCATGATTGGATTAGGGGTGTTATCAAAACTCTGTGTCCTCCACCTGATATTCCTCCTCTTCCATGTGTTGGTGGACGTCCCTGGGAAAACACGCTTCTAGGATTTGATTTGTATCAAACACAATCGATTCTTAAACCTCTTAAATCTTTTATTTTGTAGGATTATCTTATCTGACTTGCGGAACATGAAACATCCTGTATTTGTCCTTGTAATGAGAGGCATTGTTGTAATACTCCGGTAGAAAGAGAGGTTGTTTTAACGTTGAGGGGACAAAGACACTCTGCTCTGTCCACTGGACTGTGTTTGTCCACTTCCCTGGAATGTCGAGCTTGCTTGCCAACAGCAAGAAAATATCTGGACCAGCTGTCGTGTGTTTTTTTTTACCTCACTTTTAGATGACATGCAGTAATTGGTGGCTGATACCTAGGCAGAAAACTAGGTTTGTTTAGAGCGCCCTCTATTGATATGTACAGGCACACTCCCCTACTGTAACTTTAATGGTGACTTCTCTACTCACAAAGTTAGTTGGACTGTAAATGGAAAGTGACAATTTCTGCCCTCAGCCCTGTCCTCGCTGCCCCCTGTGGTTGTTTGCCAAGCTCCCACCCCCCCTCCCTGACCTCCGTGCCTGTCTGTCTGCCTGGGCAGTGGTCAGACTGTTTACCTCAGGCTGTTGGTTGTCCATCAGAGTGAGTGAAACCTCCGGCAGCAGTAAGAGGCTTTCCATAAATCCATGAGCAAACACCTTCTAAACCACATTATGTTGAGACCGTCCTCTGGTCCAACATGTGAGGCGGAAACACGAGGGAGTGTGGGGGAGGAGACGGACGCCCACGCTGCTCTGTGATTATAGAGCTGTTCACCTGGGGACAGTGAGGAGAGGAAGATGACAAAGATGTGGCCAGTGGACCCTTTAGAGGACAGGGACTGGAGCTGCGTGTTTTCATGTCAGCTCAGATCAGGACACGATGAAGTGTTAGTCCTTCAGGGGTTTCTGTCTCATGAAGTGTGAGAAGACGAAACGAATGTGGTTTCATGTGAAGAACATGGAGGATCAGGGTTGACTCTGACAAGATAGACAGATAGATAGTCAGGTAGATAGATAGTGAGAGAGAGACAGACAGATGGATGGTCGGACGGACGGACAGACGGACGGATGGACGGACAGATGGACGGAAGGACAGACAGATAGATAGTGAGAGAGACAGACAGACAGACGGACGGATAGATAGACAGACAGACAGACAGACAGACAGATATATAGACAGATAGATAGTGAGAGAGACAGACAGATGGACGGACGGACGGATAGATAGACAAACAGACAGATAGATAGATAGACAGACAGACAGACAGACAGACAGACAGATAGAACTATATTAAACCCCTTCCCCTTGGTAAATTGAGGAGGGTCTGTCCGATCACATGTTTTGGACACCATTTCAAAGTCAAAGTATTCTAGCTCCACATTTCATCTGTCCCAATGTCTTGCGCGTAAACAGAGCTCTCAGTGTCCCTATTTACTTTTGTCCCGTTTGACATGATTTAATCCGGTATCAGGATTTGATTAAAACATTGAGAAAATCCGTGTATGTGACACCTGAGCCCAACACTGAGCTTAAATGCACAGGATCATGAACAGAGACTGTCAGTGTCCATAGATACTGGTATCTGTTTGTCTAATGGTACTACAACATTAACTGGTCTTATTTTCCCTCTGGTCTTCATTTGTAGTAATTTTCTTCTGAGAATATAACCTTGCTACGTCAGTCTATGCAGAAAAGTTGACAAAATAAGACAAAAATGACTGAAGAGAAACCTGCTCAGTGATTGGATCTCCATCAGATCCTGAGATGTTTCCATGAATTTAGTTATTTATAATCTGGTTAATGACCTTTTACAGATATACAGACTGTATCTATCTCTACTAGGGACTGGTATGAGTATAACTGGACATGTTGAGAGGAGGGACAGTGGATACATTGGTAGAAGAATGATCCTAGAGATGGAGCTACCAGGTAGGAGACAAAGAGGAGATTGATGGATGCAGTGAGGGAGGACATGGAGGTAGTTGGAGTCAGAGGTGACAAGGTGAAAGGAGAAGATCGGCAGAGTTGTAATGTAATATTGTTAAGTTCATCATTGTTTTTTGACGGCTGCACATATCAGTCTTGGTTGCTTGTCCGTTGCCGGGCTGCAGGGGCAACTTGCACCACCCAAAACACACTGTACCAATTTGTGAGCCGTCCTGTGGTTGGAGAACCCACGGGAAGATATCAGAATCTGAAGTGACAATA
>JAFBJS010057537.1:11911-14411 GCA_016785265.1 Paraplagusia blochii | reverse complement strand
AGACATTGGGTTTTTACTCATTTGATTCCGATACTTGTGTCTTGGATCATTCTGTTCTGCTAGTCTAATGAAATCAATCTAATGAAAAACTTTGAGAAAAACATTTCTAAATTACATAAATAATTTTTACTTTTCTGAATTGTTTCCAGCAGGATTGCAGTCAACAGTTAGAGCAGTGGTGTCAAACTCAATTTCACAGTGGGACATGATTTCACAGTGGACATGAAGTCACGGGCCAGACTGAATATTTAATGAAAAATAAACAGCAACTGTTTCCCCTCCAGATATTAAATGCAGGGGCGGTGCTAGGGTCTCATGGGGCTGCTAGCAAGATATCAAGCCTTTCAAGATCCTTTTTTTTTTTTGTTGTTTTTTTTACAAACCCAAAAAAAAAAAAAAAAAAACGAAAATACCTTTGCTATAACAAAGTCACTACAAATACTACCAGTATACAAGGACTTTATACTGGCGGGCCAACTGTTGTACATATTTAAAATAAAAATATGATAACATAGCGGACCAGATTTAGGCCCCGGGCCTGATTTTGACACCTTTGATTGATTATTTGGGATTTAAAAAAAAAAAAAGGAAAATCTAATTTCCTGTAGGACTAATTTAGTTGATTTCATCATATCTAGACACTTAACTCTCATACTACTCATTAAAAAAAACGAGCTCTAACTTAGTTTGATGTCCAAGTGTGTCTTTCCAGTTCCCTAAAAAATTAATCTCTATGCAGATGACACTCACATTTACTTTTGTGTTCAATCTTCGATCCTTGCACATGAAATTCACTCCAGCTGGGCCACAGGGATGAAACCGTAGCCTGGAAGAGCAAACCCCGCCTCAGCATCAATCCATTAGATCAGACATATTTCCCCCAAAAAATCTTAGACTTTGGATTTCATCAGCTCACATCTCACTGATTGCAACAGCCTCGTTAACCATCAAACAGTTCCAGGCTGGAGAGAAACCTGCAGAGTCCAGGATTTTAATGAGATCTAAAAAAAAGGATCACGGCTGGTTCAGTTTTCTCTGGGATCGTTACCGGGACACGATTTCTCAGATCTGAAGTGAAAACTCTATTTTCAGCAGCAGAATGGAAGCTACCGGGAGATATCGTCTTGACGTCGTCCGTGACCTCCTTCGGAAACTGAAAATAAACTCTTTGTCGTTGGTTTGTCAAAATGAAGGTAGGGTCAGACAGACAGATAGACAGATAGACAGGCAGACAGACAGTCAGACGTCTTGTAGCGTCTGGAGTCTTTGAATTTGTCTGGTGTCTTGGTCCTATTGTACTTGTGTTGACGTACGGTGGTGCAGCGATATCTGAGAAGTGATGCAGGGTTGATTTACTGGAAGTACAAACAGGAAGCACCGAGGGTTTAACCACAATAAAACGTCAACATGGGACGAAAGACAACTCTTTGTGTAGTTGATTAGGCCTTTTTGACTGGTGGACTCCCTTCTTAGATAATGTCCTGTCTGATGAGATGAAGCTGCTTGAAGGATTGGTCTGAATCCAGACTGGAATGTGTTTCTGCTCAAGGCTCTGGGACTGGCATCTGATTGGTTGGGGGAAATTCTGATTTTTCAGGGTATTTTTGTGTGTTTTTTAGGTAAATGTCAGGGTAACCTCCGATATTTTTTTGGTTCTCTTACTGGGAAACCTTTGACTTTTTTGTGGTACTATTTGAGGGTAACAATTCCCTGTTTTTGGTACTATTTCAGGGTAACTCTGGACCTTTTCACAGTTGCATTTAAAGGTAACTTTGATCTGCTTTTCAATACTACTTTTCAGAATAAATTTTTGTAGCTCTATTTTAGGGGAATTTTCGATCTTTTTTTGCGATACTTCAGACCAGGGGTGGGCAAACTTTTTGACCTGCGGGCCACAATTTCTCCTAAAATTGGACACGGGGCCGAGTCAAGAGCAGAGAGATGGAGCGTTCGTGTAAGCTAAGATAAATGGCAAGTAAAAGTCATGCATCAAACCCAAAATACTAAATTTCTTATTGGCTTTTTTAATGCCATCTACTGGGAAAACGCAGACATTGTAGGGAAAAGTCGGAAGTTTAATTATAATATAAATAAATTATTTCATTTGGACAGGGATGGCGGGCCGCATTAAAAGGCTCAACGGGCCGCATGTGGCCCCCGGGCCTTAGTTTGCCTACCCCTGCTTCAGACTGTTATATATTGTTTCTTGGGAACTTTCAACCTTTTTGAGGTGCAATTTTTAAGTAACTTTAGATCTTTTTACAGTACTGTTACAGGATAACATCAGACCTTATTGTTACTTACCTATTTCAGAGTAACTTTGGACGGTTTTTATCTACCAGTTTTTTTACAGTGCACTACCAGAAGAATTGTTTTTTTGCTCTTCTTCTTTCGCCTTGTTCCTTTTTCAGGGGTGGCCATGGCAAGTCAACATTTTGCATCTCCCCCTGTCCTCTGTATCTTCTACTCTGACTCCAACTACCTCCATGTCCTCCCTCAC
>JAFBJS010057512.1:71230-87471 GCA_016785265.1 Paraplagusia blochii | reverse complement strand
ATTGCAGATGAAGTGTTGACTGACCAGGGAAGTTGTTTCATGTCCCGTGTAATGGCATCTCTATACAAGTGGTTAAAGGTGAAGCAGATTCGGACCTCTGTCTATCATCCACAAACGGATGGCTTGGTGGAGAAGTTTAATGACACACTGAAAAGGATGTTGAAGAAGCTGGTGGAGGTGGATGGCAAGGACTGGGACCAGCTCATCCCCTATGTGCTCTTTGCCATAAGAGAGGTTCCCCAAGCTTCCACGGGATACTCCCCGTTTGAGCTACTATACGGCCGGAGTCCCCGTGGACTCCTAGACCTGGCTAAGGAAGTCTGGGAGAGTCAGCCATCACCACACCGCAGTGTGATCGAGCATGTGGAGCGGCTACAGGAGAGAGCCAAGAAGGTCTGGCCAGCTGTACGGGAACATATGGAGAAAGCTCAGGCAGTCCAAGCCCGTACCTACAATAAAGGCGCCCGACTCCGAGAGTTCCAGGCTGGCGAGAAGGTCCTGGTCTTGGTCCCTACATCGGAGTGCAAGTTCCTAGCAAAGTGGCAAGGCCCATACGAGGTTGTGGAGCGGGTGAGCCCAGTCAACTACCGGGTAAGACAGCCTGGCCGGCGAAAAGGCCTCCAAATTTTTCATGTGAACATTTTGAAGAAGTGGTATCCGGCCGAACCACCACCAAATCCAGCCCTCCTAACGCATGTCTCTCCTCAGCAGCCCGAGGTAGTGATAGGTGAAGACCTTGCCCTGGAGCAGGTCCAAGAGGTGAAGGAGCTCCTAAGTCGGAACAGGGACATCTTCTCAGAAATACCGGGACACACAACAGTGGTACAACATGACATAGAGACCCAACCTGGTCAGGTGGTGCGGCAGAGGCCATACAGGATCCCCGAGGCCCGGAGGAAGGCTATTCGGGAAGAAATCAAGAAGATGCTGGACCTGGGGATAATAGAAGAGTCTTTTAGCCCATGGTCCAGTCCAATTGTGATGGTTCCAAAGCCAGATGGGACCCTACGCTTCTGCAACGACTTCCGGAAACTAAATGAAATCTCAACCTTTGACGCATACCCCATGCCACGAGTCGATGAGCTGATCGAGCGGTTGGGCCCTGCTAGGTATGTCAGCACCCTGGACTTGACAAAGGGATACTGGCAGGTCCCCCTGACCTCCAGAGCAAAAGCCAAGACTGCCTTTGCCACACCAGACGGCCTGTTCCAATACCGAGTCCTCCCGTTTGGCCTCCATGGTGCCCCCGCCACCTTCCAACGCTTAATGGATCGGGTCCTCCGACCACACCGCTCATACGCAGCCGCATACCTTGATGACGTTGTTGTACACAGCAATACCTGGACTCAGCACCTGGACCATCTGGAGGCCATTTTGAGAGCCCTGCGGCGGGCCGGTCTAACTGCCAATGCGAAGAAGTGTCGCCTGGGGTGGACCGAGACAGACTATCTCGGGTACACCATCGGTAGAGGATGTGTGAGGCCACAGCTCCGGAAGGTTGAGAGAATCCAGCAATGGCCGCAACCTGTCACCAAGAAGCAAGTGAAGTCGTTTCTGGGTCTGGTGGCCTATTACCAAAAGTTTGTGAAGAACTTTGCGACGATCGCCGCCCCACTGCACGAACTGACCTGCCAGAACCGGCCACACCATGTGAAGTGGACCAGGGAAACTGAAGAGGCGTTCCAGACCCTGAAGAAGGCACTATGTGAGGAACCTGTCCTGGTGACCCCTGATTTCACCAAACCCTTTGTCCTCCATACTGACGCCTCTGGTACTGGCATTGGTGCTGTATTGGCCCAGACTATTGATGGAGATGAGCATCCCGTGACATATATCAGCCGGAAATTGATGTCCCATGAAAGGAACTACTCTACAGTCGAGAAGGAATGTCTTGCAGTGAAATGGGCCATACATCATCTGCGGTACTATCTGTGGAGATGTGTATAAGAGACAGCCTCATACCTTTGCCTATCATAGGCACCCCGTTCTCACGTATTGCAATGGACATTGTAGGCCCACTACCTAAGTCTGCCCGTGGACATCTTTGTACATACAAATATATGTATTTATTTTTTTATGTATTGTATGTATATTTTATACATAGATAAAATATACGTTTAAGATATTATTAACTTAAACGTTTTCCTTATATTGTATTGACATATATTGTCATATATTGTCAGTAATACTCGCTAACAATTATAAACTATTTTTATTTACTACAGTAATACTAAAATAAACCTAAAATCTACCTACTACTAACCTACTCATTCACTGATCACTTTGCTGGTCTCATATAACTATCAATAGGATCTTTATGATTCATATTTATGTGTAAGTGGTGGCCTAGGGGTTTGGGAACCATATTTTGGTCTGGAGGACTTAAGGTTCGAAACCACCTTCCTGCCAGGTTACCACTGAGGTCCACTGAGCATAGTACCGTCCCCACTCACTGCTTCTGGGGTGCTCAAAGCTGCCCAATGTTCACTTGTTAATGTTAATTAAACCTTTCATTGTGTGCCATGGTATGGATCACAATGGTCAAGGAGTTTGCTTTCCTTTTCTCCAGTAAAATGCCAGTATTTAGGGTTTGCATGATGTAGTTTTAATCGTGGGATTTAAAGCACTACCCTGCAGCAAAATAGTCGTAGTAGTATCTGGTGGATTTTCTGTGTGCTCCAGTTTTGTCGCTGTGTACTCTGTGTGTTCCTCCAATGGCGTAAAAGCATACCACATTAGGTTAATTGAACACAAGGGACATTGGTTGTGAGCGTGAGTACAGTAGCTGTTTGTCCTGTGATGGACAAGGCTGGATAAAGTGTCCAGGGTGTACTCTGCTTTTGCCTCTTCACTGCTGGGATTGGCTGTAGATGTAGAAGAGCCCTCAAAACTTCAACCTTTTCCTTGAATCGTAGGAATGCTTATATATGAGCGAGACTCCTAATGAAGCCCCATGCCACTGGCTGGCTGCTGGAAGCAGCATCAAGGCATGAATCATGAAGCTCCCTCACTTTCAAATCAGAACGTGCTGGCAAGAGCAGGAAGAATGAGGGGAAAATAATCCATAAACTGTGCTTTTGTGCATTTATTGCTAAGTATCACAAATGGGAGATATTAAAGAGTTGACTTTCCTCCAATGTTGGCGGCATACTGAGTTTTGTTTTATTTAATGTAGGAGCTTGAACTCCCTTAAAGCTCCTCCGGCTAAAAACAATATGCTTACAGTGAATCTTGTTCTTCCTCCAACTCTGTAAATGGTGGAGAGAGCTTTCTGTTTTTTTTTTTTTTTCCGCTATGGTGCTATGAAATGTTTTTCAACCTCGTAGGAAATTGTAGATGGCAGCCAGATGGTTTGGATTAAGTGCGCTCCATGGTCACATTTTCCCATCTACCTGGACGTGGCCTCCATTTTAACAAACAAAGCAAGGCCATAAAACCCTTTGAAAATTAATTCACATGCATTTACTGAAGCACCAAATATCAGTTTCAGGAATAGCTTGATTTTTGATGTAGAGGTAAGGTCGTGATTTTAATTATATCCTATCTCTATTCACTCAAGAAAAAGATCAATTTTGGTAAAAAGAAAAAAAATACTACTAAAAATACTGAACAGTGTTCAGATAAATATACAGACAGACAGATAGACAACTAAAGAGAGATAGACAGACAAACGGATAGATAGACATATAGATAGATGACAGATAGATACATTGATAAATAGATAGGTAGATCGATAGATAGATAGCTTGACAGATAGATAGGTGGACAGGTGGACAAATGACAGATTGAGAAATCCTTGATTTATTGAATCCTTTGGGGTAGATAGGCAGGTAGGTAGCAGGATGAATAGGTGATAGGTTGGTAGGTACATGGCTATTTATGTAGGTTGGTAGGTAGGAAAATAGAAAGATAGTTAGATAGATGGATATATTGGCGGATAGATGGATAGACAAGCAAATTATAGATAAAAATTTGATTTATTGAATCCCTTGGGGTAGGTAGGTAAGTAATAATACATTTTATTTATAAACGCCTTTCAAGTCACTCAAGGGCACTTTACAAAAATCAGGTACAAACAATAAAGACAAGGGAGAAACGCATAAAAAACAGGAGGGAGGTTTTGGGGAATAAGTAGTCCGGAACAGGTAAGTTTTGAGTTGTGTTTTGAACATGGGGAGAGAGTCACAATTTCTGAGATCAGGTGGTAGAGCGTTCCAGAGATGGTGAGCACAGCGGCTGAATGCTCTGGTTCCCATAGTGCTGAGGCGGGCAGGTAGGACAGAGAGGTGGATGGAGTAAGAGGATCAGAGAGACTGAATGGGGATTTTAATGTGGAGGAGGTCATACAGATAGGTGGGGGGGGAGATAGTGGATGGCCATGTATGAACAGGAGAAGTTTGTAGTGGACATGACATTTAATTGGGAACCAGTTAAGGTGCTGAAGGACGGGGGTGATGTGATGGTGGAAAGGGGTCTTTGTGGTAATGCGGGCGGCTGCATTTTGGACTAGTTGTAGTTTGTGCAGGGACTTTTAGGGGAGCCCATAGAGGAGAGAGTTGCAATCGTCAAGTCGGGAAGTAACGAGGCTATGGACCACGACAGCAGCAGTGTGAGGGGTGGGGAAGGGGCGGAGCTTGTTGATGTTGCGGAGGTGGAAGTATGCTGTGCGGGTTAGTAATTAGTTAATGTGTAGCAAGTAGCAAGATAGATAGTTGATAGGTTGGTTGGTAGGTAGAAAAATAGACAGACAGATAGTTAGGTTGCCAGATAGATAGCATTTATTGACAGGTAAGTTTTCACCTACGAGGAATTCTATTTGGTGTATAGTGCAGTGACCAAACAGTATATTCAGAAGAAAGAGCAGTACTATGGTGATAAGAGGAGCGGTACAGAGGAAGGGCCAAAACTGACACGCAACAATGATATATAGATCGACAATAAACAATAGATAGATCTGTATTAATTCCTTGGGGGTTCACGGTATTTGAAGAGTTAATCTTAGTATTGCACTAAAGAGTGGTTCATTGTGTTATGTGTGTGTGCGTCTTTGCCTGATTATGAAGCTGCCATGCTGCTGTCACTCAAGGTGTGTTCAGGCGCCATTGATACACCACCCCATCCCCAAAGCCTTACTGCAATGCCCCTATTTGGACAACCAGTGGGTTGGTTTTAAATCAATAACACTCACATGGAAAATAAACTTCAAGCCTAAAAGCATTTGAGCCAGATGCTGAATAAGCAATGTGACAGGCCTGTCCATCATCAATCATTCCTAACCGGGTCTCAAAAGCGGCGTTTCGCAACCATATGGTGTTTGGTTTTCCTAATTGGACTTTAACAACAACAACATTAGCCAAACTAAAGGGTTCCTCTACATTTATGTACCATGAGAGTTTCAGCCTAATTGATGCTTAATGACAAACTCAAAAGTAGAAAATTGTTCTGGGTTGTCGTGGGCTGTGAAAAACTGATGATTTTGACAACTGACTATTCTCTTCTATTAACGACTATTTTCTCTTCAGCGCTTCAGCCTCACCATGCCTTGATGGTGATGAAAATGTTATTTTACATTTAGCTATGAGCCTGTCAGTGGGATTAGATAAACACTAGGCTTTACAACAACCTGAGGAAACATGCCCTCCTCAGGCCCAGGTGTCTTCCTGTTTGACATTGTCCATGGTAGCCTACAGGTCCAGACGTAGACTGGGGCCTGTGGCTGGACCTTGGGTCCTAGTTATGGTCCTAGATATGCTGCGCCGGGGGTCCTTTTATACATTCAGTCATCTCTTGCTGTCCTCTCTCTCTCTTTTTTTTCCGGCTGGGGATCTCATGTACCGGGAGTCTGTGTGTTTCCCCCTGCAGAATCCCATGGCCGTAAACTTGACTAAGGACTTAGCCTCCAAATCATGGCCCAACTCCCCTAGCACCCTATAGCCTGTGTGCTTGACCCAGGACTTTGCTTTTATATTGACACTGCAAGGACTTTAAAGAGCCTTTGTGTAGATAACCTGTGTAGATAAAATTTAATTTGTTTTTCTTCTTGCTGCCCACCCGTTCGTCCTGGGTGAGGATCCCCTCTTCTGTCGATAACTTTCTTCCTGTTTTCCCCTGTCTGGGATTTTTTGGGGGAGTTTTTCCTCAGTCCAGGTGAGGGTCCATAAGGCCAGGGGTTATTTTCCCATTTACTGGATCTTGTTTATAAAACAGTTGTTATGATTTGGCATTATAAATAAATAAAGTTGAAGTTGATGGCAGTGGTGGCATAGTGGTTAAGGAAGCGGACTTGGGTCTGCAAGGTCCCTGGTTCGAATCCACCAGCTGCCAGGTTGCCACTGAGGTGCTCTGAGCATAGCACCGTCCCAACCCACATCACTTCTTGTGGTCTCACCACACTCAGGAAGGCTCACAATATGGTGCAATGTGATTTGGGTGGCGTCAACTGCCCCTGGTGCCACCCCTGTGACTCGGCAACGGACAAGCAGAAGAAGATGAATGAATGAAGTTGGTGGTGTCACTGTGCTGGATAAAGGTGTTTGCTTAGTGTACTTCTCTTTTGGATGTACGATGGGCAACTTGAATGCAAAATTCTTGGCAAGAGGCAACTATTTTTTCATTTGGCCCTGTTGTCCCAGCACCTGTACCCCAACTCATCTGCGTTGGATTGTTAAGTCTTCTGCAATTAGCAGTGCTGGCCTAGTGGTTAAGGAAGTGGGCTTGAGTCCACAAGGCTTCAGTTTCGAGTCCACCAGCTGCCAGGTTGCCACTGAAGGGCTCTGAGCATAGAACCGTCCCAACCCACATCACTTCCTCTGGGCTCACCACCCACAGGAAGGCTCACAATTTGGTGTCCCGACAATGGACAAGCAGAAGAAGATGGAGGAATAATCGTGACAGTCTGCAAATTGTAGTTCGCGAAATTCAGGATCCAGTCGTAATATGATGTCACTTGTTCTAGCCTGTATAGCGTAGGTTATTGTAACATTAATGGAAGTGATACATGAGATTCTTTTATTTGTTAACTTTATTGCATTTGATACTTAATGAGAGTAATCAGAAAGTAATATCATAGAATTGATCCTGCCATCACATCATGTCACGTCTGTTACTGTTGAGCTGAAGCGGTTCCTCTATCTGAAATAAGGCCAGATAGGCTGTGTAGATAGACAGACAGACAGACAGATAGATAGGCCAACAGTTTTTGAGATTCATAAAAATTAGGCCAAAAAGGACTTATATATATATATTATGTTTGGTCATGAAATGATTGCTATGAATACCATAAGAGTTTGAGAAATGTTCTGCACAAAATGTCTGTGTCCGTGTTTATGCTGGGAGACTGATAGAAGTGGCAAAACAAATTTCATTTTTATTGTTTCTTTCACAACTTGAATGCATTGAAACTAAGAATTATGACCAACCAATGCTGCTTGCACTATAATACCGAGGGAAATTGTAATAAAATCTTTATGGTTGGCAATTTCTATGCGGAAAATCTGGAAACGCACCTTTTATTTTATTTGGCTCTACTGCTGAAAATAATGCTGTCTATGTTACATTTAAAGGATTTACTTGTGGCTATTTGTCAGAGGTACTGCATTGGCTAAACTGCCATATAAACTGACTAAGGGATTTTGTCCCAGTGGTGAAGGAGAAAATTAGATAAATGTGTCAATTTCTAAGTAATGAACTGTCTAGTGACAGCAGGTAATGTCATTATGTCATGTTTGCTGTGACACTCTATATTAATATCTGTAATTACAGCCCATGGAAACCAATACTGGCATATTTGGCCAAGCACCGAAGCATTTTATTCACACTAATTTGATGAAGTTGGGTATATTTCCTAAACAGCACAGTATCCTACTGTGATGGATGTAATCAGGTCTACAAGCTTCTATAGGCGAGAGAAAAATGATACTTTAAAGCCTAAAACTGGTGATTTATGACCGAAGGCGGGTGATTATAATGTTGGTTATTGGGTTAAGTGTGTGAATCCATAAATCAAATATCCTTAAACCTAATCGTTACATTAGATATAATATGATATTAGATTAGAAAATATTGGATTAGAACAGATCAGATTCCATTGAAAGGGGGAAATGATTTCAGCAACAAAAGGAAAAGACAAACACAATGCAAACAAAATAATAATACTTGTTACTTTTAAGGAAATCTGAATACTAAAATACAATTTATAATAAAAATGAACACAACAGGATTTAGAAGTTTAGGAATGTCAAACAGTGGGCTATAAATAAAAACAAACAAATTAGCTGCCCACATGTATTCCATGTTTTCCCTTTCTCTCTTGAATTGTAGTGTCTGAAGTTGAAAGGTTTTTTTTTTCTTATACATGGTAATTCATTTTCTTGTTAACTCTGATTTTGAACAACCTAGCTATAAATAACAAAATAGTAATAAAATAACAGAAATAAAACACACACAAGGAGTATTTGCCTCTAATTTTAAACCAGATCTTTTTTAATTTGTTTAATCTTTTTAATCTATCTTTCATAGGCCAAAAAAAACATGCATTCACTTGCCAGAACACAGGGGCTATGTACTAGAGTTACAGTGTACAACTCTCGTACACATCTGATTTCATGGGCCTATCATCATGACAGTGCGGGCCAGATTTGGCCCCCGAGCCTGAGTTTGTACACGTGTATTAGCATTTAAACACCTTTTTGACAAAGTAAGTCAAAAAAACACGTATTTTAAAATCCAATCATCTCAGAGCCACATGTACAATATTTTTAAATATAATACATAAATAAAAGTTTATATAAAAAATAGTAAAGTATAGTCAAATAAATGAAAAAGGGATACCAAGAATATGGTAAGAGAATATGATAATAGTCTGAATTTGATTGCTTTAGATAGCTTTAAGTATTTTCTTAATAAAAAAGTGCTTCTTACAAAGGTTCCCCAAATCCAGATTTATTTCAAAACTCACTTATAATCCAATAAAATTTGAATTTCAAGGTATGAGGCCCTGCCTCACTCTGGAGCACAGAAAGGATTGGTTCGCTGCTTCATGCCCTACCACAGAGACAAGTGCTGTTGAAAATATCTGTATAGATTAAAATGTGAGAGATTTATTCATGTTTTTGTTTTATTTCATGGCTTTGTCCTATATTTTTATTGAAATAACAGAAAAATTATGTAGTAGTTATGTGTTATGAAACCTGATCTAGCTGAGAGCCAGATCCAGTCATCAAAAGAGCCACGTCTGGCTCACGAGCCATATGTTTCCTACCCCTGACCTAAACAATCCCACTCTAACCTGCATTACAGCTACACCTTTCTGACAGACCATGTGTCGCATGGACAAGAAAGAAGGTCAGAGTGGGGAGGGGGCGAGGGGCTACATCAGTGGTGTTGTTCAGTTGAGCGTTCCTCCTGTTACAGTGGCTGCATCAGTCTGCTGAAGAAGCTGCTCAGTGCAGCCACAGTGTCATGCACAGGCTGAGAGACGTTGTCTATGATGGATTGCAGCTTGCTCCTCCCTCCGTGCCTCCCTCCCCTACTTCCTGAGAGAGCTCCAGACACCAGTCTGGTATGAGCTGGTTCTATGCACCAGCCTGTCAGATTTGTTTCTGTCCCTCCCTGTACATCCCCCCCACCCAGGGATCTAAAAGATCTGTGGAAAAAAAAAAAACCTGCACAACTGAGAGACCCCGGTCTCCTCAGTAGGTGGAGTTCATTTTGACTCTTCCTGCACAGGACAGATGTGTGATGTGCAGTCCGTTTTGTTACTCAGTGGGGGTGGACACCTGGGTATTTATAGCTCTTGTTGAGTTTAATGTCCAGACCCTGGATGTTCAATGTGTGAATGGTGAGGACAAACAAAGTTCTGAACAGTACTGTATATCCAGACAAAAATGTCAGACCCTTGACAAACACGGTGGATTATTTATTTACATTTTTCCAACAGTAATCTTGTGAATTCTTAATAAATGTTGAAAAACTCACATACCTTTCATGCCAGTTGTTGAGATTTAATGAAAATGATTCATTCATTCATCTTCTTCTGCTTGTCCATTGCCGGGTTTCAGGGGCAGCTTGCACCACCCAAATCACATTTCACCATATTATGTGGGTGGTGAGCCCACAAGAAGTGATGTGGGTTGGGACGGTGCTATGCTCAGAGCACCTCAGTGGCAACTTGGCAGCTGGTGGATTAGAACCTGAGACCCTGCGGACCCAAGTCTGCTTCCTTAACCATTAGGCCACAACTGCCGAAAAATAATTTATTTCAAAAAAAAAAAAAATGGACTACAATCACACACACACACACACACACACACACATATATATATATATATATATATATATACAGTATATATGTATATGTATGTATGTATGTGTATATATGTATGTGTGTATATATATATATAAATATATATATAAAAAATACTTAGGAAATACAGTGGTACCTCAGCTTAGCATAATCCGTTCCAGGTTGGTGGTCGAGGTCTGATTTGGTCGAGGTCTGAAATAATTTTTCCCATAAGAAATAATGGTAAACCACAGTCTGGTGCAGTGCGATTTTGGTGGCAGTCGAGGAGGTTGCCACCCCTGTGATTAGAATTAGTATTAGATTCGTAGATTTTAAATATTGGCTGCAAAATACAAAATACCGATTTTTCAATCTAAGAAATAATTTGAGAATAGAGCATCAACAATATACTGTATAACACTTCAACAGGGCGTCAACAATGGGAAATGATAGATTCCAGCAACAGAAGGAACAGAGACAGACAGAATGCAAAGACAATAACAATACAAGTTTAGTTAAAGGAAATCTGAATACAAAAATACAAGTGATAATGCAAATAATAACAAAAACAGGATATAGAAGTTAAGGCTTGTCAAACTCTGGGCCATAATTAAAAACTGAAGTAATTTAGTGGCCCGTACTTAATATTAATTGTATAAAACTGACCTGAAATGTGAATGTTTTTCCTTCCTTTATGGAAACTCATTTTCTTGTAAACACCGAACAACCAAGCTTAAGATGATAAATATTGTTGCACCAATTGCAAAATTCTTGGCCGCTATTGATTCATGTTTTTAAGGGAGATTTTGGTTTTCCAATACCAATTATCTATTTAAGAGATAATTTGAGGATAAAATACAATAAATAATGAATAGATTTTTATTTTGAAAACACAACAGTGGAGATGGACTTGATGTAGCTGATATTCGTCAGCAGGCTCAACATTGAAATCAAGCTCACGTTTGACGTCCAAATGTCCACAGTAAAACTCACCGGGATTGGGTGGCTACTAGAACTAGAAATGCCCTAATATCAACTCTGGCAGTGCAGTATCAGAGAAGTACCACCTACTTGGTAAGTTGTACTGTGGACTCAAGTGTTTCACCAGCTTTATGAAGGCTTTATCCTGTACGAGCGCCATTATTTTACTAGTGGTGGCTTTGGACTTCTCAGTACTCATGTCCAATATAGGAGCCCGGTGTCCAATATAGGAGCCCGGTGGAGTGTTTTTGTGGTTGCTGAGAATCCATCTTAGCAGCCGTGTCCTCTTTATATCTTGACTACATTAAATTTTGACTACAACCATTACAAACAGCATGTTTTGGCGTGTTTGGGTACAGCCTGGCACACAGTAAAATGCCTGGCATTGAGATGCGTGTCAGTGTGATTGCCAAAATCTGGAATTCACGACAATGACCAGCGGGTCACCGATTGGGCCGGTTGGATATAAAACCGGCATTTTTAATCGGCGGCCGATTGCATCTCCAATTCTAAAAATCCAATCCTCAGAATCTGATACAACATAACGGACAATCTTGCTAAAAAGTTAAGTTAAAAGTGAAACAGATAAACATTGTGGATGCATACTTTAAGTTCCTCTGGCATTTAAACCATGAATACGCTTTTCATTTGCAATAGTTTTCCACATTCTTCACTGTGACTGAAAGGTCAAAAACTTATTTAAAAACCCCTGCTCGCTAAATGGTGCAGTGCAGTTCACTTATACTTAAGCTAGTCTGAAGAGAAAGCTGTGGCAGTGAAAAATGGAGAAAAACTTCTGCATTGGTGACATGTCTGTCAGGAACCTAATGAGAAACACAGCATTAAGATATGCCCTGTGCTGAAGCCACGATGGGGCTGAACCTACACTTTTTTACTCCTCCTTCCCCATGCAGACCTTTGTAGAGTGAGTTAGTCATAATAATTCATATTTTTGTGTTTTATAAATGTTACATTAAACTTTTTTTATACCCAATTCAAGGACAGATAGTAATTGTAAACATGGGTTCATCACATTAGTGCTGGGTGAAAAATATCATGTATATGTATATGTGTATATATATATATATATATATATTAGGGGTGTGACGATTCACTCTCATAACGAACCGATTCATATCTCTATTCACAGGCTACAATCCGATTCAGGAACGATTCATAAAAAATATTAAACGAGTGATCCAGTTCGATCCGATTCGGGTCAATTCGATCCAAACCGATCCAAAACAATTAATTTTCACACCCCAAGTATATATCTTTATATAGTGTATATTAGGGGTGTGACAATTCACTCACAACGATCCGATTCATATCTCGATTCGCAGGCCACAATCCGATTCAGGAACGATTCATAAAAGATATTTAACGATGGATCCAGTTTGATCCAAAACGATTCATTTGCACACCCCTAATGTGTATATATATACATTTTAGAACTTTATCAATCCCCCGGGAGTATCCTTCGGGAAGTTATGCTGTAGTGAGCGGGGAGCACGGCACTCTCACATGCTCAGGGCACCTCAGCAGTAACTCGGTGGCAGGGTGATTCAAGCCTTGCAGACCCAAGTCCGCTTTCCTTAACCACTAGGCAACCAACTGCCCAATATATCGTATCGTATCACAATAACAATATTTATCACGATATACCACAATAAAAGTTTGACAAATGTGCTTTCCCTTCTCCAACTTTATTTTTGGTGGTGGAGGTACAGTAGCCTTCATATTTTTTTCATTTTCTCATATAATCTCAACATCTTGTTTAAAAATCACACAATTTTTAGATTTCTGAGAACAAATTTTTTTATCAAATTCCAGCAATAATAAAAAAGGCAAATCCATATAATATATATGATGTATGTATTTTTCTTTTTAAATCTGTAACTTTGTGGTGCAAAGTTTGTAAGCCAATATCAACTGTCAAAAGTAAACATTGGGGTTGAACAAAACATGGTACTAACCATGAATTAAAGAGCAAACAAATGCTACATACACAGGAAACGTGGGTTTACAAATTTAATGTGATATGTCATATGTAATTTGTTAACGGCGCTGGGATGTTGTTTCCAACAGTGTGTCTTGAGCGAAAGACTGCTTTATCTTAGGCTGGGGATAGTTTTTCTTTTTGCAACTTGCTCTCGCTGTTGCACGACTAGTTTTAGCTCAGATTTTAATGTATTCTTTTTTCGTGGACCCTCTTTAGGTGTCTCGGCATCGGGAGCGGGAACAGCCCTTTAGCACTGTTCACATATAGCCGTCTTCTACTCCATGTCGGACCTCTTGAATCCAAGATGTAACCAAATCACAGACAGCACCGCCTCTTTTCGGTAAAATTGCTTCTTTCTGAGCAACTCTTTGGCTGTTGCGACTTCGAGTGTGAAACGTCAACCTGTTGCACGTTCATTGCACTTTTGAGTGAAGAAACGTAAAGCGTACCACAAGACGTAAAGCGTACCACAAGACGTAAAGCGTACCACAAGACGTAAAGCGGCGGCATATCGCCCAGCATTACGACACATTATGACTTTGTTGACTAACGTCTTTTGTGGCATGAATTTAGAACGTTGTGTTACCTGATTACAATCGTTTACATTTTCCAATTTCATGCCATAGCCATAACACTTTTTCCACATCCATTATGGCCGAGAGGCATAGTTCAGACTCCCAATGATAGCAGTGTTCTGAAAGAAAGGTAAATTAGTTCAAAACAAAACCCTTGGAAAAGGGTGAAAAACTGACAAACCATCAGCTGGATGCTATTGTGTTTCTTCTCACCGCCATTTTTTGTACGCTGGGCTGTCAGCGTTTAAATTAGCTAACCCCAACTCTTTTGTTAGACCAAATTATAGAAGACAATAAAGATTTCCACAACACACTTACAGCGCACTGTGCACAATCTTTTTTGCTCTTTAACTATCTCCATGTACAAGCAATAGTTTCCAGGGCAACTGTTTCCATTTTCCTACATATTTTGTAACAATGACAGTGACATACATATGAAGTATTTTCAACTAGTTGTTGTAACATGTTTTAAACATTGAGTTACCTGTTAAAAGGATATATGTTTTCTTGATATTCTTCACTTCTCATTAAACTCAGTCCCCTCTATTACAGCTCAAAAATACCTTTAAAAATTGGGTTCAAATACTTAGGAAGAGAAGGACCCTGAGCTCAGACACTATGGATCAGGAAAGGCCTTTGAATGTCTGTATTTCCAGGATGTTGCATCATTAAACATAGTCACAAGGTGTTTTTTTTCCTTTTCAGCTGCAGGAAACTTCATGTGAGTACTATTTTACTCATTATACTTCACTTTCTAACTCCCTGTCCAACACATTGGTGAGCGATTTAGATACATAAGGTATAGTACGGTAAAGCAGTGGTCCCCAACCACTGGGCTGGGGTCCGGTGCTGGTCCGTGAGTGAATTGGTGTCAGGCCGCAGAGAAATAATGTTTCCTTTTGGCCCCATCTGTCTATTTCTTCCACTTAATCCATACCTATATCAACAAAAGAACTGAACAATAGAATGGCTAGGATTCTATATTTGATTAGGAAATATTTTCTCAGTGAAAACAACAACAATAAACTCATTGATACAAGATTGGTAGCAGAATGTTATAGGCTGTGTGCACTGAGAAATCCTTGTTGTGCTCATGCACAGATAATTCGGGTAGGAAGATTTTATAGGTAGGAAAGTATTCAAGAACCCCAGTAATTTAATTTTATTAAGGGATATTTATCTGCCACAACTTAACAACCGGTCCGTGAAAGTGGTATGGGACATTTAACCGGTCCACCGCACAAATAAGTTTGGGGAACATTGTGGTAACATGAGTAACTGCCGTGTGTGTACTATTTGTCAAGACTTCCCAATGAAAAGATAAAATAGATTGTTGTCAGTTTTTCTACCTAAAATGTGTTCAGCCTTCACTAAACAGGCTGACTGTCTTTCAGACCCTGGGAAGGTCTTCACTCAGTGGAGAAAAGTCAGTTTTGACCAGTAAATGGGCAGTTGACTGCAAAGTGTCTGATGTAGCATATCAAATCCGACTGAAGCCCACGGGAACTGGAATAGGCATGCTGCCACTTCAGGCACCTGTCCAAACGCCTGGCACACCACTCAGCGTGTGTGTGCGTTTGAGGTGCACTTATACGGTTAGGCAAGGAAGATGGTGCCAAGAAAAAGACTGCAGCAAAGATGAAAACAAACAAACAGAAAAGACACAGTCAAGATTCAACATATATATGATATGAAGAAGAGGAGAAGGGGTTAAGTTTGTGTACAACAGTGCCAGACTGAACAGCAGGGATTCAGTCAATTTTTATTTAGAGAGAACAGTTTACGTACAACATTTTTTTGTGAGTTGGAAGTAAAATGTTGTACTTTAAAAATGTAAACTCTATGGTTCACGTTCTGGTCGAGTTAAAACAGTCTGGTGGAATGTAATTTGGGTGGATGTCCAGGAAACTGCTGCCCCTGCCACCTGGCCTACAGCTAAAGGGTGAAAATTTGATTTCTTTTGGGGGATAAGAATTAAATATTTTTTGGATAAGCTAAAAGATGTCTTCAGAACGCTAACACTGGGTGATTTTCACCCACACAAAGTGATTTTCATTGTGTTGCCATTGTGTGAGTTTCATGGGTTCTTGGGTAACTTCAGGCTCCTCACTGATGTTATTAATTATGTGTTTGTTTCCCTCCTCCCATCTATGGTTTTTTCAAGAGGCATGCGTTTTTCATCCGACTTTAGTGATAGAGAGTAACATATTTTACGGGTGGAACCCAACATTATTGTTTTTTTTTTGTGTTTAGATCAGGAGTTCTTTGCACTTTTCAAGGGAATCAACGTTCATGCCGGCCACATTCTCTCATCCCATTTCATCCACAGCTGTCGTCCTGTCAGAGGCTTGGTTACTCTGGCATGCTAACAAGTCAAAAAAATGTAAAAAAACATCAAAAA
>JAFBJS010057512.1:59413-70978 GCA_016785265.1 Paraplagusia blochii | reverse complement strand
CTCACTGATGTTATTAATTGTGTGTTTGTTTCCCTCCTCCCATCTATGGTTTTTTCAAGAGGCATGCGTTTTTCATCCGACTGTAGTGATAGAGAGTAACCTATTTTACGGGTGGAATTTACCCAACATTATTGTTTTTTTTTTTTGTGTTTAGATCAGGAGTTCTTTGCACTTTTCAAGGGAATCAACGTTCAGGCGTTCTCTCATCCCATTTCATCCACAGCTGTCGTCCTGTCAGAGGCTTGGTTACTCTGGCATGCTAAGTCAAAAAAATGTAAAAAACATCAAAAAAAAGGAAGCTTGTCGTACTCTTGTCGTCCATGGACACACAACCGAGTATTGGAAGCACTCACAAGCCTGAAGTGATGGAATTTTACACCCAAACAAAGGGAGGTGTTGATACTTTCGAGCAGATGTGTGCTTAAAACGGCTGTGGAAGGAAACCCAAAAGGTGGCCACTGTGTGTGCTATATGGCACGATGAACGCTGGTGTGATAAAGTCATGGATCATTCACAAGGAGAATGCCATGAAGTGAGGTGACACAACTGATGAGGAGGCAGTGTATGCAGGCTTTGGCAATAACACTCATCAAGCCATGGTCACAGCAGAGACCTCCAACACGATACAGGTGTTATGTCTGCCATCGACCAGTGTGTCCTCGCCATAAATACCATGTTGGGGACTGCACAACAGGAGAGCCATCAAAAAAATCAGCGATGCCACAGAAAAGGCATCCAGATGGCTGTGGATCAAGCGGGGCAATCCGTGGACACATGCTCTTAAGACACAAGCCGGGACTTGATCACCCCGGCTGGGACCCTGGGTGAGGGTGTCTGTTGAGAGACCCGAAATACCTGATGAACCCAGGTGTCAACACTGATGATGTGTCTTAAGGTGCACAGATGTGTATATTTTGAACCGAGTTGTTACCAACTGCATGTAAGGCATAAGGTAAGTTAAGAGTTGTCCCAGAATTTGCATGTAATCCTTAATTAGTATAATGTCTATGAATAAACATCACTTAATGGTAATTTCCAAGGAAATTCATATAGTCAATTTTTTTTTTTCCCTCTCAAAAAATTGACATTTTTTTGTCTCATTCTCCCACAGTTGTCTATGTTGCAAGAAGACTGTGCCTTCACCCAACAAGGCTCGCATGTCCTAGGAATGGGTGGACCAAGAACAAGTTCCCAGCTCCATTACCTGTTTTTTCAATAATTTTGCTGCCTTTTTAAAGTGTCTGCCATGGTACTTTTTTTTTTAATTTATGTGATATTTAATATTTTGAAATTAAAGAAGAATACTACAATTTGGTATACATTGTTGTTCTTTTAAATAAATTGATGAAAACTGTATTTCATCCGCGTTATTGTAATGGGTAAAATTTTAGCGTTAGTGTTCTAGGGTTAAAGAGTTCTGTTGGGCAACTAGACATTTTCAACTTGGTCCATGACCTGGAAGAGACTATATATTAGAGGTTTTTTCACAGAATCTAATCTGACAATAAACTTCAGATTTAGTCGACGGATCGTCCAATGATACATCAGATTAGCAGAGTGGCACTTTGCCCCAGAGGCAGAGTCTCTGTCATTAGTGTGGAACTCTAGAGTTCACCTCCTGGGCATGACTGCATACCTTTCAGTGGGCACACATGGCGTGGACTAGTACAGTGGAGTATAATTGGGTGGAGTGTGCTGCCCACCTGATCCGATGATGGATAAGTTGTTGAAAATGGGTGGATGGATGAAACTATGCAGACATATAAAGTTCAACCAACAGTAGGAATGTCACTCACCATGCATTACTTTTCTAGTTTTTACTAATGGTAATAACTAGGGATGATTTCCTGAAAATTTCCTCATTATCAAAATGTCTAAAGCAACTATTAATGCCAGTAATTGGATACTTTCTTTTTTTCTCCAGCACGTTGTGGGCTGCAGTTGCTAAGGCAACATTAAGCTCAATATTAGGGCCTAGACATCGAACTGGACGCACTATAGTAACCAATAATGATAATAATAACTTCGTTTCATATCACGCCTCTCAAGTCCCAAGGTCGCTTTACAGAAAATGATGGGGTTTGGGGTGTTTGTTGTTTTGAGGTGTTTTTTAAAAATGGTGAGTGTGGGGGCTTGGCGGATATGGAGGAGTAGGCTGTTCCATAAAGTAAGAGCAGCGACACAAAAGGCTCTGTCACCAAAGGACCGTTGCGAGCAGGGGATGACAAGCAGGTCTTTTTATCAGAGGACCTCAGGGACCTTGGTTGAGAGTAGTGCTGGAGGAGATAGGAGAGGTTCTGTGGAGCAAGAGCATGGAGGGATTTGTATGTAAGGAGCAGAATTGTGTAGGTGGTTTGAAACTTGGGTGCCAGTGGAGTTGCTTGAGTGTGGGGGTGATGTGTTGCCACCGCTTTGCATGAGTTTTGGACACGTCGTAATTTGTCCAGTGCCTTGGAAGGAAGGCCAAACAGGATGTCGTTGCAATAGACTAGACGAGAGGTGATGAAAACATGGATCAATGTCTCTGCCACGGAGTCATATTACGATATCCGACCAATACTTGATAGATACAGGTCTTGTTGGATCAAGCCAACTGTACAGATAAAACAACCATCAGTTATATGAGCTAAGAGATACGTTTAGGTCACGTTTTTAGTTATTATCCTTGATGAAATGGTCCCATGAAGAGACACACAGGTATTGTCTTATCATGTAGCGCTACAGCATTTGAAAAGGAAACTCCTTGTCATTATGATCCACACCACTGCACACGAATGTGAACTCTGCATTTAACCCATCACCAAATTGAACAGTGGGCAGCTTTGAGCACCTGGGGAGCAGTGAGTGGAGACAGTGTCATGCTCAGTGGACCTCAGTTGTAACATGGCAGTTGGTGGATTCGAACTTGGAGCCCTCCAGACCCCATTCTGGTTCCTTAACCACTAGGCCACCACTGCCCCTACATTCTACATGGGTAGAATTCCATCACTTTTAAATCTCTTTTTCGTCTGTGGTCAATAGTGGGCAAATGTTTTAGGTTGAAGGTTGAGTTGCCCAACCTTTAAGGAAGTGTTTATGACTAAAGGGCAGGGGTGCCCACGTTTTTTTTTGTCTTGTGAGCAACTTTTTAAAAGACCCTTCTGGGATGATCTACCTAGATTAAAAACTCTAGGTAAATATATTTATCTATATAAACTTGATATCTGACTGTCTGAATGATATTTAGTCGGACCTGAGTCGGACCTATAACTCAGTACCTACAACTGGGGGTCATGGTTCTCAACTGTCTCACTCTGGGACCAACATTTTCCTGTGGTCATTAATTCGCTACCAGCTCTTGTAGAATTCAAACCAAGATAATTAATTTTCTGAAAAAAAACCAACTTATTTTAACATATTCATTTTATTCAGCAGAGTGTGCCTTTCAAAATAAAAGATTTTCTAAATTAAAACACATGCTCAACATTATTTAGCTGATTTTTGATGTTGTCTGCGACCGAATTGAGAACTCCTGCTATAGGGGTATATACAGAATAATATATAGCGTGTATAAGCCCACACTTGGAAGAAGAGAAGAAAAGTGTGTCTTCACCTTATCTCTCCCCTCATGCTCTTACCTCCATTTTCTCTGGGGAGCAAAAACCTGCACATTTAACTTGAAAGGGATCATTCTGAATCTGAGACAAAGCTCAGTGAGACGATACGTAGGCTGCAGCAGTTGAGCTGACGCTCTTTGTCCCTACACATGACTTTGATCGTCTGATCTCCCCAGCCCAGCTCCTTCATCAATCCCACCTCGTTTCTCGTCACGTAGGACAGATTCTTGTCTTGTTACATTTCCTGCAGTGTCTTCTTGCTCAGCTTCTTTTCATGGCTCAATTCACAGCCTCAAGTGACTTTTTTTTCTGCTATTTTTGTCAGGCAACCAGCCTGGGTCTCACACGGACTCTGCTATAACACATTTTTCTGTCACATACCTGGAGTCTTTCATGCCGACTCCTCACCACCGCTTAGTCCCTGGAGCTCTACCCTCAGATGAATGAACAGACCTAAAAGTATAGAAACTACTGGACTGTTTGTGCAAATACAAACTTAAAAATACAGAGACAGTGGTACCTCTCTGTATCATTGTTGTTTTTTTTTTTATAAATTTGACGTATTTATTAAATATACCAATACCTTCTTTTTCTTCTTTTCCTGTCAGCGAGTCAACATTTTTATCTTCAGTGGGCAGTGTGATTTGGGCGACAGTTGTAGAGACTGCTGCCCCCGCGACCTGACAACAGATAAGCGGATAAAGGTGAATTGTTTTCGCCTTTGAGCTTGTCCCTTTTCAGGGGTTTCCACATTAAATCCCCATTGTCCATCTCCCCCTCTCCTCTGTATCTTCTACTCTGACTCCAACGACCTCCATGTTCTCACTCACTGCATACATCAATTTCCTCTGTGTCTCCTACCTGGTAGCTCCATCTCTAGGATCATTCTTCGTCCAATGTATCCTCTGTCCCTCCTCTGGACATGTCCAAACCATCGTGTCTATGTTACAATGACCAACAAAAACTGCCTTGTGAACTTTCCCATCTTCTGAAGTTCATTCTTAACTTAAAATAATTTATTAAAATAAACTGTTCAGTAAATAGATAGATAGATAGAACTTTATTAATCCCTCAGGAGTATCCTTCGGGAAATTACGGGATAAAAAACCCTGCAGAGTGACTGGAAGGCTGCTGCTCCCCCAGCGCCATCACGAAGCATACATCTTGACATACATCTATACATTCTCCCCTGCTTAACCATTACCACGTTGGGGGGAAGCAGTTTTTACAACTGACTCCCTATTCACATTGTACCGTACCAACCCCTGGTGAACCCACTGCAAGGAGCCAATCACCATAACCTTAATAACAATTTTGTAAAGGTAGTATGGCAAGACACTGTTTCTGATTCTGGGTGGAATGTTGTCAGTTTTCCTTAAAGAATCCTTCCAGGCAGCGTAAATGACTTTGTTTTCCCAGCATTTGATACATATTGAGCCCTTTTTTTAAAAAAATTCATTCCACTTGAGGTCTGTATTGATGTGTAAAATGAAATTTATTGTTTGACTGTACTTTGATTGTCGTAGCCAACATTAGCATTAATCCTATGCTTTCAGCTGGTTCAAAGAAATTCATTTTTCCCATCAAAGCAAGAACACTTTCTGCTCACCTGTTATTTATAGTATTTTTCACAAATGAAATGTTATTATTGCAATAGCACACCTTCATCTTCTATGTCGGTTGTCAAATGTAGAAATATGGAACAGAGCGAAACAACCATTAGGTGAGTGCTGGCACTTTAGAATCGGTACATTTAGTTTATAATGTATATTAGGTTTAGGAGCAAAATTCTACACAATTTATTTTATATGAGTCATATTGGCATAGGCATCAAGAAGGCAGTGACCATTTCAGGACTGTGCTGAAGAAGAGTGAGACTGGAGGGAGAGAAGAGGGAGAAAACAAATAGTACAAATACACACCAGGCTGTCATAGACGCTCAACAACTGTACAAAACTAGACACTCTGACAGAATCAAATAGATTTGGATTCACATTTAATTTGATTATTTCAAAGATCGAAATGGACAAAAAATGATAATCCTACTGTGTGATGGAATTACTTTGAATTTGGACAGACAGACAGACAGACAGACAAATAGGCTAACAGATAAACAGACAGGTAGATAGATAAATAGATAGACCGTCAGTTAGACAGTTAGACGGTTAGAGTGACAGAGAGATAGAGAGACAGTTACTGTAGGTAGATAGATAGATCGACAGGCCAACAGACAGACAGATACATAAACAGACAGATGGACAGATAGGCTGACAATAGGATAAGCAGACAGATAGATGAATAGAGACAATTAGATAGACACACAGACAGGCCAACAGACGGACAGATATATAAACAGACAGACAGATAGGTTGACAGTTAGATAAGCAGACGGAGAGACAGAGACAATTAGATAGACAGGCCAACAGACAGACAGATAGATTGACAGACAGAAAGACAGATAAGCTGACAGATAAACAGACAGATAGATAAATAGATAGACGGACAGTTAGAAAGACAGACGGTTAGATAGATAGACGGTTAGATTGACAGAGAGATAGAGAGACAGGTACCGTAGGTAGATATATAGATCGACAGGCCAACAGACAGACAGATACATAAACAGACAGATAGGCTGACAATTACATAAGCAGACAGATAGATGAATAGAGACAATTAGACAGACAGGCCAACAGACTGACAGGCGGACAGATATATAAACAGACAGACAGATAGGCTGACAGTTAGATAAGCAGACGGATAGATAAATGGCGACAATTAGATAGACAGGCCAAGGGACAGACAGATACATAGACAGACAGACAGGCTGACAGTTAGATAAACAGACTGATACATAAATAAAGACAATTAGACAGACAGACTGATAGATGGATAGACAGACAGACAGATAGATGAATAGACACTAAGATAGACTGACAGATAAATGTAAAGACAGACAGACAGCTAGATATATAGACAGATACAAAGACAGATGGATAAATAGACAGACAGACAGACAGATATAGTTAAATACACCTACAGTTTGTTTCTTTGTTCATTCTTGTAATAAATATCTGAAGAAAACTCGAGGACCAAGTCTGACATGGACTGTTGGACGTCTTTTATTGATATTATTTTAAACTGAAAACAGGAAGACACTGCAGAGACCACAGATTTAACATTGACCTTGGACAACATTATATTGGACAGAGGCTATAAATAGCGTTAGTGTTGAATGCCCACAGAGAGATTGGGACACAACACTGGTGATGGGGAAGTTGCAGAAACAGCACAGGCAATATAGAGGGGCAGTGCTGATATAGGATTCCTACCTTTGTTTTGTCGGCTATTTTTTTTTTCCTCCACACGGGAAAATTTAATATCCTGAGGCTGGTGTGAAAAACACTGTGACTGGTGTGGTCTTGTAAAGGTTTGAGAAAAGGCAACATGTCACTTTTTATCTACTGTGAGATATTGAAAATATTTAGTTGGCAGTGTTTTCCAAACTGTGTAAAGTAATAGAAACAATATTTTACTGTTATGGTTGTTTGACCTAAATACTTTTTTTTTAACCGTACATCAATCCATGACAGCCCATATCAGTGGAACCAGAGGACTAGAAACAGCTAGGACGTCCTCGGTAGGAACAAGAACTTTTCAGACTTGAGGCTGAAAACTTATCAGTTAACAATGCAAATGAATAGAATCTAACCCATTATTATTTATTATTCATTTTTGCCCCCTTGTCAATGCCCAGACTAGCATCCATTTCTACGATTGGATAAAAATTAATCCGACTTATTTATAAAATATTTCCCAAGTCGTTATATTAAATCTTAGGCTCTTATTGCCATTTGTGACAACCCTTGAAAAAGGGACAAGCTGAAAGTAGAAGTCGGAAGAATTGCCTTTCGAAGTCATTTATATACCATTGGTGCTTTAATGCAGTGTTCCCCAACCTTTTTTGCGCCACGGACCAGTTAAATGTCTCGTAATATTTTCACGGACCTGTCGTTAATTAAAAAAATAAAAATAAATAAAAATAAAATTTTCGGTGTTCTAAAATATTTTCCTACCTATAAAATCTTGCTACCGGAAATGTCCATGGGCGCAACAAGGATTTCTGAAGTGCACACAGCCTATAATTTTCTTCTACCAAACCAGTATAAAAAGCTATAATCTTATATCAATGTCATTTTGAGTTTATTGTTGTTGTCTTCACTGAGAAAATATTTCCTAATCAAATATAGTTTCATTATTGATGATGGAATCCTCTCCATTCTATTGGTCAGTTCTTTTGTTGATATGGGTATGGATCAAGTGGAAGGAATAGACAGATGGGACCAAAAGGAAACATTATTTCTCTGCGGCCCGGCACCAATTCACCCACGGACAGGTACCGGTCCTTGGCCCAGTGGTTGGGGACCACTGCTCTAAATATAAACATGTAAGTGGCACTGTAGTGCTGTCCCTTAAAGGCAAGTGAATGTGCATTTAGATCGTGTAGTGTGAAGAGGGCGAGGGTGGAGGGATTGGTGTTGAGAGACAGAGTTGTTGTCAGAGAGATTGTAGTCATGGATTTGATTTAGAATAATAAGTGAAACTCAAACAGAAACAGTAAGGTTTCCAAGAAGGTACAAAGCCTGAGGAGCTGCTGACATAGATGAATGGGGGCAGTTGGTGGCCTAGGGGTTAAGGAAACAGACTTGGGTCCGCAAGGCCTCCAGCTCGAATACCCCTACTGCCAAGATACCACTGAGGTGCGCTGAGCAAAGTACCATCGCCACATACTGCTCCCCAGTCTCCCCCGGTCAAGCGGGGGGCTGCTGGCAACAACTTGGGACTGGCAGCTGAAAGTTGACATAGAGGACTCGGACAACATTGCGGTGAGCGTACTCAGTCCAGACATGGTCCTGGTTTTGGAAAAAACAAGGAAGGTATTCATGGTGGAGATGACTGTCCCCTGAAAAGAGCAAATGGAGGAGGCCTTTGAGAGGAAGAGACCCAAGTATGAGGAGCTGGAAGGTGAATGCCTAAGCAGGGGGTGCAGAGGACATGCTGGCCAGCCTCTCGCTTTAGCGCTGGGAGTAAAGGGGCTGCGCAGGAGGGCCATCAAAAACATCAGGGACGCTGCAAAAAAAGGCATCTGGATGGCTCTGGACCAATCGGGATGGTAGGTGGACACATGCTCTTAGGACACAAGCCACTTGATCACCCCAACTGGGTCCCCTGGACGGGGTTCCGTGTTGTGGGACATGAACGCCCAGGCGTCAACATGAGATGAAGTGTCTTGAGTTGCGCTGGGCTATATTTTAGAACCGATTTTACCTGTTATGCCAAATGTATTCATTCATTTACATCCGGTTATCGGTTATCCGGTTGCAGGAGCGGCAATCTCCACTACTGCCGCCCGATGGAATGACGTTGCAAAATTACGCTCACAAATCTGGTCGTCGTAAGACGAGTCTCAAAAATACAAATTAGCGTGTACGTAGTTTCACAAATTAAAAGCACGATTTGCATGCGCGTACCACAATTCACAAACATATTTGGAAGAATTCACAAACGTATTTTAACGTGTTAAGCGTTGTCTGTGTGTTCTTCTCAGAATACGCACGCGAAGACATGTTTACGCGTGTGTTCTTTTTGAGACTATTCTGGCTCCAAAAAAGGATTATCGATAAAAGACCGATAACAAAATCAGGTCTCAAACGGCTTTCCATCACTCGATACACAATAAGTTTGTAGTATTGACTTAAAAAATCCAGTTCTTCTGTGATATTTATCTAATTGCAATTCAAATGTGTAATAATGTATGGAGATCTTTGCAGAGGAGGCGGGACTCCATCTGTGAATGCAGATGTCCCCCGAGAGAGGAAGCCAGCAGGCTAACGATAAAACCTCTCCGGTTCAATTTCCTGTGACGATCTGATGATCCTGGTGTTAATCTGGGATGCAGTGGAATTTCACAGTCTCCTTAAACGCACTGCGATGTAACTGATTTGAATGTTTTGCAGTCAGCGTCCAATAAGACACGGCGTTCACCCACACTGAATGTAAATGAACAACCAAGTGTTTTGCGTATGTGAAACCAATTGTGTGTGTGTGTGTGTGGATCTGTGTTCCGAAAAACATTTCCTCGCATTTGTCACATTAAGACTATCATCGTAATCTCGTTGTCTTTGTCAGTACCATTGACGGTAACGACTCCAATTCTCTGATTTATGTGTGACGTTGTATGTGCAGGACTGAAAGGGACCTATTCTCCTGGCACCGCCCGGGGCCTCAATCCAGATCAGATTTGATTTGCATCAAAATCAGAATGCGGCATTCAATCTGTGCTGGCGTTTCTCACAGGCGAATATTATTTATCCACGGGAAAAGTGGAAACTTGAAAGATTGTGACTCAAATATTTACAACAGGTGATACCATAACCACCGAGTACTCGAGCCGCACTCGGTAAGAGTACCTCTCATTTGTCGGAATAAGTCCCTGTCACTGCTCTGCCTCACTCGGATACTGAACGGCCCTGTTAAACACTTGATTGCGCATTTGTGATTTCATTAGAAACTACTGGCAGACTCGCTCTCAGCAACCCAGCGGTGGCTCTGCCTACTGGGATTCTGTTGGTGTTTGGTTGCTGAGAGATGATTAATTTTAATACCAAGTGATTTTTGTGAAGGGTCTTCACTCAACCTTCAGTGTTTGCTACAGATCCCCTTGCTTTGTTTCCTTTCAGCTTGTCCCTTTTTTCTGGGGTTGCCACAGTGAGTCAACATTTTCTATTTCACCCTGTCATGGTATGGATATCATTGTGTTGTCTCGCATCTTGGATTTGGTCAAATTTTACGCTAGATACCCTTTTCTTGACGCAACCCTCACCGTTTGCCGGGGCTTTGGACCAGTACTAAAAAAGTAAACACTGGTTTCAGTGTTAACTACAGATCAGGGATTCTAAACTTGCGGCCCATGGGCCATTTGTGACCTGTGGTACGATATTTTCTGTCACTCACCTTGAAATGCAAGTTTGGAAAGAAAAGAGAGAAATTAAATTATTGCCATTTTTTGAGAAATCGAAGAAGAATCTCATGCTCTACCATGTGAGCTAGCCAGGCCAATTTCTGGAATTGTGTGAATTTTACTTCTTTTGTATTAAACATTGATGTTGGAGAAGAAATAGTAGCTATGACATGCACAGATGTTTTTTTCTGTGAAACATTGAGTTCAGGGAAGTCACCTCCAAAACTGAAATCCTTTCACATGTCCTCTTCCTGTTTGCTTCCTCAAATGATGTCAGTGCACGGAAGGAGAGAGTGACGACAGACAATTGTTCCTGACTGATGCAAAATGAGCTCCTTTCAAAGAGACTGAGGATTGTAGCAGCTGTCCTGCTGTGTCTCATCTACTGGCCTCAGTTTGCATTCAATTCAGTTCAAACTCTATTAGTTTTGTGAAGGAAGCTGTAGGACAGCAGCACTGATGTCTTGCTGAGGTCCTGGAACATTTTCTTTGGTTTGTATGCCAGTATTTGCCAGATGCCAGTGAGACTCTTGACGTCCAAATGGCAGTTGTAAGCTCTACGGTGTTCAATGTCATTCTTTCAATTAAGATTTTCTTAATTTTGGAATTCTATGCCAAAGCGATGTCCTTTCTTCCTCTTCCATCACTGGCAAAAACCATCTCCTCTTCCATCACTACTACTCTTCATTTCATTTGATGCATCAATGATCAGTGGTTGTACATTAGGAGGAGAGGTGAAGAATAGAGTGGAGTCAGGATGGAACTACTGGCTACTGGAGTGGTCTGTGATAGAAGAGAGTCAGCTAAGGTGAAGGGTAAGGTTTATATGATGGTTAAGAGACATTAGGAATAGGCCGAAGACAGGAGGCAGAGCTGGAGGTGGAGTTAAATGATGCTGAGATTCTCTTCAGGAGAGACAAGGATGGACAGGATCAGGAATGAGGTGATTAG
>JAFBJS010057512.1:39833-59316 GCA_016785265.1 Paraplagusia blochii | reverse complement strand
GTTCTGTTTTATTTAGATATATTTAGAGACACGAGAAATAGGCCGAAGACAGGAGGCAGAGCTGGAGGTGGAGTTAAAGATGCTGAGATTCTCTTTAGGAGAGACAAGGATGGACAGGATCAGGAATGAGGTGATTAGAGGGACAACACAGACAGGGAGGTTTGGAGACAAAGCTAGAGAAGATAGATTGAGATGGTTTGGACATGCTCAGGGTAGGGACATTGGTAGAAGAATGGTCTTAGAGATGGAGCTACCAGGTGGGAGACAAAGATTCTTGACGCTGTGGCAACCCCTGAAAAAAGGGACAAGCTGAAAGGAAAAGAAGAGATCGTATGTTACTCACTTTTGAAGGTAAAACACAAAAAGGAATTTTATTTTTTTACCGTGGCATTCCAAACCAATAGAGACATTGATTCTAAGCCAAGACAATTGAATATAAACTCTAATATATTCAGCATAATTCTCTGTATATTTATATGGACTTATATATTGTAGGTCCAACAGTGGATTTATTTTAATCAATACAATTAATTTAAGTATTACATAATTTTAACATTTTAGATTGGACTGAATTAAAACAAGATGCAAAATTAAGTATTAATGTAAAATAAAATTGAGGATTGAAAGAGTATTCCCCTCATCAAATTTTCTCTACATGAATATTTTCTTTTTTTATTAACAATCTTTTACTTTTACTACATTTTTGTAGGTCTAATTGTTTTTATCTTATGTATTTATGTTATGTATGAATTGGGCATTTGGTGGCCTAGTGGTTAAGGGAACAGATTTGTGACCGCAAGGCCCCTGGTTTGAATCCCCCTACCACCAAGTTACCGCTGCCTTGAGCATGGGCATCTTCCCCACACCCTGCGCCCCAGGCGCTGGCCCCGCTAGCTGCCCCCTGCTCAGTACGGTGATGGGTTAAATGCAGAAGAAAAATTTCCCAAATAAACTGAGGTTGAACAACTACATCCTTTAGATCATTTTGTTGTTATGTAAACATTTATTGCGAGGATGTGAGACAAGATATTAGTAGAAGAGTCTAAATAGTTTAAGTTTCTTTCATCTGAATGTGCTTCTTTTTACTCCGTGCAAACAGTTTATTTCCCAGACTGGGAGATGGTTTAAAGGAACTTGTAATTTTGTTTTTACATCCAAAGAAAACAGGCAACTCTGCCATCTGGAATGGATTCTTCTTCTGAATATTGTAAGAAGTTCTGTATCTGAACCCTGTCATCGCATTCACAGTTGGCAGCCACAGTTGTACTGTAACAGTAGGTTCACAGCTTGCAGTAGCTCTAGCTGTGACCATATCTTACAATTGTGGATGGGAAAAAGGGAGGGAGGGAGGGAGAGTAAAGGCCAGAGAACACTGGAAGATTTTGCCAGGAAATTCAGTCCTGCGACAACCCCCGATTTATGGCTAGTGTCGTGGACCTGAGTCGTGAACGTGTAAAATCCAGCCGATTTATCCACAATTTCTATCCTCAAACTGGCACGCTGCAAATGCACAGACGCAGATACGCAGAAAATACAAGTCAACAACAGGGAGCAGCATGGCAGAACTGACAGACCAGACTGATCACTGTCTGCCAAGACATTTTCATGTTCGTACACATTGTCGTTCTCGCCTTTTCTTTCCCGTGTTTGATCACAGAACGGCACAAGTTGTCACGGAAGTGAGTTTTTGTTGGAGCATTATTCTTATCGTCTATGCGAGAGAAACTGTGAACATCCGCCAAACTCCCCACTAGCCTCTTCTTCCTCTACCTCGTCTTTATTTACTTAACATCACAATACGGCAGATGCTTTTGTCCAAAGCAGTTGGACAGTTGGACGACTTAGCCTCCAAATAATGGCCAAACTCCCCTAAAACCCTTTAAGTCTGTGTTCTTGACCCAGGACTGAGCCTTTGGAGCTGAAACTTGTATTGACACTGCTAGGACTTTAAAGAGCCTTTGTGTAGATAACCTTCTTCTACTTCTTCTCCGTTTGGCTTATCCCGTTTTTCAGGGGTTGCCACAGCCGGTCAACAATGTCCATCTCACCCTGTCCAATTTCCAACAGTATCCTGTAGGTTAGCAGCACTGTTGGCGGTCGTTGTTAACCCGGGCCCCGACCGATCCGGTATGGAAATCTGTTTGTTGTCTCGCATCTTAGATTTGGCTAAATGTTTTTTACTCCGGATGCCGGAGAACACTGGCTTGTGCCCCCTAGTGGCTGGGTTAGATAACCTGTGTAGATAAATTTAAATCATAACAACTGTTATCTCAAGGCACTTCACAAACAATCATTAAAAAAGAATAAGAAACTATGCAGTTACAGGAAGAGATATGGAGAGGATGAGGCCTCACGAGGCATTGAACTACTTCAGCCAACTGGTTCAGGCGGTTCAGGGTTGATACACGAAGCTTCATGTTCCCATTAAACCACCTATTGGTGAGATGTGTAATTACAAGTAGCTGTATAGAAAAGAAATGTCCATTTCTATTCATTTCTGTACATAGAGTTGAACATATGAATACATTACCAGGTCACTGGGGCAGCAGTCTCCACAACTACCACTCAAATCACATTGCACCATACCTGCGGGTGGTGATCCTGCTGGAAGTCAACCACCCTAACAGGGATTCCAACCTGGCCAGGAAGTGAACCCTGGAGTTTCACACAAAAGACAGAGACATTGCCACTGGGCCAAAGTGGGCCGACTAAAATAAAATGTTGGAATGAAATGGTAATATCATGTTATGGCAGGTGGAGCTGTTTTTCTGAAAATGGCATGCCTGTAATCAGACAGTGAAAGTGCTTTTGGAACTAGGAAAAGGGAACAGATCATACTTGTGTAACTGGGACAATCAAATAAAGGACAGGGTGTCATTTTATTAATTTTTATTCAGAATCAATATCTTTTCATTCTTTTACGCTACATGTGAAGCCCAAGAAAATACACTTTAACATGATGAGCCTGGTGTACATAAGAAGGGAAGTGTTCGATTTTATGACTTCACATACAGTATTTATGTGTTTTACAAGGTCAAAGTGTTCCCTTCTTGGTGAAATCCTGCCGACTTCATTCGCTTATGTGAACTCCGTCGAAAACCCACTAAAAAACACTGGCTTGTGCCCCCAGTGGCTGGGTTAATAACGACAATTTATTTATTTATTGTACTCTGTATGTTAAGTACTTAGAGATGCGTTATTGCCAAAAAACACCTGTTCAGGTTGAAACCAGTATTGCAGCAACTAAGTTGCATTTGTTGTGCAGGGAGTTGAAACTGTCCAGTCACAGTGGTGAGATCTCTGGAGGACTGACGAAAGGTTTCGGGTTCTAACACCCAGTAACATTTGTGGGGTGATTTCTTTTGTGATTTCCTCCAGGCTGTGATTGCTGAGGTGAAAATCTGTTCCTGCTTATGACACCACACGTAGTTTGGTTGAGTATTAAGGCTTAGTATTAAATTAAATACATTTCATGTATTTTTCCTGATGTCCAGTAGTTAACCTTTGACAAATATCAGATGACTTCTACTTCTAATATAACTATATCCCTAATATAACTATCCCTATAATGAAAATATATTTGGCACTTCTATGTGCTTAAGAATAAATACTTTCTGTTTAAAATGTGAATTTCTACTACATTGTGTATACAATAGTATTAAATTAACTAAATATGATAAAATTCTAAATATGAACAAAATATCAAAAGTAAATTGCAGCTTGCAGTGAATAAAAGCATTTATACCTCCAAAGCCCAGGTAACTGCAGAGGTGGTAGTCCAGGCTAAGCTAGCTTAAGAGGCGGTAGTCCAGGCCCGGCTAGCTGCATGGGTGGTATCCCAGTTAGCTGCAGGGGTGGTAGCCCATGCCCAACTAGCCGTTGAGGGAGAAGCCTAAGCCCAGTTAGCTGAAGTAGTGGTGGTGGCCTAGGCCCAGCTAGCTGCATTGGTGTTAACCCATGTAGTTGTGTTTGCCTCGTTAGCTTTTGACCCTCCAGAGATGGACCAGGATTTAATTCAATATCACCAGCCAAAAGAAGTATTATCGCCAGGTTTGCAGCTCTTAGGAATGGTCTAGAAGTGACAGATTGTTCATTTTTACCTGTAGCTGACCTAGCATGTCCATGGTTTAGCAGTCTTAAAGACAAAAGATGTTGATGATAACAACAACAATTGTCACAAATGTTGATGGCAGGGGGCTAGAGGCCTAGTGATGGTTTTGAAGCATTTTTTAGGTAAACACACAGGACCTGCCACACTGTGTGGACATGTCCACAATGTCCAGGCTTAACCCTAACAAATCCTTTTAACCCTGACCATGGCCTGGTTGATTGAGAATCTTCGATTTGCTTCTATGAATGTTTGGTCGAAGCCTGGTTGCGAGTCTGTACTGGAGATTGGACTTTTCTTTTTCTCATCTCTTTTATCGCCCACTCATAAGTACACAGCAAACACAGTACACTACTTTTCCCTCCAAGGCTAGGACGAACTCATCACCTGCATACCAATTACAATCCCACTTGGCTTCAATTTAAAAATTGTGAAACCAGCAGGGCTACAGGCACAGCAGCATCAGGAGTTGGGTTCTGATCACCCTCTGGAAAAAGCACTCAGCATTGGAATTCTCTAGTTGGCACCCAATGCAAACCACTTTTTTTTTTCCGTCAGTGCTTAGTCATGCTGGTAACCGTACTCTAACACCTGCTGGCTCTTCCTTATTCTTTCTTTTCTCTTCTCTTCCTATGATTAGTATGCTGTGAGCCCAGAGCTTCCCAACAGTCCTCCAGAGTGATTGGAGTGGTTGGTATAAAGAGGGTGAGCCGGATGTTGGAGTTGTTGAAGTAATCATCGCAAGCGCTCGTGTACCTGAACACAAAATCGTTTTATTGGTTCTTCCTCAGCTAAGGTCAGAGGAAGTTTTCTTTTTTTGGGGCTCTGTCATCTGTCAAACCACGCTTGACCTGAAGTTCGATTGTGAAAAATTGTATTTGGAAAGCATTTTTATGCAGTTGTGGCGGTTGTGGAGACTGCTGCTCGTGCAACCCGGTTTCCCGGAATGTTGGAGTAAGAAAGAAAACATTCTTGAGGATGTCAGATTTCATCGGTCCAATATCTGCAAAGTCATCGCAAAACATCAGGATGAAACGTTATTGTATCCATAAATCTCCTCTTTGGCCTTCCTCTTCATCTCTTACCTGGTAGCTCCATGTCTAACATTCTTCTCCCAATATAACCACTGTCCCTCCTCTGAACCAACCATGTCCAAACCACTGTCCAAACCACTGTCCCTCCTCTGAACAACCATGTCCAAACCATCTTAATCTGGCAACAAAGTAAAGAAAAACGAGGAATGGACTTAGTGAAAAGACAACAACGCAGCTGTCTCTCAAAGAGTCAATGTGAAATACAGTGAAGCACAGACAAGAGCACAAAAGATCAGAAAAAATCGTGGAGTTCATTGTCCTGGATTACCAGCCACTCACTCCCGTTCAAGACGCTGGATTCACTAAACGTATGGAGGTTTTTTAGCTGTGTTATGTCATGTCTACTCGTATTTTAAGTATTTATCGGACATTTGCCAGCCAACTATTCAATGCTGTCTCTTGTCAAATAAAAAAAATACTTTTTAGCTTTAAAATATGACATAATTAACGCACTTATCTATAACTTATCCAAAAGTAGTCTTTCCATTTTGTACACAAATTGTTAATTATAGAAAGATATAGTCGGGCATCACAATGATTCAGGGAATTTCACCAGCATATATCAGTAATTGGTTAATATTGGTATCAAAGACGAAGTGTTTGGACAATATTGCCAATATCAAATATCGGCAAAAGTTAATATCAGACATCCCTAGATATTCTTAATAGATTTATGGGAAATGATCTGTATTGTGGCAGTTGTCAGTTTATTTATTTCACGCTTCGACTGCTGTTATTAACAGTTATCTGTCTAGTTTCAACAAATGAACAGAATCTATGAAATAAATGTGAAAGAACTTGGTTATAATTTAATTACGCATTTCTCTGGAATGACAAAAGAGACACAAGGTTAAAAGAAAAACTTCTCTTCCAGTGTGATTTAAAGATTTATTTTCTCTCTATATTTCTGTCAAATATAGCTCAAACTTTATGGGCAGAATTGTTGGAATCCAAGTCTCTGTGATCGATTCTTCTACTGTCTACAACAATATTTGACAAAATATTAATCTCATTTTGATAGGACAAATTAGGAAGGTATAAAATCCCTGCTGAAGACACTATTTTATGCTTGCCTCTGGTTAATTCTGTATGGTTTTTATTTTAGAACTGTGAGAAAATCTAAGGGAACCTCATAAATGTTGAGCATTCCTAATTAAATTAAATGAAAATGGATGTGAGAATAAGTGTCTGCGACAATAACAGCAACAACACCAAATTTGAAATACAAGATTAACATTAATAAAAATAAAATACGGACGTACAACTTTCATGTCGCTAAATCTCTTAGTATCATTAAAAATTGACTGGTAAATACAATAAGCGTTTGGCGACAGTTAAGGAGCGCTAAACAAAAAATGATCGATAGCACAAAAATAGTCAGTAAATGTCTGTGTACTCTAGCTGTCACTGTTGGCACTGCGACTAACATTCTGTGGTTGTAATTAGAGTCTGGGCACGGTAGTATTGTTGGACGGCATCTGTCTACTCCACTGTGTCGTAATGGTCTCTGTAGTCAGTGTGCTAAAAAGAGAATGTGGTGGGAAAAATTGCGGCTCTGGTTTTATGACAAAACGTGAAATTCCACATGCTGTGCTCCTCGGGCGCTGTAGCAACAGATGGCGCCGAGTTGAATGAGCTGAGAGAGCAGGAAGTGGGAGGAAATATGTAAAGTGTCCCCACAACATATGGAGTTTCTTATTACGTTCTGCACATGCCTTACAGGTAGCATTTGTTAGTTGTTGTAAGCAGACGTGTATGATATTGTGTCTGGGCTGTCTGGTCATTTCATTAGTTTGTTCCCCTGCAAACAGCAGCACGGTACGTATGGTTCATACGACACCTGGTATAGACTAGGAAGGAATGAAAGCAGTAGTACGCCTGCCTTGGAAGCAGAGAGTTCAGAGTCTTGGGTTAGATTCCCAGAGGAACCTCATGCTTGATAATTTAAATCCTTCTCTGTACGTGGCTTTAGATCAGGTATGGGGAAACTTTTTGACTTGCAAAAATTCCCACATTTTTATTACCCTAAATGACGCCATCTACTGGGGAAACGCATTATTGCAGGGAAAAGGCAGAAGTATAATGATAATATAGATGAATTATTTTAATTGGTCAAGGCTGGCGGGCCGCATTAAAAAGCTTATCGGGCCACACCTAGCCCCCGGGCCTCAGTTTGCCTAAGCCTGCTTTAAAAAAATGTCTGCTTTAATGTGTAAATGTAATGATTGTTCAGGTTAGAGAGCTGCCAGACAAGAGAAAGGTAAGAAGGCTGGATGTGGAAGTTGCGAAAGATTTTGAAGGAAGAAAGTGCGCACACCCAAAGATGGAAACGACATCAATTTCATCATCAAGATATTAATTCCAAGAAACTGGACTCTTTCTTGGAATTTACAAGATGGTGGCATGGGCAGTGGTGGCTTAGTGGTTAAGGAACTGCACTGTGGTCCAGAGGGCTCTGGATGCCTGCAGGAATCCAAGCGATTTCATTGGTTAAATTCAATCTACATGAATGACCACACCCCATATATGCAAATGTATGAGGGAGGAGGCGTGGTCACATGACCACACTAGGAAAGTCTGTGTGTTAGAGAAGTCGTCGACACCGTTGGTCAGGGCAGCATACACAGGTAAAAAAAGACCTCAAGTGCAACCCCACACGACTTCAACTTCAACTTTTATTTGTTTATAGTGCCAGATCATAACAACTGTTATCTCAAGGCACTTTACAAACAAGCATGCATTAAAAACAAGAATAAAAAAGAATATAATATATATATAGAGATAGCCCCTGCCCTTATAGACCCTCACACCGGCTGAGGAACAACTCCCAAAAACCCAGAAAGGGAAAAAAAAGGAAGAAACCTCAGGGTGATCAACAGTGGAGAGGATTCTCACCCAGGACGGACAGGCAGGCTAACTAAACATTAGCAAGTAAAAACTAAAATTTATTTAGGACAGTGGCGAGACCAGCCATGATGGATAGATTAGAGACGCTAGGAATAGGTAGAAGACAGGAGACAGAGCTGGAGATGGAGGAGTTAAAGATGCTGAGATTCTCTTTAGGAGAGACAAGAATGAAAGGATCAGGAATGGGGTAATTAGAGGGACAACACAGACAGGAAGGTCTGGAGCAAAAGCCAGAGAAGACAGATTGAGATGGTTTGGACATGTCCAGAGGAGGGACAGTCATTATATTGGGGAAGAATGCTAGACATGGAGCTACCAGGTAGGAGACAAAAAAATTAAATGTCTGTGCTATAACAAAGACCATGTATAGCTAATACTACAGATCCTACCATTTTATTAGGGCAGGCCAAATATAATTACACTGCGGGCCAGATTTGGCCCCGGGCCTGAGTTTGACACCTATACAGTGGAGAATTCCAGTGTTGTCACTAGTCCTTCAAATTTTCATGGCCTTTTCTCTTTTGAGTGCATTAATATCTGGGTATGGAAAAGGTCCCACAACTGTTTTTTTTTGTGCGTCCACATCTGGACGAGATCATAAAAAATGTCTCGCAGTTGCTTTTTGTTCTTATGCAACCTTGATAAATGAGGCCACAGACAGAAGGGCATCAAGGCCACCTTGACATTGGTGTCAAGATGTTTTCCACGGTAGATCGGGAGGACAGATGACATACCTGTGAAAGTATATATTTATACAAAATATTTGCTTTGCCTTTGCCTGAAATATAGTTATGTAAAAAGGGACAATCAAACTGTCTGGAATCAAATTCTCTTATTAACATTACAGTTCAGTCCTTCACTTTGGCCCAGAGTCAAAATCCTGCTTGGTCTCATTCCTTAAGAAGAAAAGTTCTTGGCCTTCTCAGTATAATGTCCGCTGTGAGAGAGGAGAAGTGGAGATGGTTTGTAGAAATGCATTGACGTGAACATTTTGGGCAAAAGATGTTGGTGATAAAGCTGCGAAAAAGAGGCAGGAGAGGACGATCTCGGAGAAGATTTATGGATGTAGTGAAAAGGGGAAATAGGAGATGGTTGGTATAACAGCACAGGGGACATGGTGAGATGAAGACAGATGGTCCACTTTGCTGACGCCTGAAGGGAACAGCCAGATGACTAATGTGAATCCTGTTTTATTTACATTTGATTTCTAATCCTAATGTCACCTTAAACACCATTAAAAACACAATATTTCATTAAGACCCAGATGTCATGAATATCTTCCTAAAGTAGATGTTCTTGCGTAACTAAATCTCCAAGTACGTTTTCTAGAGCTTTTCTGCATTTGGGTCCTCGGTATAGACCAGTGGTTCTTAACCTTGTTGGAGCTACCAAACCCCACCAGTTTCATAAGCGCATTCACCGAATCCTACTTTAGTAGGATCCCCTGAGACCGACTCACCGAACCCCTGGGGTTTGATCGAACCCAGGTTAAGAACCACTGGTATAGACCATAATTTTTTATAGCAACTCGGTATTAGCCGGAGGCGCGGCCGGTTCTCTGAGAACTCTGCAGCTTATCCAGAACACAGCAGTTCGTGTTCTAACCAAGACTAGGCAAAGAGACCATAACTCCCCGGTCCTCACCTCTCTTCATTGGCTTCAATTTCACTATAGAATCCATTTAAAAATCCTATTGCTTACCTTTAAGGCCCTCCATGAGCTGGCACCCTCCTATATAGTGGAGTTGATACAACCCTATCAACCCACTAGAACTCTTCGTTCTTTAGGAGCAGGTCTTCTTGTGGTTCCACGAATCTCCATCTCTTGATTTGGTGCCAAAGCTTTATGCTATCAGGCCCCTCTACTCTGGAACCAGCTGCCAGTCCTAGTCTGGAAGGCCGACACAATCTCTACCTTCAAGATTAGATTGAAGACTTTTCTATTTGACAGTGCCCATAATGGCCTACAGATCCAGCCGTAGACCCGATGTGACGCCTATGGCTGCACCTAAGGTTCTAGATATCCTGTTGCAGGCTGGAGATGTGAGGGGTCCTGTGGCACACTGAGTCCTCTATTGTTGTCCTCTATCTCTTTCCCCCTCCTAATTCTTCAGCGTCTCCTTATTCTTCTTTCAAACATTGCAATAGACTTAACACCTGGCTGGGGACTTCACGTCCCTGGAGTCTCTGTCTGTCCTATAGACTCCCATTGGCATGGGCCTGACTCAGGACTGCACCCAACTCTCCAAGGACTTTATAAACTTAAAAGACTTAAAGCAATGAAAGGACTTAATATTATTCTCTGCCACTGTTTAGTTCGCCCACCTGCCCGTTCTGGGTGAGGATCCCCTCCACTGTCTATCTCCCTGAGGTTTCTCCCTTTTTCCCTGTCTGTTTTTTTTTGGGAGTCGTTCCTCAGCCAGCGTGAGGGTCTATAAGGGCAGGGGGTTTATTCTCTTGTCTTGAAAATTGTTGTCCAATGTATGGTTGTTTAGTACAGTGTCTCAAGTTAACGACTGTTGTGATTTGACACTTTAAATAAATACAAGTTGAAGTTGAACTTGGATAGTTTTGTCCCTGCAGGACTTGGCCTATATCCCGGAGAGATGTGTTAGGTATAACATAGGGAGAACTTAACCCAGTATCAACCAGAACCAAAAGTAAACGTGATGGTGTGATGCTGTGAAGGTTCTCCCTTGTCCAGGTCATGTTATCTCATCATCAAGATATTAGTTGTAAGAAACTGGACTCTTTCTTGGAATTTACAAGATGCTGTCATGGCAGTGGTGGCCTAGTGGTTAAGGAACTGCACTGTGGTCCAGAGGGCTCTGGGTTTAAATCCACCAACTGCCAAGATATCACTGAGGTCCACCGAGCATGGCACTGTCCCCACTCACTGCTCCCCAGGCGCTCAACGCTGCCCACTGTTCACTTTGGTGGTGGGTTAAATGCAGAGGTGACATTTCGTTGTGTGCAGTGGAGTGAATCACAATGACAAGGAGTTTTCTCAAATATCTTCTTTGTCAAGTTAAAAGGGCAGTGGTCTCAAGAAGCAGAACTTTTACTGTTCCCTCTTAAATAAATCACAAACCCAGGACGTTCCTCAGTTGAGAAAATGTATATACAAATAAACTATTTGAATAACAGTAAAATATGCTGTAATTAGAAGCAAATGTATTTTATCAGGATATGTGAGGTAAAGGGAATCCATCTGAAACTCCTAGGAATCTCTCTGAGGTGTTACATCTAAAATTATGTGGTTGAGTCAAAAGCTTTTACAGCTTTTCTGGTGCTCTGTGAGTGCTGGAAAATGTGTATGCAGTGTCCATTGTCTTTCACTTTGTTCATCATATGATTATTTTTGTCCCCTGCAGTAATGGGTGCCTAAAGTTATTCAAAGCTCTGTATTTGTGAAGTAGTACCATGTGGTTGAGTTTGCTGCCCATTGAGCAGCACTCACAGCTCAGTACACTTAACCTTTCAGTTTCTGACTGGCGTACTTTCTGTTGGAGCCTGACACTATAATTCATTATGGAGAAATTGCCGTCACTGCAATAGAACAACAAGCACAGAGTGGGGAGAATGTTGAATGACATCAGCCTTTTTTTGTAACTTGTTCAACAGACAGAACAGAATAAGCAAAACACAAGAAAACCAGATCTGGAAACAGAAAACTTGACCAGATTGTGACCCTCCTCCAAATTCTTAAAACAAGGGCCTGGATCAGGGGTGCCCAAGAGGTAAGTCAGGATCTACCAGTAGAAGAGTATGGTAGATCCTGAGCAACAACATGGAAAAAAGATTTTTAATCCAGGTAGATCAATTTAACCTGGTCATTTAAAAAAAGCTCGGGGTCACCCTTGGAGACCCTTGGCCTGGATCGCTTGGACCTTGTTCTAGGTTAAGCATAACTTGCAGCACTAAATTTTTCTAAAAAAAAAAAAAAAAAAAACCTGATTCATACATTTTGCAATGTTTTTTTTACCAAGCATGTCTGATAATATCACCTGACCGATATAAACGATCCGATATTAGGTCAGATAACAGCCTAATATTGTGGAATATTTGTATGAATGATATTTGCTAGAGAAGAAGAAGAAGCTGCAGCCCCGAGTCTTGCCACCAGGGGTGTGTGCCTCACCTTTTTGATGTCAAGAGATGAAAATTAGCAGGAGTAGTCGACCATACATATTTTACTCTGCTTCAAACAACTATAATATCTACCTCCCCTCTCTTTTATTTCCATAAATATTATGGGTAGGAAAAAACTATGGCAGGAAATATTTTGGGTAATACTGGTAACATAGTCCAGTCATAAGGGACTTGTGTTAGTGCACCTGCCATGATCCTCCTCGGAATTGGCCCCAGGCCTCAGATAGTGTTAATCCAAAAGGCTGTATATTTAATTGAATGTCACTAGATGGCAGCATTGCAGCTCATATACCGTATTTTCACGACCACAAGGTGCACCGTACTAAAAGACTCAGTTTTTGTGTGCCATTACTATATTTAACACACACAAAAGGCGCACCAGATAATAGGGCGTGCTGCACTATAAGGCGCACCAAACATTTTGAAGAAAATCTGAGACTTTTATGTGCGCCTTATAGTCGTGAAAATACGGTATTTAGTCTCATACTCAATACAGATAAATAAATACAGTAATTATTCCCAGACTTCGATCGATGAATTGAGTTCATCATGTTGAATTGATGTTGGAAATTAGGTTTTTGCACCGTTTTTCGATGTCTGCAAATAGTTTTGCCATCCCTACTTTTTATGTTATTTCAGTGCGGCAGCGGCCTAGCAGTTAAGAAAGCAGATTTTGGTCTGCAAGGCTTCAGGTTTAAATCCACCACCTGCCGGGTTGCCACAAATGCTCTAATCCAGTGGTTCTTAACAGCTTCATAAGCGCAGTCACCGAACCCTACTTTAGTAGGGTGAGTTGGTGTGTCTTGACCTCTGTGGTAAAGACTCCACTGAACCCCTGAGACAGACTCACCAAACCTCTAGGATTCGATCGAACCCAGGTTGAAAACCACTGCTCTAATCTTTGCACAATCCCGAGCAACATAACCTCCTCCACCTGCAGAAATGCTCATAATATGGGGCAGTGTGACTTGGGTGGCTGTCCTGGAGACTGCTGCAATGCTTAATTGGATGAAGATAAATTGATTTATTTCAGTTCATCATTGTCATTTTCACAGATGCTGTTGTTATTGGTTTGTTTTAACTCCAACCATTGTACCGAGTTGGAGGTTCTTTGTTTTGTGAGAGAATGTACTTCCCTGCAGGAATGATCTTTCCTTCCATAGAAAAAAAAAAAAAGCTTTCTGTCATTTCTTTGACAAACTCTCGCAGTCAGTGCAGCGTCTGTTTCCACACAACCCTACGGTGTGGTCACCATGCTGACAATCAGGAACACTTCAGTCCTGTAGCCCTTCAGCTTCCCCAACATCAACCACCAGCAGTGTGACATGTGCAGCATTTTCAACGCCGACCATTTGTTATGATTTTCCATCCATTTGTAAAGTCCAGTCCGCTGGATCTGACAGCTGACATCAGTGACTAAGTGTTCTATGGCAGGGGTTCCCAAACTGTACATGGCGCTGATACAGGAGAGTAACAGGAATGGACTTGAAGAATGTCACACGCACATGTTCTTCAAAAGCTCAGTTTTATTTTTTTCGTTCCTGCCGCTAAATCCCCATCTGTCTATTCCTTCCACTTGATCCATACCCATATCAACATAAGAACTGACCAATAGAATGGCTAGGATTCCATCATCAATAATGCAACTATATTTGATTAAGAAATATTTTCTCAGTGAAGACAGTAAGTCATTGATACTAGATTCTAACTTTTTATACTGGTCTGGTAGCAGAAAATTATAGGCTATGTGCACTTGAGAAATCCTTGTGCCCATGCACAGTTAATTTGGGATTTTATAGGTAGTAAAATATTTCAGAACACCAGAAATGGATTTATTTTACAAATACTGTATATATAAAATAGATATTTGATCTTACGGTCCGTGAAAATAGTACGAGACATTTATTCGGTCTGTGCAAAAAAGGTTGGGGAACACTGTGTTAATTATGACATGTCGATAAAAATAGTTAGTTAGGAATTTAGAGGCTACTGACAAGGAAGGAACATACTTATTTGGACAAGTTTGACGGCCCAGATTCAAATCCCCCAAGGGCCATATCTGGCCCCCAAGCCTTTCTTTGCTCTGATCTATTGTCGTAATGCAGCATTTTGGGTAGAAGACACCACTGATTTTCCATCTGTTGCTAAATTCCTCTAATAAGAATTTAAGAAGAAATATAACTCGGAAAGTAGGAACTATTTTCTCAGTAAGGACAACAACAATAAACTCAAAATGATGCACAGGGTCATTGATACAAGATTCTAACTTTTTATACCGGTCTGGTAGCAGAAAGTTATAGGCTGGGTGCACCTGAGAAATACTTGTTGTGCCCATGCACAGTTAATTGGGGTAGGAAGATTTTATAGGTAGGAAAATATTTCAGAACACCAGGAATTCAATTTTATTAAGGGATATTTATCTGCCCCAACTTAACAACCGGTTTGAGACATTTAATTGGTTCGTAGTGCAAAAAAAGGTTGGGGAACACTGACCAAAACCACAGGTGTCCACACTTTTGGTCAATGATATCACCCTACATTGAAAAAAAAGACCTAATTTTCTTCAATTGCTTGTTAATTTCAATGCCTGATACCACTAAAGGCATATTCTCTGTAAAAAACATGAAATACATGGCAGTACAATAGCTATAGCTACGATGTAAAATCTGATTTGAATGTGATCACTGCAAGAAAATGAAAGAAGTGGCTAGGTATTAGCTCTGAAATTTAACTTTTATGGGCTATTCTTATTGTTATTATTATATTTCTTATATTTTTTACATTCATTAGATGATAAACCAATGGTTCTTTCGTGATACCTGGCAAGGAAATTAAAGAAAACAGTAGGGTGGACTTCTTAAACTAATCATACTTTACAAATGAACACATTATACAATGAGATACTGATTCATTCCACAATGAATTACTTTTTTAAACCAATTACCTGAAATTCATCCACATTTCACCAATGTGCCGGTGGTTGGGAATCTCCGCTCTGATGCGGCGTACGCAGTCTTTTCCCCCGGCAGCTGCCACTGATGATTGGAGAAGGTAACAATGGAATCCTCCAGGGGGAGTCCAAATGTTAACTTCAACCCAATCACTGCCTTTGGGCTCACAGCAGGACAGATGACTCAGAACCAGCCTCACACAATGAGGGTGTGACAGAAATTACCATGTGGCACATTTGGATTTTTTTAGACTACCTAATTAGCACTACAGTGTAATCCCTCAAGAGAATCCGATAGGTGTGGGTGTGTGTGTTTGTGTGTGTGATCTATAAAGAGGAATGCAATTTAATACAGAGATTGGATTGTAAATATAAATATTAGAGATGCTGTAAACCAGTGGTCCACAAGCCCCCTACCGGGCCGTGGCTCATTTGGTACCGGGCCGCACAGAAAGAAAAAATATTACACATAATTTGTTTGATTTATCATCCGAGTCTTAATGATGTTTTATTTTGAAAAAACTGGCCGGATTCTCTCTATTACATCCTTCTCACTTGACGCATGTCAAGTCCTAGACACTGTAAGTCACGCGATACATCCCGCTAAATTAAAAAAAGAGATCAACTGCTGTAGATTGCAAATGGCGGCGGCCTTAAACGTCTGTTGGAGACGTCTGCAGTGACGACAACCAAAACAAAATTACGGAACAAACTGGACCTAAGTAGTACACTTCGGGTGTCATTGTCTCCCATAACACCAAGATGGGACCATCTCGTTACAGCAAAACAAGCTCAGGGCTCCCAGTGATTCAGTGCTGCTGTGAGTCGTGAGTATTTTCATAAACTTTGTTTTTGTGTTGTGTCTTATTTTGAAGGTATGTTTAAACTTTACCACAGCGACCAGAGTGTGTTGCATGTTCAGATTGTGTTGCTTTGACGTCACAGGGACGTCGCTAATAAAGTTGCACATGATTACACAGTTGATTTACGGTAATTTTTATTATTGTAGAGACAATACAACAGTTTTTAATAGAGATCTCATCATTTTATTTTGTTTATATCTGTTACAACGGGCCGTGAAAATACAGACATTAAACCGGTCCGCGGTACAGAAAAGGTTGGGGACCACTGGTCTAAACTTTGGAGCTACCAGGTAGGAGACAAAGAGGAGATTGATGGATGCAGTGAGGGAGGACATGTAGGAAGTTGGAGTTAGACTAGAAGATAGAGAGAACAAAACCATGATTCACTTTGGCCACTCCTTGAAAAGGACAAGCTGAAAGAAGAAGAGATACTCCAAAATTTTTGTCTAAAAATGAACCAAAAGTGGACAAAAAGCAGGAGACCTGAAACAACATAACAAATACAGGACGTTATGATGGTGCAGTCACATACCAGTGGTACATTATCAGCTGGTACATTAGAGTACAGTAGATATATGAGACATCGCAAATTTGATGTACTCTATATACAAACATGGCCACCTTCTTGTCTTTTACGCTGCAAAGCTACATACAGCGCCCCCTGCGACATCCACTGGGTCTTAACAAAGAACGTTGTGTTTTTTCTTGTCCTGTTTGAGCAGCTAACTAAAGAGATCAACTCCTCTCCTCAATATCTTCAAAGACATAGACTTTACTACCATGGTGTCCCCCTTCATTTTCTTCTTCTTTCAGCTCGTCCCTTTTCCAGGGGCTTCAGAGAGACAACAATCTCCTCTCCCCTGTCCTCTGTATCCTCAACTCTAACTCCAACGACTTCCATGTCCTCCCTCACTGCATCCATCAATCTCCTCCTTGTCTCCTGGCTACCTGGTAGCTCCATCTTTAGGATCTTCTACCAATGTATCCACTCTCCCTCCTCTGAACATGTCCAAACCATCTCAATCTGGCTTCTCCAATCTGTCCTGTCTGTGTTGTCCCTTTAATCACCTCATTCCTGATCCTGTCTATCCTAGTCTCTTTTAAAGGGAACCTTAGCATCTTTAAGCCCTTGTCCTCCCTCTCTCCATCTCCGTCTCCTACCTGGTAGCTCCATCTCTAGGTTCAGTCTTCTACCAACGTGTATCCACTGTCCCTCCTCTGGATGAAATGTCCAACCCATCTCAATCTGAGCTACTTGATAACCTTTCAAAGATCCTTATGCCAATGAGGAAACAATGCAGGAGAAATTACCCAGGATTTGACTGAAATGTATGACATGTTTTGTGCAAAAAAACATTTAATTTTATAATCTTATTGCAGATTATAAATTATGATCTTGAATTTTACTTTATATTACGCATTGTTGGAATGTGGCCACTCATGCTATGGTTCTCATCGGAATAATAATGTCATTCTTTCAGTTTTTCGGCCAAGAATTTTTATTTGGGCGTCTCTCTAGTGATGTTTCTGAGAAATGATTTATTCTGACCTGTCTTCTACAGTCAGGACAAATCTCCATCTGTCATCAAACAAGAGGCTCCAGCCGTTTCCACGGTCACATGTGTCTCTCAACAGTCACTGACCCGTTGGTAACTTGTTGTGGAATGGCCCGTAGAGGTCTTTATTGACAGCTGCACTCATAACTCTGCTGTGCACTCATGGCTGTGCTTCACAGGTCATCATCTGTTACCGCTTCATCCATCTCCACTGAGGAGCCCTGCAGGTGACCCAGAGATAAATTGCATGTAAGGCCTTGCGAAAGTCTCCAAGGACAAAATTAGATCAGTACGTACTTGTCAGCTCGGTGAAACATGGGACGAGAGGACACTGACAATGAGACACTGACTAACAATGGGATAAGCCGGGGATTTACCATCGACCCAAATTTTATGGCCAGTTAAATCAGACTTTGGCGTCTGGTGAATTCCCCACTGTGTCCTCGGAGGATTTCATTGATTTTCAGTATTCTATGTTAGTGATGGTATTTGGATTCTTTGGAATATGACGATATTTTCACATGTATTGATTACTCTCGTAAAGTATCGATACTAGTTATTACATTAAACGATTATTCTGTCACGCTAACACATCTTTAAGAATAACAAAGTCCATGCAGGCTTTTGTGCTGCTCCCTTCTTTCCTCCCTTCCCAGTAAATTATATGAATTTATTTGTTCATGCCACGTGACTACTGACCAGAAGAGGGCACTGATCAAGTCCACTAGACATCTTTGTCCATCAAATCAGAGTTCCCCAACCTTTTTTGCGCCACAGACTGGTTAAATGTGCCGTACTATTTTTACGTACCAGTCGTTAAGTTGTGGCAGATAAACACCCCTTATTAAATGTAAATTTCCGGTGTTCTGAAACATTTTCCTACCTATAAAATCTTCCTACCCGAATTAACACTGCATGCATTCAACAAGGGTTTCCCAAGTGCACCGAGCCTATCATTTTCTCCTACCGGTATACCAGTATCCTATCGGTATACAAGGTTAGAATCTTGTATCAGTGACTCTGCGTCATTTTGAGTTTATTGTTGTTGTCTTCACTGAGAAAATATTTCCTAATCAAATATAGTTGTGTTATTGATGATGGAATCCTAGCCATTCTATTGGTCAGTTCTTTTGTTGATGGAGCCATCTTTGGCAAATTTTGCCAATTAAGACACGCACTGAGAAAAGATACATATCTGTGATGCGCTGGGACTGTCTCTTATACACATCTAGATGTGTATAAGAGACAGTGTCTGAGGTCTCACCAGAAAGAGTAGGAAGTTTCCTGATCCAACCTGAGCGATGACACGGCTGCAGCTCCAGGCTCATTCACACCTGTGAGGAGAAAGAACACAAATACACATACATCTGAGTAGAAATAATTGGACCTTTATTCTGTAAATAAAAAGAAATATTAAAACAGACTTAATTTCATTCAATAAAGTTGGTATAAAAAGCATCTATTACAGACATTTAGAGTGGCCATGGTTTGTTAATGATATGGCTGATGTTTCAAAAAGGGAGCAAAGGATTGACTCCTGTCTCTTATACACATCTAACGGACCGGTAGTTAAGTTGGGCAGATAAATACCCCTCAATAGAATTAAATTTCCGGTGTTCTGAAACATTTTCCTACCTATAAAATCTTCCTACCCGAATTAACACTGCATACATTCAACAAGGGTTTCCCAAGTGCACCCAGCCTATCATTTTCTCCTACCGGTATACCAGTATCCTATTGGTATACAAAGGTAGAATTTTCTATCAATGATTCTGCATCATTTTGAGTTTATTGTTGTTGTCTTCACTGAGAAAATATTTCCTAATCAAATATAGTTGCATTATTGATGATGGA
>JAFBJS010057512.1:6013-33513 GCA_016785265.1 Paraplagusia blochii | reverse complement strand
TTGTGAAGTGTGTAATATCCTGGCCGGATCAAACCCTTCTGGTTCCTAAGAGAAGGAAAAAATAATTTTAAGATCCAAGGAGTTTGTAGTAGAAGATGCAGTGATGGAATACATGGTCAGGATAAAAACCAAGTACAAATGGGGTAAAATGAGTCATCTTAATTACTGTGATTAACTTAATTAACCTACCTTTGCTTATCTCAACGTTCCTCACTCCTGATGGACAGTCAAGCATGGGATTTAACTACATTTTGAAGATTTTTTTTCCCTGTCTTCAAAATATGTTTTCGTGCCTGAAGGTTTACTGGGTTGGTGAAATGGGAAAAAAACACAAAGTTTCTTATCTCCATTTCCGGGGGCTCTTTCCTCATCCACATCTGTGCTTTTAGTGTAATGGGTTCAAAGAGAGGGTGTTGGAAATCAGATAAAAGTCTCCCTCAAGACACAAATCCTCTGTCTGGAAGATGTTTACCTCCAATTAGCTTCTCTCCATCTCCTCTGCCTGTCAAGGTTGAAATGGCGGAAAGAAGAGCTGATCCATACTTGATGTACAGTATCACACAACAGGCACATACTGCTAACTATCAAAACGTTTTATCAAAAAAAAACAAAATCTTAAATTGCTATATCCATGGCCGGATTAAAAAGTCAAAATTCTTTTTCGTGTTTGTGTTGACTGTGCGTCAACAAGTGTGGGTGTTGTTTTAAATAATTTCCTACTCATAATATTTTCCTACCCTCTGTTTTAAGGTTGGTAGCGTATTTCTATAGATGTTAAACACCTTGAAAAGAGATGGTGGAAATATATTATGGGTGTTTGAAGCAGAGTAAAATTAGTCACTTGACATCAGCAACGTGACCCCGCCCTAGTGGCGAGGTCCAGGCTGCAACCCCTTTAGCCAATTCTGGTAATCCTGCCTTGGTTATACAATTTTGTAAACTCACAATGTAAACACCAAAAATATCAACAAGAACAGGAAAAACTAAAGAGGACATTAACGAGAAAACAACAAAATCTTCCATACAATTTTTATTAATATTATAATTATTATTTTAAAATCCAAACATTCTGTTGTCCTTCAGTCTTTTTAATTTTAGCATCATAACATTGTTGTATATATATATATATATATATATTTTTTTTTTTTTTTTTTTTTTTTTTTTTTTTTTTTTCAAGTATTCCAGTTATAAAGGGGCAGTGGTGGCCTGGTGGGTAGGGAACCCGACTGTGGAAGGGTTCCAGGTACGAATCCACCAGTTGCTAGGTTACCACTGGGGTCCACTGAGCATGGCGCCATCACCAGTCTCTGTTCCCCAAATTTCTTTGTGTATAGTGATATGGATCACACAACGTCACAATGATCAGGAGCTGCTTTACTTCCTATTGACAATAGTTGACCTTTTTCAAGTGTAAAAATCCCCCAAATCCCCAAAAATCTACTTATAATAGTATTAATAATAATATTATCATTTGATTACTGTATTACCTACATAGGCGACAGTTGTGGCCTAGAGATAAAGTAATTGGATAAGGCTTCAGGGTTGAATCCCCTTACTGCCACTGAGGTGCTCTGAACACCGCACTGTCTTGATACACGTAGCTTCCAAAGGGGTCTCTACCCACAAGGATCACAACATTGTCAATGGGGTGGTCGTCTGCTGCCCCTGTGACCCACTAAAGGATAATTGGACGAAGATAAATGAATGACTGTATTACCTACAAGAATTCACTCCATTCATATTCCTCCTGAAGCCCAAACCCACGTCAGGCTTTAGTGACATAAAGGATTTTCATGAATATTTGAAGTATCAACCCTTTAAATGCAAATATCTGTCACCTCTGTTCTTGACATTGTGAAAAATCTTAAGGCGGGAAAGAGATCAAAGGGTCCATGTATCCAGGTCCTGTATTGGCGCCTCCACAATGACCTCCATTACACGACTGCTACCTGTTCTTTTATGGTTTGATATTGTAAAGATTATAACAACTCAAGTCGTCTGCATGAATTAACCCTGCAAGAAGCCACTGTCTCTCCAATGGCATTGGAGTGTGTTGGTTTTTGTAAGTAACTATAAGTTTGGTTTGCTAGGTGTCATTGTGGGGGCATCTTTGACCTAGTGGTTAATGATATGAGTTGCTGGTTCGAGTCCACCAGCTGCCATTTTACCACTGAGGTCCACTGAGTATGGTACTGTCCCCACCCACTGCTCCCCGGACACTCAAGGCCCCATTGTGTTGTGTGCAGTGGTGTAGATCACGATGACAAGAAGTTTGCTGTCCTTTCTATTTTTTCTTTGAGTTGGCTCGCCACCTGCTGGATGGTTCACAAAGGGCTGTTATGTGGCAGACTTGGGTAGTGGCATGGGTTGCACTTGAGGTCAGGCAAGCCCGGCTTTTAGTTTCTGCCCCGGCCACTAGGGTGGCCTGGCCAAATGATATATCTTTTTGCCGTGTGCACCGATGTGCGATTGTGGCAACAGTTGCGAATGCATCCTTGTTGCCACGGATGAAGATGAATAGATATATGCGATATAGATGTTATTGGTTAGCCAATATTATTGGTCCAATGTGAGCACAATTCTGTAATATTGATAAGATCAATAATGTTTTTTCCCTCTAATAATGAGTCCAACAACACAATGTTTAGGTTTTCCATAATTGGTTGGAATTGCGAAAAATACCTACATACAGTATATCATCATAGGTTGATATCAGAAATTTAGTGATGGGACAATATTGGCAAAATTAGCTAAATCGGCATGATGGTCAGAAGATTTATGCTCACAGAGTGGTAAAATCTTAAAACATCAGAAGTGTCTGATCTACACTTTGAAGACAGAAAGGGCAAAAAATCCCAAATAAAAGAAAATGAAGGTAGCACAACCAGATGTGATGTACACCTGGATATCATAACAGCGCAGCAGTCCATGCTGCTACCCAAATAATGTGGTGGTTTTATGCCATATGGAAGTGTTGTGGAACTAAAGACTAAATAGATACTTTCTTAATAAATGTAAAAGAAGAAATAAAGACTTTATTTCTAATAACTGGGACACTGAGACCCAGGGGCCAGATGTGGCCCATTGATTGTGGCCCAATATTGGCAAAATTAGCTATATCGGCATGATGGTCAGAAGATTTATGGGTTGATAAAATCGTGCTGATATTGGTGTGAGTATCCAAGAATATTGTCTCTCACTTACTGAAACCCCCCAAAAATATCATGACTGCATCATCCAGTAAATTCCTAGCCTAACTGCTGGAAAGCGAAATCCAGAATAAACGTCTTTTCATGGAGAGGAAGGAGATTTGACCACTGGGCCTTTCTCCACGGCCCATTGAAAAGGCCTGTATCCATGTTTCACACTAACTCACGACTTCATCTTGCTTGGAGTGATTTATAAAGCCATTACCTGCTTCATCTCACCCAAAGGTTGTGGTGTGAACTTCCTTCAAACTAATGAGCTGAGGTGACAAAAGGTGCAATTTTGGGTGCAATGCAGCGTGGCGGCGAGGCCAGACACGAGGGATCATCTACCATCCAACTGACAGCTGCGGGGACGCCGCTGTGTTTGCTACTCAAAACCAGTCTATAATCATTTTAAATAATAAGGTTTCAGTTAATTTGTCAATGAAACATTTTGTGGCAGGAGATCTGCTGATGCTCACTGGTTGCTCTCGTGATGAGAATAAACACGTTCGATTTCCACACAACCGATTTTGGGGTAGTCTGGAGTTGATTGTGAGGTGAAAACCGTAATTGTAACCTTGTGTACACTGTACAACTTGAGTCTCAAGACTTGGCCAAAAATCAGACCCAATCCCAGGGTCCCTCTTATAATTTGAATAGTTAATAAAGGTCAGAAAACATATGCATGATCTATATCAATGTTCCCCAACCGTTTTGTGCCACGGACCGCTTAAATGTCTCGTACTATTTTCACGGACTGGTTGTTAAGTTGTGGCAGATAAATGTCCCTTATTAAAAGTATATTTCTGGTGTTGTAAGATATTTTCCTACCTATAAAATCTTCCTACCGGAATTAACTGTGCATGCCCACAAGGGTGATATAACCCTAACTGTCTGGTACCAGACCGGTACAAAAGATGTGATTCTTGTATCAATGATATGGGTATGGATCAAGTGTAAGTAATGGCCAGATGGGGCCAAAAGAAAGTGTTATTTCTCGGCGGCCCGGCACCAATTCACTCACGGACTGGTACTGGTCCCTGTCCCACAGGTTGGGAACCACTGCGCTATATAATAATCAAGTCAAAAACAAATTACGGACAAACGTAGCTTAATGTAACTGCTTGGTTTCACTCCATTCAAATGTTTTTCTTACTGAAGCCCAAACCTACGTCAGGCTTCAGTGACATAAAAGATTGTCATGAATATTTGAAGTATCAACCCTGAAAATGCAAATACCTGTCACCTCTGTTCTTGACATTGAGACAATCTTAAGCAGGGCAAACGCCACCGGGCGCTCAAGTAGCCAGGTCAGGTATTGGTGCCTCTACCATGACCTCCATCACACAAGTGCTACCTGTTCTTTCAAGGTCCAATATATTGTGGAATATGAAAATTCAAATCAGCTGCATAAATCAACAGGAGAAAAACTCATTGTCGGCCCAGTGTGATTAGAAAGTATTGGCTATGGTTTTTCAAGGTAAGAAGAAGAGAGGCAGTTTGGATTCTTAATGGAGCAAACGTTGAGCAAACAAATAAGGAGCTATATATATTCAAAACAAGGGCTCAGATACAAGAACAGGAAAAAAAAATGCACAAAATGTTGCGTTTTTTTCCATTGAGTAAATATCTCACATAATACTCTTTATGGCATCCCATTATTCTTAGCAATGACTTGCCAAAAAGCTACAATTGCAAAACTTAAAACTCAAGTCACAAGGATTCTCCGACTTGGAGTACCATACCTATGGTGCAACTTGATTTTGTCAGTACGTCAGAACTCACTGTATATATATCAGTTCCTGTGTCAGTCACCTATGCTCACAGAGTGGGGAAATCATAAAACATCAAAAGTGTCTGATCTACACTTTGAAGACAGAACAAAGGGCAAAAAATCCCAAATAAAAGAAATTGAAGGTAGCACAACCAGATGTGATGTACACCTGGATATCATAAACCAGGGGACAGTGCAGCAGTCCATGCTGCTACCCAAATAATGTGGTGGTTTTATGCCATATGGAAGTGTTGTGGAACTGAAGACTAAATAGATACTTTCTTAATAAATGTAAAGAAGAAAGAAAGACTTTATTGATCCTAATTTTGGGAAATTATTGCATTAACAGCAACGGTTGTTTCAACTGGTTTAATACGCTGCACCTGCCAAGCACCAAACCTTAGGTTCTCTCTGGGAATCCAACCAAGGACTCTCTGTTTGGAGGGCTAGCGTGCTATGTAATGGAGATTGACATGTCACCACAAAACACTGAAGGTGTAGGCCAGTTGTTTCAAACTCCGGCCCAGGGGTGGCTATTTTTTTTTTTTTTTTACCATTAATCTAGTATACATGACCACCACCCAAATATCACTGCACCAGCACCTGATAAACCTCTTGAAGGGGGTGATCCCACTGGATGGACCCAACCACAATAACTGGGACACTGAGACCCAGGGGTCAGATGTGGCCCGTTGAACTTTTTCATGCTGCCCGCAAACTTTGTCTAAATTAAATATATTTTTTTATATTATCATTATATTTCTGCCTTTTCTCTGCAATAATGTGTTTCCCCATGTAGATGATGTCATTAAGGGTATTAGAAATTTAGGGTATTTCAGTTTTATGCATGAATTTTACATGCCATTTATTTTAGTACGAACAAATGATCCATCTCTCTGGTCTGGACTAGCTATCGTGTCCAGTTTTAGGACCAACTGTGAAGTTTTACACCAATGTTGTAGAGAAGGCTAAAAGCTTTGTAGCCTTTATGCATGAGATTTAGATTTTTAGATTTTGGTTCACACAACTGATCCATCCATATGTTCGTGAACGCACACTCAAGGACCCATTGTGGTCAGCTAATCAAAAGTTTTACCCTTGCCTGGTCCAGGATGTCCTAAACCTAAAAGAAGTCTTGTAGGAGTCATAATTAGGGACGGCCTAATATCGGTCCACCGATACTATCGGCCTGTTATTGGCAACCTTTTTAATATCAGAGCGTATCGGTATCTGTTTCCATCGGTTTTCTACTATAGTCTACGGCGGGGGTTTTCAAAGTGTGGGGCGGGTATTCCCTGGGGAGCGCATGTGACTCTGGGAAACATGCTTTTTTTCCACTGTACTACAATAAAGTGTAATTGCACATCCTTGTAAGTTGTTGTGAGTGTGGTAAGATGTTATGAGTTGTATTTCCATCGCCCATTGTTGTCTGTTTGATGAGGTGGAAATTGATTGGTTTGGGTCACCACATTATTTACGAAGGACACTAATGATTGACCGAGTAATTAGCCGTAACACCGTTTGACAAATATACGCACAGATCTTTGAGCTGTCATCAATGACAAACAACAGGGATGGTGTTTTCCCAACATAACATATCAGAAAGGTGGATGCTTCATGGTGGAGGCAGGAACAGTCACTAGGTGTAAAACTTCATGTGCACGGTTCACTCAACTGGAGCACAGGTTTAGTAACAGGGCTGTCACACCTGACATACTGACTCAGTGCTGCCTAATGGTTAGCTACACACCACTATATGAGGATTTTCCTCCGTCATCATTATTCATCTGTATATGTACTCTGTATAAGTTCTACCGTTGACAGTAATTGATACTTTTAGTCAGGGGAGCACTAGATGATGTGGGCATTACGCCGTAATACTTGTTAATGCCATGACGTCCTTGAGGTGGCTGCAGTAGGAGTGGGTGCAGGTGGAGTAAGTAGGCCATTTACACCAGTAGTGTGTCTATGGTCGTCTACAATGACCTGATGGGGTTGACCTCCCGTGACGTTGACTGACTGAATGGAGAGAGTGGGTGGACCATCAGACTATAGGGGGAGGACTGACCATCGACGTCACATCTTAATACAATAATAGGACTATATTGGAGTCTGTCAATATGGGAAATGTTAGTTTCAGACATAATATCAATATATTTGTCCATGTTAATGATGGTCAACAATAAATATTGTAAATGGGTAGAAATGCATTATCAACCTGTCCAGTAAGAGTATTTCTTTGGTAAAGCACAAACAAACAAAGTCTATACAAATGCCACTTCTTGTGCAACAATATTTTTAGTTATACAACAACAAACAAGTCCAAAGTCTGAGTTAACTTTCGGCTTGTTAATGGAAATAAAATACAAATTAACCAGTTTGAATATCCTGGGTTAATATTAGATTCACTTCAGCTCTCCTTTAAAGGCCATAGTATATTATATATTATATTATGTAAGTATATTGTTGTAAGTTGTGTGAAAGCGGAGTTGCAACATTTTTTTCAAGATTCAAAAAACGAATCGAACTGAACCAAGTCGGACTGGATCAATTGTTTAATATTTTTTTATGAATCGTTCCTGAATCGGATCGTAGCCTGTGAATTGAGATATGAATCGGATCGTTACGTGAGTGAATCATCACACCCCTAATAATAATATAACACAACGTAGCTTCACTCTGTAAGTGAACTTAGTAGAAATATTGTCATACTGACATATAATTACAATATTAAAACCAATCTATAATCTACTAACTGTGGTGGAGAATTGTGTGTTATGAACAGACAAAGTGTTAGACGACATTCATGTGCAGGGTCACTGTAGAATTGCAGAAAGTTTAGTATCTACGGTATGTAAGACAACAGAGATTGGCACCTGGGTAACAGACACCAGGGGGGAAGTAATGAAGAAGATTCGACAACAGGGTTATTGGTCACCGTACATGCAGGCAATGGTGGAGGAAGTGTTAAGTCAGTGTGAAGTATGTGCTAAAAGGGTCCATTTAAACATTTGGTGATGAACTATGTTGATCAAATCAGTTCAAGGAAAAAGATACATGCTCGTGAGAATTGACAGATTCAGTAGGTGGGTTGAGGCCACACCTTCAAAAGATTTAAGTGCTGAGACAGTTGTGAAATTTCTACTCAGAGAAGAAATTCCAAGGTTTGGTATCCCATCAGAGATCAGTTCTGATAATGGATTTGTACAGAAAGTAGCCAAAGGTCTTCTACAACAGTTAAGAATCAAACAACGTTTAGGAGCAGTGTACCACCCACAAAGCCAAGGGATGGTAGAGAGAATAAATGGAACCTTGAAGGCTAAGCTAAACAAAATCTGTGCTACTACTAAACTGAACTGGGTAGATCCTTTGCCACTAGCACTTATGAGCTAATGGGAATTAGAGGGGGAGATACTTGACCTACTTCACAAGTAGATGTTTTTTTAAAGCACAAGATTGTATAGCAATATAAACTAAATATGGCATGCTTTTACACTGCAGTAAAATTCTGTGATCTTAATATAAGAAAGGTTTGAGCTGTAGAGATCTGTTAAAGGAAACTGTAGAAGGTATGTTATAATAAAAAAGCAGATATTGGGCAAGTCTTATCTAAAATGCAGTTCTCTGCAGTTGAAAGGAGCTGAGATGTGTATAAGAGACAGGTGTACCACCCACAAAGCCAAGGGATGGTTGAGAGAATAAATGGAACCTTGAAGGCTAAGCTAAACAAAATCTGTGATACTACTAAACTGAACTGGGTAGATCCTTTGCCACTAGCACTTATGAGCTATCGCATGCGAACGCATAGAATGCTAACGGGTCGACCCATGCCAGCACCACATAACCTAGTTATCTACTAACATCCTCCATCCACAGGTTTGGGTTTTACAAACCTTGCTTGTATCTATTGTTTGTTTTTTATTGTATTTATCTCTTGTCTATTATCTTCTCTATCCGTCTGTTTGTCTGTCCCTCCATCCATCTATCCATCCATCCATCTATCCAATAGCGTAATTCAAGGACGCCATAAGCCAAAGACCTTCTGTATCTGCCAACCACGTGGAGCCTTTCTTATCTTCAGTGTAAAGTGGTTCAAACTTCCTGCCAAATACTCTTGGCAACTACATCACCATTTTCAGATCAATCAGCTTGAGGTTTCCACATACCAGTCACGCAGTCCATCCATCCATCCATCCTTCCCTCCTTCCCTCTCTCCAATAACATAAGTCAAGGACGTCATAAACCAAAGACCTCCTGTATCTGCCAACCACATAAAGCCTTACTTATCTTCTGTGTAAAAGTCTGACTCAGTGAATGTTTGAGATTACCTTGGAATGTTGAAAGGCTTCATCTGCTCCCTTTGATGGACACGGCCCGTTGGCTCAAACTTCCTGCCAAATTCTCTTGGCAACTACATCACCTTTTTCTGATCAATCAGCTTCAGGTTTCCACATACCAGTCACGCAGTTCTCTGCTGGTTTGACGTCTGTAGGACTTTCTAGTGCCCTGTTTCAAACCCTCGTCTGCTCTCCACGCTGCCTCATCTTCTCTGTTTTCTGATCTTGTAAACAAAGTCTCCTCCACGCTCCACGTCTCATGTCAACTCCTCCTCTGTCGTCTGTTGTCTCACTGTCTGACGCATCACAAGAACACTTTCTCTGTGCTGCAGACGCCACTATCGCATTGATGTCCAGCTGCTGAGGGACAGTTTTGTTTCCTAGACACTTTAACTTTAAAAAAAACAGTATTAAAACTCTCAGGACTAGGATGGTCGTGAATTTTTTTTTCTTTTTCCGAGGCCGGCTGTGATCTGCGGTTCGGAGAGAGAAACATGGATTGAAATTTGGCTTCTGCTGCTTGAGTGAAAGCACAGAGGGATGAGAGGAGGGTCAGGAACTTGACATCAGATTTGTCTCATTTCAGCTGAATGTGTCATGGCAGTGTGAAGAACATAATTTGTTCTGCCAGTTACATATCCCCGTCCCATAAGATGGTGCTATTTTATATCTCTGGAAAGAAGACAGGAGACAGACAGGGAAAAATGTCCACAGTCGCTGTGTTTGACAGCTTCATCACCAGATCCTTGTCCGACACGGCAGGACACACTTCAGCCAAAGCACTGATTTATTTGTCATACATTATAAAATCCAAATTGAAATAAATAAAGCAATAATGAATTAAGAAACAGCAATAATTATTGAATTTTTAAAATTAAGGGGGTGAGATAGATAACATATTTGCCAAAGCTTTGAACCAGTAACCACAACTGATTTTTTTTGGCATTTTGCTTGGAACAGAAACAGATCAGGAACATTTTTTTAAATCTAAAAAAATGGTAACCAGCATTTTTTTTTGCTTATGCATCTGTTTATGCATAGTTTCTGTGCAGTACCTACAGCGCAGGGCTGGGGGACACTGCATTGGACCAGAGCCATGGGATGGGTAGAAGATCCAGGTCTGCAAATATCAGGGCTTTGAGCCAAGAAATGAAAACAAAAGGCTTTGGTCCAATGCAGTTTTCCCGAACCCTCTAATGTGGATCCAAAGTTACTGCACAACAATGAGGAACTTAATGTAGATCGGTGGTCCACAACCACTGGGCTGGGGACCGGTACCGGTCTGTGGGTGAATTGGTGCCAGGCTGCAGAGAAATTATGTTTCCTTTTGGTCCCATCTGTCTATGACTTCCACTTGGTCCATACCCATATCAACAAAAGAACTGACCAATAGAATGGCTAGTATTCCATCATCAATAAAGCATCAGTTCTCTGCAGCCCGGCACCAAATCACCCACGGACTGGTACTAGTCCCCGGCCCAGTGGTTGGGGACCACTGCACTACAATGCACTATGCGTTTCGACCTCAGGATATCCAATTGCGTCGCCCCCTAGGAAAAGGCCAAATGTTATTAGTTGATTTAAAGGAATCCTAACGTCAACTAAGGATGAAAAATCTCTGGTATCAAACGCAGGCTTTTTATTGATCACTACACTCTTTTTTTAGAATTTGTTTATCCAAACATAAATCTGAGAGCCCAAAAACGTCCACTTCCAAGCTTCCTTTAAATCTTTTACTCTGAGCTAAAATCCATGCCTCGGCTTTAAACAGCCACAGAGGATCTCCAATAGAGTGGGCACTTTTCTGAATCCTTTTTTCAGCAAAATAAATATTATTCAAGCCAGAGAAATATCTTCCTAGACAGCAGTAGACAGCAATACTACCATGACAGTGGCCTGGGAGCTGGATTATTAACGAAATCCTATAATGATAAAAAAAAAAAAAAATTTTTATCTGCCTTAGAGCTCAGGCCAAACAAGGTATTTCACTTTATATTGGCCATTATATGTTCTATCTATTCTATATTTATTTATTCCCTCATTTGCTTTCTTACCAGGGGTAGGATATATATATACACACACACATATATACTGTATATACGTAAATATATAGCTCACATCTCAGAATTTTCATATGTCAGGTTAATTGTATCTCAAGATATATACATTTACAGTTATATATATATCTATATATATAGTATATATAGATATATATACATACATGACTTTATATAGGTATGTGTATATACATGTTGTATATATATTTACAGTACATAAATACAAACATATACAAGTATTTTTGTATCTTTACATATGTAACCTTGTTAAAATATTAAGTTTTATTTTCATTTGTCCAATATTTTTGGTCAGTAGAAAGAAAGTAGTTATTCATTGGTCCAGGTATAGGTGTGAACAGGAAGTGAGTGTGTGGAAGTGTGTGATTGGATGGCTTGTTTTTGTCCATAAAACTTGAGTCTTGTGATATTTATTTGCTTAACTTTAACTATTACCTTTAATTTAGTAATATAAACAAGCTATTCAAAACCATCTGTTTGCACTGAGGTTAGTCAGTTCACTATAACAATAATCCAAACTACATTTATGGAAGTACTTGAGGTACTTAATTACAATTAATGAACCCAGAGCCTACTCTTAGTAAAGGTTCTATTGAGAGTAGTGCTACACATATATCTACATATATGTGTATATGCATACTGTATATCAGAGAGCCAAAAAAAAGTAACATTACTGAGCTTATATGGGTATGTATGTATTTATGTATATGTATGCACAGGTTTGTGTATATGTGTGTATACATATATGTATGTATATGTATATATGTGTTTATTTATGTATATATGTGTATATATATGAATATGTGTATATATGTATCTAAATGTATATATATATATTTATGTGTATATGTGTGTGTATATATGTACATACGTGTGTGTATACCAGGGTTATAATAGTTTTGGATTTTTCAGTGTAGTTTCGTTTTAGTTAGTTTTGCCTTTTAGCACATTAGTTTTAGTTAGTTTTAGTTATTCGCAAAAGCAACTAATTTAGTCTTAGTTAGTTTTAGTTTTGTCCAAAATGTTTAGTTTTTGTTTAGATTACTTAGTTTTAGTTTTCTGCGAGGTTCGAACAAAGACGAAAACAAAGGGTAGTTCTTTTCCGATTTCAGTTGGTTTCAGTTAGTTTTGTTAGGACACATTTTTGTTTTAGTTAGTTATAGTTTTTTTAATTTAATGATAGTTTTAGTTAGTTTCAGTTAACGAAGAGTTTTTTTCAGTGATCGTTTTCGTGTTTTTGTTAGTTTTCGTTAATGATGATAACCCTGGTGTATATATATATATATGTTTGTGTTTATATGTGTGTCTTCGTCTTTATTCTCTCTATATATATGTGTGTATATATGTATATATATATATTTTTATATATATATATATATATTCATACATACATAAATACAAACATAAATCTTCATATATTGTATGTCTGTGTATGCATATATATTTATGACAAGGAGTTTGTCATTTTAAGTATAGAAAAACCTCATTTGAGATACAAGAGAACCGAGTTAGGAGCTCTATCCAGGACCAAATTATATTCTTAACTCAAGGTACATACAGTATATTGTATGTATTCCTCAACCTTAGACAGACTAATGCTGGCTCCATATTTAGTCCAGGTGAGTAAAGAGGATTCCCCAGCTTCATAAATCATGGATCAATTCACCATGGAGATAGAGAGGGATAATTCCATGAGATGGACGCGGGAGGGGGAAAAAGATCTAAAAATGTTCCCAGGATTAACATTCATTAGTCTCCAGCGCTCTGGTAGGCCGGGGTCCCAACTGAATTTTAAACAGGCAGCTTTAAACAGCCCTCGTCTCCCACTGATTGTAATAGAGGGATCTACATTCATTATTCTCCTCAATAGCTGAGGATTAGTTGCAGTGAAATCTATTGTTGGTTTTACCGCAATTATTTTCTCATTACGCACATTCTCCATTACTTGGACCAGATTAGACATCAGCCTGATTCAAGTCAGTGCCATTAGGTGACTGTGAACTCCTCTAATGACACTGTCCTTTTCATGTTCATTCTCACCTTCTAAAGCTGACGTATAAAAAGAGTTAAGTCACCGACTGCGATTGTGTCACTTCATGCACAGTCACTAAGTCGACTGGGCGGAAATCTGAGTTTCTCATTTTGTTTCTCCTGGATCATAATCATTAACTAAACACTTAGTTTGAAGGAAAATCATTTTTTAGTATTTTTTGGGGAGTTTCGTTGGGGTTTCTTTCTTTTCCTTTTGGCTTGTCCTACCTTTTTGATGGGTTTTCATCTCCCCCTGTCCTCTGTATCTTCCACTCTTAGTCCAACTACCTCCATGTCCTCCCTCACTGCATCTTTCAATCTCCTCTTCTTCTACCTGGTTGCCATGGTTCTCTGTGTGTTTCTGTTGCTTTAAATGTTTTCCCTCCTTTTGGTGTGTGCAATGGTCACATGGGTTTTTGTAACCAATCAGGCAACGGGTCTTTGTCTTCTGTTTATCCAACCAGGTGGCAACTTTACTCAATGCCTGAGTATTTAACCTCACCTGTGGCTGAGCAAAGTTGCCAGATTGATTTTTCATGACTCTCCAGCGTTTTGTCCTGAACTTGATATCCAGTACCGTCCCTGTTTGTCTGAGATTTTTGCCTGTTTCTTCTGCCCCTCTGGACAGACCTGCCCTTCTGTGAGATTTGACCTCGTAACCTGTGCTTGTGCTTTGACCAATCTTGATCTCCTGTCCTTCCAATTTGACCTGCCTTCTGTCCTTGTCTCTGCCCTGGTATTTGAACTGCATTTCTGTCTCTGATTGCCGTCTTAGCGTAAACATTTCTGTCCTGGCCTCGTGCTGGATATTTGTAGTTTGAGACTCATTGTAATAAAATTACCTAAACGCCAATCGTTGGTCAGTGTTTTTGTGCAACTGGGTTCACTGCTAATTTCTGATACTGGTAGCTCCATCTCTAGGATCATTCTGTCCCTCCTCTGAACATGTCCAAACCATCTCAATCTAAGTTTCTTCAAAAGCAATTTCGTGAATGCCTTTCCATCCAAGAGGCTTCTTCAGTTCTTTTGGATGAAGAGGTGAAACGTCTTCAAGAAACCTACTGTGTCCAGTGTCCCTCAAAGTAACTATTTTTGGATTGATTGACCTGGATGACTGAGAACCTACACAGAGATTGATATGCTATAATTAAAAGAGAAAATATTTTTTATAATTGCTTCTTTCAGGTTCCTGGCAGAGAGATTTACAGCCAGCACACCACGATCACACGGTACAGACGCAGCTGCTGTGTCCTCCTGATGTCTTATTAAAATCTACAGCTTGGTAGAAAATTGCTGGCTGTCACTTAAAATTATGAGGTTTTTCTTCGCTGTAGTCAAGGAGAAAAGCTCGGTGGTAAATTAAAATCACTCAAAGTCTGCCTTGGTTTCGTGAGATCTTAATGAACATGAGCTAAATAACGTAAACACTTGAGGCACAAGAGGTAGGTTCTCATCTACAGACTGAATAGTGACGAGGTACAAATATTTGGTTTCTGATCTTTTCTGCAAGTGGTGAGTCCACTAGGATACCCCAACCACCCTAAGGTTGATAACCTTCTTCACAGGAGGCAAGAAGGTATGACGTAGATCAAAGCTTTACCCATTACAAAGCAAAATATTTGCACCATCAGATGACTGCCAAACAACTAAGGCATGTGTCGGCATTAGCACTCCCCTAGTGGGGGGTTTTCAAAAATGTGTGAAATGGAAAAATATTTAATTTTCTTGGGCTGAAAGGGTATCAAGATGGACCCATTTTTTTCCCCCAAATTTTTACCCTATTTTAATGTTTTTTGAAACACAATCTTTACAACAAAAAATACCATGCTAATAAATAATAAACTAACTCATATTTTAAAATGTTAAGTTAATCCCTATTTCTCTTTTCTATGCAAAATTTGACTCTCAGCGATTTTAAAGATAAGGACAAGAGGGAAGAGGCGATAAAAGAAATTGCCACGAAATTGGCGCACACGGGTAAGAATTGTAATTTCCTGTCCTAAATCTATATCATGATAAACATTTTTTATGGGCAAATTACATGGAAGGAATAGTCAATTATACAAAGTTGTCTATGAATATATATATGATTGTTCTTCATGAAGAATAAAAATAGTTTGTTTACTATGAGGTATACAGTCTTCTGAAAAATATACTAGTAGTATTTGGTGTTTCACTTCTCCATGTTTTATTTTGTGTGAATTGAAAAATGTATATTCACTTTGTCACATTTTACATCATTTTGTTTTCATTATTCCTAAAATTTCCACAGAAATAGGCTGTTATAGAAAACATTAAAATTAAATCAACTAATTTCTAGCAAGACGTGAGCAGAATTCTCATTGTGTGCGCGTGTACTATAAGCGTGCGCGGATGGCGCTGAGCATTCGGCGCACGCCGAATCCTCCCCGTGTGCGCCGGGCTTAAGGTTGATAAGATCTTGCACAGAAGGCAAGAAGGTATGACGTAGATCAAAGCTTTACCCCTTACAAAGCAAAATATTTGCACCATCAGATGATTGCCAAACAACTAAAGCATGTGTTGGCATTAGCTTCCCCTAGTGGGGGGTTTTCAAAAATGTGTGAAATGGAAAAATATTCAATTTTCTTGGGCTGGAAGGGTATCAAGATGGACCCAATTTTTTTTCCCAAATTTTTACCCTTTTTTAATGTTTTTGAAACACAATCTTTCCAACAAAAAATACCATGCTAATAAATAATAAACTAACTTATATTTTAAAATGTTAAGTTAATCCCTATTTCTCTTTTCTATGCAAAATTTGACTCACATAGAAAAAAACCATTAGAATAAAGACGAAGACTCCTCTTCTTGAATCTTAACGTGATGGAGGGGTTTGAGCATCTGAATGAACCTCAAAGCTATGTTGTCTGGGGCTTAATGCCCCTGGTAGGGTCTCCCAAGGCAATCAGGTCCAAGGCGACGGATCAGACAAAGGGCAGTTCAAAATACCCCTTAGGGACAAAACATCATCACCAAGGCCGTCTACACCGCCCGGATCAGCATTACAAGGGGCCTTACTGAGCCTCACGGAGCCAGGCCTGGAGTTGGGGCGTATAGGCGAGCGCCTGAATAAAAGACGTAGATCCACCTCCACGTAGACGCACCACCTGCAACAAGGCCGACAAGGGGCCAGTGCCATGTGATTTGGGCGGCAGTTGTGGGTCGAGACCCTGGTGGCCCAATCCTGGACAACCACTATAGCTATGGGGAAATGGAATATCACCTTGCTGGGGGTAAAGGAGCCTGGACTTGTGCGGGAGGTTGAGTGATACCAACTAGATATAGTACAGTATAGTATAGTAGATATAGTATGACCCTCACAGTGTGTCATGTCCCATTGGAATGAGACCCAGAGAAAGACCCAGTACATGCTGGAGCGACTATGTTGCCCGGCATGCCCGAGGAACGCCTCGGGGACCCACCCAGATGAGCTGGAGGAAGTGTCTAGGAAGAAGGAAGTCTGGGTAGCCCTCATTCGAATGATGGCCGCGCGACCAGGCTCCAGATAAGCAGATGAAGATGGATAAAGATGAAGATTTTCAGTGGATTTCTTGGAAATGGCCACATGACCAGGAAACACTGCAGGTCAAGAATGTTGTGAATCAATGCCATGCTGCATTACTGTTTTCCAGTGATCCATCTGTCGCATAATCGTTACCAGGTCTCTGTGGCAACAGTCTGAGCAGAGTCACCCAGACTAAACTCCATCCCAGACTAGTTGTCCAGGGATCGAGCTATCGCGGTCACTTCCATGGCTGCCACCCAAGTCACACTGCACCCCACCAACCCCTCTTGAACCTACCTGTAGGTGGTGAGCCCACTGGAAGGAGCCAACCACCCTAATCAGGATTCGATCTTGCCAAGGAGGTGAACCCTGAGGTTCCAGGACACATTTCTACGTCTCGGGGGATTTCATTGTATCAAAAGGTTTCTGACCATGGCAGGTCCAACACCAATCTCATCTGTAGTTGCACCAACAAATCCCAAAAACTGATACAGTTGCCGTGCGTCTGTGAGTCTCACCACACTGTCCTGTGAGGATATTTCTCTCTCTTTCTTCTTTTTGACTGTTTGACTCAAACACAAGTCATGTTAAGTGTTTTGCATTCCCTTTGCTACGACTCAAGCATCTACTCTCACAGTGTTTCTGTCGACTCCCATTAAGTACCTCATTACCCCACCTTGTCCTTGCTTTGTACTCTCTGTACTTCATCTTTCCACGTTCAACTTCTCGTCTCTTTTCTTTTGCCTGACTAAACGCATTCAGGCCAGTTTGCCTCATTACCTTCGTGGTACTTTACCAGACCACCTCTGAGACCTTGTCTCAACTTCTTCTTTGTCTCTGTGCCAGTGATGTCAAACCACAATGTGGTGGCATGTATTTGTCCTGCAAGATCATGTACGATGTCCAATTTTGTTATATTAGCCAATAACTCCGATTATTAATTATGGATGAGTAACCTGTCTTTGCTCATCTTGGTGACTGTACGTATCAGTTTTGTTTGTTCCACTAGGTGGCAGCAGGTGGGTATGGATTTCTATGTATTTGTCTGTTTAGCTGTTTATTTACCTGTCTGCGTGGCTGGCTGTCTATCTATCTGTCTTTCTGTCTGTTTATGTAGCGGTTTATTTACCTGTCTGTTTCTCTGTCAATGCACCCATCCAACCTACCTGTCTGTCTGTCCATCTATCTATCTACCTGCCAACGCACCCACCCAACCTACCTGTCTGTCTGTCCATCTATCCATCCATCCATTCAATCAATCCTTCTCCAGTTCCACAACATTTTTCTCTGTCTTTCATCAATTCCTGCAGGTGTGTCAGCATAACGTTCAACTTAACACGCCTAAAACTCTCACTGTGTTTTATGATACTTAATCACATGCTTTGTATCACATTTATTTTTCTGGCCCTGCTGGGTTTTTCTAATGTTCCCCAGTTCAGAAAGGTTTGGACCCCTTGCTTTGAACACTTAGTCACTGATGTCAGCTGTCAAGTCCAGCGGACCAGGCTTTACAGATGGCTAACAAATCATCACAAACGGTCATGGGTGAAAATGCAGCACACGTAACACTGGCGACAACAGGATGACAAAAGAGTTGGTGATTTTTAGCATGGTGATCACACGGTAGGGATGTTGGGAAACAGACGCTGTATTTACTATAAGATTACTCAGGTTTTTTTTTTTCTCAGGTGAATGAATCACTCCTGCAGGGTGGAAGACTCTGACGCAAAACATTAAGCGTCCTTTTCAGTTTGATGCCTCTGTGGTGAAACAACCATTCATTAGAATGTGGACAAACCCCCATGAATGCAAATCCTGTACAAAAACCTAAAAAAAAAATGATTCATGCAGATATAAATGTCATTTTATTACTAAGTGGAGATCTTTGCCTGAGCTCATTAGAGAAGGATGGCTATGAATATTAAACATTCTGTGGTCAAATCACTCAGGCATGAGGTGATAAGAGGGACAGCACAGACAGGAAGGTTTGGAGAAAAAGCTAGAGAAGACAGATGGAGATGATGGTAACGACCCATCAATACTCACCCAACGACTGGTACCACACTTCACAGGTATCCCCAGGTCCACCCAACAGGAGGGACCTGAAACACCCCGTCCTCCCCACTCAGAGGATGGAACTTCTGTTACTCCCCACTAACAGTTAGAACTGAAGAAGCCTCTTGGATGAGGAGGAGAAATGTTTTCAACAAAACTGAATGTCCAGTTGCCGAACTGAACTCTTTAACCACAGATTGAGATGGTTTGGACATGTTCAGAGGAGGGACAGTGGATACATTGGTAGACCATCATAAAACCTGGTATCTTCTAAAATCCATGTGAATCCACTGTGTATTGAACTCTATCATCAGTGTCCTCGTAACATTGGCGTGTCTTATGATGCGGGACTCTTGGTCTCCAGGAGTTGGAGCAAATGAAGGCCTTGTTGTCTCTACAGAGATGATTTGTGATCAGATGATGAGAGTCAGATGAGGTTCTCTTTAGGAGACACAAGGAGTGACAGAATCAGGAATGAGGTGATTAGAAGGACAACACAGACAGGAAGGACAGATTGAGATGGTTTGGACATGTTCAGAGGAGGGACAGTGGATATATTGGTAGACCATGATAAAAACGGGTATCTCCTAAATCCATGACTCTTTCATCAGTGTCCTCGTAACATTGGCATGTCTTACAATGCGGGACCCTTTGTCTCCAAGAGTTGGAGCAATTGAGAGCCTTGTTGTCTCTCTAGAGATGACTTGTAATCAGATGATGATAGTCAGCTAAGGTGAAGGGAAAGGTGTGCAGGACAGTGGTGAGACCAGCCATGATGGATGGACTAGAGACACTAGGAATAGACAGAAGACAGGAGACAGAGCTGGAGGTGGAGGAGTTAAAGATGAGGTTCTCTTTAGGAGAGACAAGGATGGACAGGATCAGGAATGAGGTGATTAGAGGGACAATAGAGGCAGGAAGGACAGATTGAGATGGTTTGGACATGTTCAGAGGAGGGACAGTGGACCCATTGGTAGACCATGATAAAAACGGGTATCTTCTAAATCCATGCGTCCTCGTAACCTTGGCATGTCTTATAATGGGGGACTCTTGGTCTCCAAGAGTTGAAGCAATTGAAGGCCTTGTTGTCTCTCTAGAGATGATTTGTAATCAGATGATGAGAGTCAGCTGAGGTGAAGGGAAAGGTTTATAGGACAGTGGTGAGACCAGACATGATGGATGGATTTGAGACACTAGGAATAGACAGAAGACAGGAGACAGAGCTGGAGGTGGAGGAGTTAAAGATGCTGAGATTCTCTTTAGGAGAGACATGGATGGACAGGATCAGGAATGAGGTGATTAGAGGGACAACACAGACAGGGAGGACAGATTGAGATGGTTTGGACATGTTCAGAGGAGGGACAGTGGATACATTGGTAGAAGAATGATCCTAGAGATGGAGCTACCAGGTAGGAGACAAAGAGGAGATTGATAGATGCAGTGAGAGAGGACATGGAGGTAAATTGAGTTAGAGTTGGGGATAGAGAGGACAGGGTGAGATGGACATTGTTGACCCTTGAAAAAGGGACACGGCAGAGGAGAAGAAGAAAAAGATGGTCAAATCACTTGGTGTTTGTTCCGCCTCAAATACTCCCACTGTGACTGATCCATTTCTTTTGGCTGAATCCATTTTTTTTTTTGAATGAACACAGCTATCTCCAGATGTCTTTCTGAAGAATCAATTCACTTTCCATCTCTTTTCTCCATCCTACGTCTGTGACATTCTGAGCCAGAAACAGACGTGTCATAATTTTGTGTTTAGGCTTCTCCCCAACCCTCCTGCAACCTCAGGTCTCGGCCCAGTGAGCCGACTGACAGGACGGCATAATGAAGCGAGACTTTAATTTTCAGCATTCACACCAGAAGAATTCTTCAATCTTTCTGTCTGTTGTCTCTGAAGCAAAAGTAAACACAATCATTCATGTCCGAGCGCTGTGATGGCGCCGTCACACTGTTGCCGTTTGATTCTGTTTGGCGAGCAGGAACGTGCGACAATTTCACACATCATAGATGCTAATTACTTACTGCGCATTAATTTTCATGTTGCCCCGTAAACGCTAATCAATCTGTGTGTCAGGCTCTCAGAGATATGCAGATGAGCAGGGTTTATTGAAGACACTGATTTTTAACAATCTGATTGCGATGTGGTTGAAAAACATCAAAAAAATGATGTTCTTCTGCGTCGACAGTTTTGTTCCGAAAATATATACGGATATATATCAAGAGTAACAAATGGAGAATGATGTCAAAATCAGATGAACACTAGGAAAAGAACAAATTGCCTTGAAATTTTATTCCAGTCTGTGAAACACATTTTATTTTTGGTTTATTTTATTTTTATTTTTAGACCTTTATTAATCCCTCGGGGGTACCCTTCAGGAAATTATGCCCCTGCATTTAATCCATTAACGTAGTGAGCAGGGGGCAGTGTTTGGGGACCATGCTCAGGGTCCCCAAATTCGGCGGTAGAGGGATTCAAACCAGGGGCCTTGCAGACCTAAGTCAGCTTCCTTAACCACTAGGCCACCAACTGCTCAAAGGGGGAGCAGTGTGGGGATGAAACCCTGCTCAGGGCAACGGTAGCGGTAACTTGGCGGTAAGGGGATTCAAACCAGGGGCCTTGTGGACCCAAATCCACTTCCATAACCGTTCTGTAGCCACCAAGTGCTCCTTACTTACCGTTTCACGACTTTAAGGCGCACGTAAGAGTCTTAGATTTTCTTCAAAATGTGCGGCGCGCCCTATAGTGCAGTGCGTCCTATGTGTGTTATTGTAGTAACGATGTGGTTGGGCGTTGTTTTGCTCCAGCTCTTTTTTAAAATAGCACACTTTTATGCGTTTGTGTGTTATTCTTGTTAGGCGGACGTAGTAGAGAACACCATGAGAACGTTAAAGGGGGAAGTGTGGGCATCGTTTTGCTCACGCTATATTTTTAAATATGCACACTTGTATGCTTGTGTGTGTTGTTGTTGTAAGGCGGATGTTGTAGAGCAGGGGTATTCAAAGTGTGGGGCGGGCCCCCATGGGGGGGCGTGGTGCGATGCTGAGGGGGGCGCGTGTGACCCTGGGGAACATGCTTTTTTTCCACCTACTACAATAAAGTGTAATTGCACATCCTCGTAAGTTGAACTATATCTCTTTCTTTTTGTTTTCTTTATGTTAACAAGGATACGATGTTATGCAGAGGTGTAGCTAGAACTATTTTATAGACAAATGCTATTATTTATAGTTGTGGAGGAGAGTGGGTGGTGGGGTGGGGATGCACGAATTGTTTTCTTCTTGCTGGGGGGGGCGCAACAGAAAAAGATTGGGAAGCACTGTAGTAGAGGACACCATGAGAACGTTAAAGGGGGAAGTGTGGGTGTGGATTGTATATAAAGCGTGCGCCCTGTGATCAGGTGCGCCTTATGTGTGAATTAAATATAATACGGTGCGCCTTATGGTCGTGAAAATACTGTACTTACGGTATTTCATGTATTTCTTGTGATCTGTTGGTCAGGGATGGGGGACAATTTTCTGGTGTGTGTGTCTGAGTGTGTCTGAATCCACCTCACTTTTTTATCCATAAAGTCATAGATTTGCTTTAAAAGGGAGTAAAAATACAGCTGTTCACCAAACTAGGACGTGTTTGCTCCTTGCGTTGCATTGCTCAGCAGCACAAAAAGTAAGACATGGTTATCCTGGAAAATCTCATCTCTCTCTTCTGAACTTTTCTTCTTTCCTTAAATTTTTTATGTCGTACTGTTGTTGTTTCTGCGTGCAATGTGGAAAAACAAACGCACATAACGGCTTACGTCTTAATTAAGATCTGCGCTTGCATTAAGAATTTACACCTTATCAAGAAACCGTCTCAGAACACTGGGATCATCCGTGTCAGAACGTCAACTTGACTTGAAAATACATTGGAAATAAAGCTGAAAAGCAGGAAGGGAGGACTTTCTCACACTTGACTTCTAGAGTTTAACATCAATAATAGATTATACTGCGTGAGGTTTTTTGCACCAATGGCTGTGAATTATTCATGTGATGTCACTTCCACAATAAAATATTGTTTGTTTTCAACATAGAAGGTCGGGGATACCAGACTGAAGGATAATCCAAAAACCTCCAACACAGGTCTGGTCAAAATATTTCCCAAATAATGGTACGGTACAGCAGTCGCAACTCACTCACATAGAATTTCAACCAAACAAATTAATTTTCTGAGAAAAAAAAATAAAGCCTTTGAAAAATCACTTTTTTTAACATCCTCATTTTATTCAGCAGAGTGTGCCTTTCAAAATAAGAGATTTTCAAAAATAAAACACTTGCTTAACAGCTGATTCACATTATCTTGATTTTTGACCAGCTGTTCATGACCCATTCAGAACGGGTCCGTGACCCACCAGTTGAGAACCACTGTGGTGCAGCATGATTTGGGTGGCAGTCATGGAGACTTTTGCCTCTGGGATCACAGTAAATGGATGGATAGATGATGCCAAATAATACTTAATAGCGCCTCCTGTGGCAGTTTTATAGGATCCTCACACTGAATTTCATCAAACTTTCTGAATTTTTTCAACTTTTGTGGTGGGAACACGGCAGTATCCCCACCAGGGTGCGTCTTTGACCACTATTCTGGCTCCATTCTGTGGGCCGTCCTGTGGGTGGTGAGCCCACAAGAAGTTATGTGGGTCGGGACGATGCTATGCTCGGAGCACCTCAGTGGAAACCTGGGCTTCGAACCTGAAGCTTTGCGGGCCCGAGTCCCCTTCCTTAACCACTAGGCCACCACTCCAAAGAAATCTTTTGCGACAATCTCTGTGATGACAACTCCGCCTCTCATCAATAATAACTCCTCCTCATCCTCGTCTTCCTTCTTGTCCACCACCCGGTTTATGTACCTGGTACCTAGTTTCTTTTTATTATATAATGCTTCATCATTTTTTTCTGTTTTGTTTTTTTTTTCTCTCCAAAGTGTCTCAGTCTTAGGGAATTTAACTTTTTCTTCTTTCACCTTGTTCCTTTTCAAGGCTTTCCATCTCCACCTGTTCTCTCCATCTTCTTCTTTAACTCCAACTACCTTCATGTCCTCCCTCACTGCATCCATCAATCTCCTCTTTGTCTCCTACCTGGTAGCTCCAGTAATGACATACAACAATTCAGGGTATGCTATAGGTCAGGGTCCTCAAACTTGCGGCCCGTGGGCCATTTGTGGCCCGTGGAACGATATTTGGCGGCCCCAACCTTGATGTGAAAGTTGAATTTATAATAATATTTCATAGATTTGTTATGGTAAATCCTATAGTTTTCAAAACCCTGGTCCACAGTCTCCTTCTGGTTCAATTTTGGATTTTTTATTATTTTTTTTCTTTTGTATTGAACACTGAAAGCTAACGCGGCCCTTCAGTGAAATGATAGCGTGGGTGGTGTCCCTCAACTTATTTGGGTTTGAGACCCCTGGTCTAGGTGGTCAGGACTATTTGGCACTAAGTATGTTTGACAATTAAAAGCTGACAAAATAAAACATTATATATTACTGTTAATACCATCAATTAATATCTAAACAAATATCTATATTTTCAGTCTCCGTATGATGTCCATAAAGCTGTGATTCCATGTCTCTTAATGAGGTGTAGACCAGCATGACAATTAGAATATCCAGCGTACCGCTGTGCCTAGCGTATGTCGTAAAACAATTTTTACTCTCTTTATTCGACTTCAGACGGGAAAAAAATAAAAGATCGCAACTAGAGGACTTTTGTTTTCCAGTGATTTTCCCATGAAGACGAGAAATAAGTGAGACTCCACCAATGGATTCCATTTAGGCAGAAGAACATTAAGCATAATTAGATGTTTTCATAACGACCTGGGAGGAGATACATCAAACTCCGTCGTTTCTCCACATGGTAAATATATAGATGCTAACGAGTGAACACTTTTACTTCCTTTTAATTCCTTTCGATCCGGGAATTTCTTTGAAAGTTTTCCCCTTTATGAGAATCACAGGCTGAGATTTTTAGAGGCACATGATCAATTTCACAAAAGCCAAGAACCTCTGAGCTTCTCTCTAACAGAGTCTGTGAAGTTTCTTTTTTTTCCCTTTTTTTTTACAAATTTAATGAGTATTTTTCCACCAGTCTGAATGGGAAGAATCTTTCTGGAATCTGTTGAAAGACTTTGATGATGTTTCTTTCATCCCCTCTCGGCCGTTGCAGCTGTGGGTAAGTGTTGTTAACGGCTGAATCAGACCTCTGGTACAGATCCCTGGTACAAACCTCTGGTACACCGCATTAAAGTCAACCTACTCTTCCATTGCAAATAAAAGGCCTAATTGTCTTCTAATTAACACGCATACAGTGTTTCTTCTCTACACCGTGGTTCTCCGTTCCTTGTTCTTTTTTCTTGGGGGGGTTCTAATTTCGCAGGATTTTTACTGTATATTAATATTTGATGTTATCTAATTGTGTTTATGTCTTTCAAATCCTATATTTTTAATACTTAAATGAAAAAATAGCTATTTTATTGTCTAAATAAATGATTTAGGTTGACAAGGCTGCTCTGAGAATAGCACGGAATAGCACCACCCACAGAAAGGTTGGATGTATGGAGCAGTGTGATTTGGGTGGCAGTCGTGGAGACTAGTGACCCTGAGACCCGGTTACGGAAAAGAGGATGAAGATGAATTAGTAAATAATGGATGGATAGATAGATTAGTAGGTTAGTTGGTTGGTTGGTAGGTAGGTTGATGGACAGATAGAATAATAGGTAGGTAGGTAGATAGATAGATACATAGGTAGCTAGGTAGGTAGATAGGTTGGTTGGTTGGTTGTTAGGCAGGTAGGTTGATGGACAGAGAGAATAATTGAAAGGTAGTTAGGTAGGTAGATAGATAAATACATAGGTAGGTAGATAGGTAGCTAGCTAGGTAAGTAGGTTGGTATGTAGGTTGATGTACAGAGAGAATAATAGGTTAGTAAGTAGATAGATAGGTATGTTGGTATGTAGGCAGGTACATAGGTAGGTTGATGGACAGATAGAATAATAGATAGGTAGGTAGGTAGGTAGTTTGGTAGCTAGGTTGATGGACAGAGAGAATAATAGATAGGTAGGTAGATAGATAGATAGATACATAGGTAGCTAGGTAGGTAGGTTGGTATGTAGGTTGATGTACAGAGAGAATAATAGATAGGTTAGTAAGTAGATAGATAGGTAGGTAGGTTGGTTGGTAGGTAAGTAGGAAGGTTGATGGACAGAGAGAATAATAGATAGGTAAGTAAGTAGATAGATTGGTAGGTTGGTTGTTGGTAGGTAGGTACGTAGGTAGGTTGATGAACAGATAGAATAATAGATAGGTAGGTAGGTAGATAGATAGATACATAGGTAGGTAGGTTGGTTGGTAGGTAGGTAAGTAAGTAGGTAGGTTGATGGGCAGATAGAATAATAGATAGGTAGGTAGGTAGGTTGGTTGGTTGGTTGGTTGGTAGGTAAGTAAGTAGGTAGGTAAGTAGGTAGGTTGATGGGCAGATAGAATAATAGATAGGTAGGTAGCTCGATAGATAGATAGGTAGGTAGGAAGGTAGGTAGTAGAGTTTATGGTGGTTGGATAGAGAGAAATTATATATGGAAATAATACAACAACTCTGTTGCTTCTTGGTTCTTCCCTTCTTGCGATTGGTCGTGGAACGCAACTATTACGGATCTGATTCTAAAACTGACACCAAGAAGAAAATGAGTGATTTCACAGATTCAGTCAGAGGGCGACGACGGAGGAAATATCACCTGAGCTGTAGAACCGCTGCCACACCTCAGTTCACTGAATCACCGGGAAAAAAATGTGGATTGTTCCTTTAACCTGGGTGACCACAGAGTCGGAACGGGAGGCAGAGGGAGATGCCGCCGGGAAGCCGACCACCACGCTGAGGATCTGCAGCAGTTTGTAATCAAGAGGGAAGACGTGGTGGGTCACGCTGACGAACAATTAGAAAGTAACATGAGGGGAAAGAGTCACTTGAAAGGGAGGAAGGGAGGGAGGAATAGGGGAGACAGGGGAGGATGAGTGTGGGGTGTCCACTGGGAGGTGGACCACGAAGGCTGATCTTTTCATTCAGCATTCAAGGGATTGTGATGAAGTGGAAGACTCAGAGCTGTGTCGTGTTGGTTTGTGAAGTTTTAACCAATAACAAAGTCTGATGATCATCTCAACAATGTGTGAAGTGAACGTCTTCCAGGGTCAGAGAAGATCTTGTCGTCTCTGTGCAGTTTACAAAAGCCCTGTTTAACAACTCTGTCTGAACATGATCTTCTTCTCTGCTTCTTGTTCTTCCACATAGGTTAACAAAGCAGGAATTAAACTTCTCCTGATCCTGTGATAATGGAAAGATCTTCTTCTTTTGGCTTCTCCCTTTTTTTCAGGAGATGTCACCGTTTCTACCAATGTATTTACTGTCCCTCCTCTGAACATGTCCAAACCATCTCAATCTGTCTTCTCTAGCTTTTTCTCCAAACCTTCCTGTCTGTGTTGTCCCTCTA
>JAFBJS010057508.1:73143-95952 GCA_016785265.1 Paraplagusia blochii | reverse complement strand
ATATATATATACACAGTATACCCCTAAATGCATAGGCAGTAATGGCTGTTGCTGCCGTTAGTGTGCGAGTCTCTGTGCACGTGTGCAAATAGAGGGTACGTTGAGTTAAAAGGGAATGATTTATAATCCCCAGTCGGTAATAACTCATTTCAAAGTGAATTTCCTGCCTTTTCGGTTGCATCCTCTCCTAATGCCCTTGAGAGAATGGAAACACAACTGATAGTCCGTGTCTAAAGACAGACATTTTCTGGGTGTGATGTTTGACTCCCAGCTTATAAATTACTCCCTAACAAGGTGAGTCACTCATCCCAGGAAGTAAACACCAAAGCCAGTTTCAGACCATGTATATTAATAATAGATAACTGACATTTAAGAAGATTGTGAAGTGATGTGTTCCGGTCATGTTCCTGCTTGGACAGACATTCTGTTGGACCGTAGACTTTGTCTGTATCTTCTTAGTAAAGCTGGTGTACAGGTGGTTGTAGATTAAGAGGCCCTGAACACATCATCATTGAATTTTTAAAAGATGAGACCACCGAACTTTTAATATTATAACTTTTTCCTGTACTGCTTGTGTTTCTCTAATAGATGGTGTGGAAAAAAGCGAAAAACAAAAAACGATTCTCATCCACCCATGTCTAGCAGATCTAAAACCTCAGAAAAGATTGAGTCCTGAAGGTGTTGCTACAGGATCTAAACAGGATTCCCTACACAAACAGAATTCCATAATTTCCCAAAGGATACCCCCTAGGGATCAGTAATGTTCTTCTATTTACATCAGGGGTCACAACTTGTGTCTCGTGGGCCATTTGTGGCCCGTGGTGCAGTATTTTCTGGAGCAACATTTTCACGGAAGCAGAATTTGTCCAGAGTAGGTCATTTTTTTTAACTACAACTAAATAAAATTGATGGTGGCAGTGGTGGCCTAGTGGTTAAGGAGTCTGACTTGGGTCTACAAGGCTTCAGGTTCTAAACCACCAGCTGCCAGGTTGCCATTAAGGTGCTCCAAGCATAACACCTCCCCCCAAACACACATAACATCCCGTGGGCTCACCACCCACAGGGAAGGCTAACAGTGCGATTTTGGTGGCGCCAGTGTCCCCTGTGACCAGGTAGCAGCTAAGCAAAGGAAGATGAAAAGATGAAAATCTGACACATGAATGCAATAAAGTCCTAAGAAGAGGACACAGATGAGGAGAAGACCACAGGGAAAACCACAATACCAACGCTTGGAACACACACATCGCTTTACAACTGCAAGCCGTGAAGTTTAACAATGACCATAAAACTGCTGAGAATCATGACCAACAAAGAAGAAGATGTAGATACTGTAGATATATATATATATATATATTAATTCCTCTAAGGTAATGTGAAAAATCACACTATCCAAATAGTTACATCTAATTAATGCCTCTTCAACAGTCTGTAAATACAGTCGGTTCAGTCTGGTGCTAAACTGTTGGCAGGTCTGTCTCGCCTGAGGCCTGCAGCTGTACATTATCACCTGCACAGAGGGAGGCGCACTTTTCACAGCTGAGGATGACTGAGTAATGTTCACTGCCCAAGTGTGCGTCATGCTTACGGAATCATAAGTGAATTCAATTAAAGGGAAAACGGGAAGAAGAAGCCTCCCTTACCAGAAGGACCACGTCCCTAAATTCTCCTGGAATCAGTCAATTCTTGTATTGGCCTCAAGTCAGAGTCTGGGTTTGGATTAGATTTCTTTGATTTACACCAACAACTGTCCCAACAGTGATGCTTCCAAGAATCTCTGAGTGTCTGGGAGCGTTTGTCCGTCTTTTTTGTTTTCATACAGTGTTCTGATATCAGTGGGAAGTGTTAGCGCAACCTCTGGTTCTAACAAAAGACACACACACACAGGAGGTCCAGTGTTTAAGATGTCTTCGAGCTACGGCAGGGGTGTCAAGCTTATTCCCACATGGGGGCCACATCGTAAATATACCTCCACTTGAAAGGCCAGAAAACAGGAAAGACTGGAAAACTACAAATGTGTTCTATTGGTCATTCAAGAGTTCAGCATCGGATTCAGCATCGGATTTTGAATATCGATAGAAAAACCGATACCGACACTCCCCGATATTAAAGCTGGTATCGGGCCTATTATCGGACACCCCTACTTAGGATAGTCATAAAGTGTCCACTGTCCACCTGTGTCAGTTGGCCTGTAATAGAACCCAGAACTAACCGCTCTCAGCTAGCAAGGCAAGTATGCTAACATGTAGGGGTCAACGCACTGTTCCCATGCAAGATAGAATTAAGATAGGTCGTACCAAAGAACAGAACTCAACCCGAGGTAGATGGTTGCCCTCACCCAGCGTGAGGCACTCAAAGTTTATGAATCAGCGAAGTGTGCGATTTCTGAAGAATGGAGGACCTGAAGGAGACGAAATGAAAAGTCTAATGTTTCTCTATTGATTTTCTCCACTTGAAATTCGACCCTATCTATGGCTACGTCTGCCTATTTGAGTGGCAACTAACCAAAAAGTCGGAGAGATCGGAATTAGCGACAGGCAGACAGTGAGGAAGACAAATAGCTCCAGAGGAATTGGACAACCACAGAGACAAATAAACCAAAAAAGCTCATCGTCTGGTTTTATGATAAAATCTACTCCTTTTGCCACTCCCAAACGGCGAGAACTGTTTTGTTTTTTTTTCTTCTGTCATATACTGCGACTGTAACAAATAACTGTTGGTGGCTGCGTGCAACTCCTCTCAGTCTTTATGGCGATGGCGGTGTCTTAAATCTTGGAGTAATAAGTCACTGACAATGGTCTGTGTTTGTCTGGATTTATTAAAGGCAAAATATTGCCCCGTCTTTATCAACATCTGTCTTCCTGTTTTCCAGGAGAATGCTGTTGCTGCTCAAACCGTCCTTTATTGAAACTGTCTGTTTCTGTCTGAGGAAATAAACTCCCCTCACCTTGCTCTCCCTCCCCGAGCCTGGTCTTGCGACACACTCAAAACTGTTGCAGATTTTCACGTTGACTTCTCTCGGATGAGATAACATTTTAACAGCAGGTGGTCACGAGGCGTTTACTGAACGTTCCTTCGGTATAAAGGTGGAATGAACCGATAGTTTCTCCAAACGATATTTAGAAAAAGAAAAAGACGACATATTCATTTTTTCTCAAACGTGGTAAAACACGTGTGACGTGTTAGGGTGATCTTCTTGGACAATCGGTTGCCGCGTTAAGACTTTCCAGAATCCAGTACTGTCAGTTTTGGATTTTCCAAGTACATAAATGAGGACCGATGTGCTATATCCGATGATTATATTATTCTTTTTTTTCTAAGAAATCTTGATGAAATCCTAATTCCTGAATTTTCCCATTCAAGAGTCTGCTACAAATTGAATAAACCAATAACGCCGTCACACCATCCTGTCATTTGGTGCCTAACTACGATGTAGGATGTTGGAACCGTTATACATGCTAGCTGAAATGTTCTTCTTCTTTCGGCTTATCTCGTTTTTCAGGGGTTGCCACAGCGAGTCAACAATAGTTACAATAGTTAAATTTAATAAAAAAGTTTCCCATATATTCTGTGTAATACAACACTGAACCAGTAGGAGGCTGTGGATCAGAGTTTGGAGAAATACAGGCTACATGCTAGCTGAAAGAAAAGTAAAAATAATTGACTTTATACTAATTCATATGTGGCGAAAGTCTTTGCCTAGTGGTTAGGGAAGCAGACTTAGGTCCGCAAGGCTTCAGGTTCGAAACCAACAGCTGCCAAGTTGCCACTGATGTGCTCTGAACAACGTCCTACGTAACCTGTAGTGGGCTCACCACTTTCCACGGAAGGCTCGCAGTGTGGTGCAGTGTGATTTGGGTGGCAGTCGTGGAGCCTGGTCCTGTGACCTGGCTACGGATAAACATACGAGGATGAATTCGATAATGAATGTTTTATATACGTTTTTGGACATTATTATTATATTATTATTGGACAATTAATAGGCGATTTGGTATTTTAAGCTATGTAACTGTTGTCTAGGCAGACGTCATTTCTTGGTCCCAGGTTCAGAGCATTGACATCCAACACTATTGACCTAAAGCAAACGGCACAAGTTACAGCTGCAAAAGATTCTCATTTAACAGATCTTGAAGATGAACCTTAGATTGGAAAGATCATAGTAGTAGTTGTTGTAGTAGTGGTGGTATCTCAATGTGTTAAATTGAGAGAAAATTCCCCAAAACAACATGAGCATTAGATTAACTTAGCCTTTAGAGCCTGTGTGTGGTCACCGTGCATTTACACACTGACCGGTCAACAGGGTGAGTTACTTCTCTTTGGAATTTCAGTGCACTTCCCTCTAACAGGAACTGTAAACCGAGATCGTCCAGCTGTATGCACTAAGGATTATGGAAGAGGAAGGCCAAGCCGGTGTCCCACCTCTCTGCACTCAGCGCTGCCCCTGCTGGCAAGCCAATTTGTCTCTTCTTTCCAACCTATAGCTGGTCAAACAGTGCGTCTCCTGTCTGAGCGAGCGTCTGGCAGAGTCAGCAGGTACATTAACCGATACACACTGTACATTTTTTTCGTATAAATAAGCTTACAGTGAGGCACGCCGCCCCCTTCTGTCCCCCACCTCCCACAGTTACACCTGGCAACCTGTTAGCCTTTTAAGTTACATTGAATTACATACTACAGGTTATGTACCAGGGACATACGACTAAATGGGACTCGAGCAGAAAGAAACTGTAGTTTAATAGTTTGGACAATAAAAAACTGTCTGTCAATTATGACAAATTGCCATAAGGAAATTTATTAAGCAAGATTATGGTATAATTTATAGATCCTATGTGAATGTGCTTTTACAACACTTGAGATACTGAACAATTGGTGGCAACAATGTTCAGATCATCATCTTTCCAATTCTGTTCTATTACAAATTGAATCTGCATAATAAATATGGCTTCGAGTGACAAAAAAAATATTTTATTGCTTTAAATGTCACATATATTGTGTAAATCTCTAAAACTTAATTAAAATACACACACATATATATACAGTACAATATATATATACAGTATATTCATACATAAACGCATATATAAATATACACACATACATGTAAACATATATACATATATACACACACACACATACATATATACACATATATACATACACACACACACACACACACACACACACACACACACACACATACATATATACACATATATACACATATATACATATACACACACACACACACATACATATATACACATATATACACATATACACACGTATATACATATATACACACATATATACACAGATATATATATATATATTTCACTCTTTACACTAATCATGCGTCAGGCTATATTACTCAAATATTCCAGATATGTGTCCAAAACATGTCACGTTTATTTTTCTCCTCCATTTGGACGCTAAGGTCAAGCACTCAGAGCACAGGCAGCACAGGTGTCTTAAAATACTCCTGGAAATTGTGTTTACACAATTCTGACATGTGAGACACATTTTGACCCGCCACCGGCACACAACTGTCACACACAATACTGAGAGTTCACTTACTCCACGGCACTGACATTACAACCATACAGGAAAGCCAAATAATGACAATGCAAGGCAAACAAATCGAGACCGCAGACGCCAAGGCTGACACCCAAGGTCCTCCATCACTGCAGCTGCCGAGTTGCTCTACAAATAGAACATCTTAGAATTCCGCCAACAACAAAAGAAAGGCTGCTGCTTTCCAAATATTCCTTTGAGAGACGGCACATTTCCGCGAGAAATAGTGCTGCTGCAAGCCAGGCGGTCCGCAGTTCCATTTTCGGGGGCAGTGTGACATTTCTGCTGAGCCTCGGTCACCCTTGGCGGTGGTCGCAGAAATGCTTACCCCGTCTGTCAATCCAAACACCACTTTGCTGACACTTCAGGTTCTGCAAGTTGTTTTTTTTTGTGAAACTACCTGAATAACTACAACAGGACTGAAGGTAGGACTCATTAACCTTATCAGGTGTTTGGCAAGTGAGCTGCAACAACAACTACTGTACAGTACAGTCAACAGAGGGAGCTACTGTATATGTATTTATAGTCATTGATGAGTTTTACCAGAATTTTTCTGTCTGTCTGGTGAGTCGTTAATCTCTAACTCTCTGAGGAGGGAATGAATATTAATCAGCAAATGTTCCCCGGCACAAAGTGGCATCCATTCCAAACAGATGATGGATGACGCACAAAAAAGCCCCCCTCTCTGTTACACACACACTCTCACACACACACACACACGCACTGCTTCCTCCCATTCAGAGCACCATCAGAGCTCAGATGTATATTTCTGGATTATTTCCTTCTATCGATTGTATTAAACACGAGTCTTTGACGCCGCATCCTTTTCCCTGATGATATAGAGTCAAAGTTTGATAACCAGTTTTCATGATTGGTATACAGTTGAAATAAACTTTTTTTTTTCTTTTATCTTTATTTCACCAGTAGCTGTCAATACTGTTGATTTTGAAGGCCAAGGTTTGCCTTCTGAGCCTTCTTCTTCAGCCGCCTTCACAATGGCTTCACAATTTCACAATGTCAGCACGTGAAAATTTCACAATTCAATTCCAAATCGATCTTTAGTATCATAATCGATTAAAAAAATGTCTCTTAATACTTCTCTGGTATGGCCTAATGGTTAAGGAAGCAGGCCTGAGTCTGCAAGGTCCCCGGTTTGAATCCTTTTATTGCCAAGTTACCACTGAGGTCAACAGAGCATGGCACCGTCCCCACTCACTGGACTAAATACAGAGGTCACACCTCGTCGTGTGCAGTGGTGTAAATAACAATGTCACAAAAGACTTTTGCAGTTTCAGTATTTGTTTTCTTTAAACTGCTACTTTGGTACTTTATAGCAATGCCACTTTACTTGTTACTTTACTTAATAAACTTCCCGCAAGTAATATATTTGTTGTCTTTAAGATAAAAAATAATATTCAACAGAAAATACACACAGTTCAGTGATGGATGTTGTTTTTAATAGCTAGTTGAAGGTTGCCGTTGAAGTCACATTTTAATTTGCAAAACATAATTTTGAGACCCAGCCACCTTGACCACTGCGTGTACTCTACAACCTAGTTAATTGAATCTTTTTAAAATGTTTTCACAACTGGGCTCAGGTGAAAGGAACAACCTGAAAGAAAAATGCAGATTCTGTAGGTGATACTCCACTTTTTATAAGAAGGGAAGTCGGTCTTTGATAGAACTTGGGTCAAATTTCCAAGTCCTCCACTGAAAAACAGTTTTGATCTTCGTGGCCTCTTTACCCTCGAGCTACTGAAATTTGATTAACGTGACATATTTGAGAAGGTTAATCTCTTCTGGAGAATGAAGGAAAAAAAAGCATTGGAGATATAAAACTAATCATGTGCATTTTTTTTTTGTAAGATGAGATACAAACTACAAGGGATGCATTTTTGGTTACACTGCTTCTTTGTTATACTTTTATCAGTGTCCAAACAGTGTCCCTCACTCCCCAATGTTCCCCCTGCAACCTGATTATCCTCTTCACTTTGATAAGCCATTTTAAGGTTTGAAGAAGATCCAAAAACGCAAGGAATAGATTAAGAAAGAAAGGGGAAAAAAAAAACACCATCAAAGTCATTCCTGACTGGAACCTTTCCCTCCACACACTTCATGCTTTATTATACTTTATTCCCAGTGATTAGGAACAATGGTTTTTACCCCTGACATGTGGAACTCACACACTTCCACCACAGAAGTACACGAATGTGCATACCAGCCTTTATGGTGGTTATTAGTTTGGCACTGGGAGTAGGAATGACATCACAAGGCAGGCGGTGGTAAACACCCTTGATTGGCGGACAGCTGAGGTTGCCAAGAAGGTGGGTGTCAGTGCTGGTGGTCCACAGACTCTAACTCAGAGTCTTGCCCTAGAGCAAATGGAACGAATAAGTGGAGTTCGCTCTTTGAGGCTGAGGTTGATCAACCAAGGTTCGACTGCTGGGACTGATTAAAGCACTTAGGCTCATTGTGTTTGTTTGAATGGAGGAAGCTCAGATCCCTGGTCCTACATGTCAACACTGTCTGGTTAAGCTAGATAGGAATTCCGTGTAGACAGTTGGGAAAAAAAAAAGGGATGTCAGGGATAACGTCAATCAGCAGACATTATTGGTCGAATGGTTGCAAAACAAGCCTTACCCAAGGCCACACCTGGAGGCACAACCAGGTGCTAAGGTATCTCGCACCAGTGCTGGATAGCCAACGACCAACGGACTGGCGTAAACGCCTTTCCTCCCCCATCAAGCTCTTTGGCGGCCAATAACTGTTGTCCAGGAAGGTCAGGCCAGCCTCATGACAAGGAGGGCTGAGAGTGGGCGGAGGGGAAGAGCACAGAAGTGAAAGTCCTGACAGACTTGGACAGAAAGCTCTGCTTCCCACCCAAGGAGTGCATCCCGCAACCCATGATCAGACCTCATTTTTGGGTCGTCCTCACTCAAGCTCGTTTTCCTCATAGAGCTTCCCTGGGAGAGTACAGCAGAGGAACCAATTAGGAGGTTGGGAGTGTGAGGGAAGACCCATAGACAGGTGGTCAAGGACTTCTCCAGGGGAGCAGTGGCTCACAGACTTGATGGGAGTGAACTTGGAACCCTGGGATTCAAGAGTTCTCCTACAAAGGAGGGTTCCCACTTGAGAACCCAAAGGGTGCCACCATTCAGCTGACCACCAGAGTGGCTTATGACACCATTTCTCATCTTAGATATTCACTGAGGGATAGCAACACCTAGCCCTAAATAACATTCTCCGTAAGGAATGAAAATCCAGGACCACAATACCTAGATTCTGTCAAAATTGCTTGAATTGTATACAGGGTCCTGAAATATTTTGGGGGCGAACAGCTGCCTAAATTCATATCCGTTGATATTGGAGAAAGAAAGTAAGTGTTTGGACAATACTGGAGAATATATATCACATCTGTCTAAAAAATGTTTAAATTCGATACTCAAACCTGGTTTAAAAAATTGTCTTTGCGTTGCCTGTGTGGCTCTATCTTGGTGCGAAACATTAACCACAAGCTTCAAATTCATCCTTCAATTCAGTCAAGTGAAAAGGGGTTGTGGTTTCCATGGGCCCATCATGCAGCGGCTTAATGTGCTGGACAGATGCCAGGAGAGGTGTTCCTCACTAAACCCAGCGGTGCACTGAAGAGAGTGCACGGTAAACACTGTGTACATCCTTGTAAGGTTCAAACTGCACATCTATTGTATGTGCTATAATGTACAAACTGTGCACAGCCTTCGTCGACCTTCGATCAACATAGCGCAAAACAGAATAGATGTTTCTTTCATAATCCGTTATAAGAATAATAATGCCACGTTTTTTTTTCTAATCATGTTTATCTGATTCCTGTCTACTGCCCAAGGACTCACACAGACAAACACACACTCTCCTTCTTCGCCTTAAGGTTGCTTTCTCCTTCTAAGCCCAAGGATGCTGGAGAAAAGATCCCACTGAGGCCCTCAGAAAAACTCAGCTCTCAGTTTCTGCAGAATGTCTTTGAATACAAGCGAAAGGCTGGGGATCTGAGATGAAAGAGACCGCGGTGGAAGGTAACAGTTACCCTCTGCTCCCAAAGTGTATTTTTTAAAATAGGGTTTCTGATTTTGCACCACTTGACAATGACATTGTTGACTTTTTTTATTTGGACAAAATGATTAAGACAAATGTATGGTGTTTGAACACCATACATAAGTGTTAGAAGAGAGTCAGCTAAGGTGACGGGAAAGGTTTACAGGACAGTTGCGAGACCAGCCATGATGGATGGATTAGAGACACTAGGAATAGGTAGAAGACAGGAGACAGAGCTGGAGGTGGAGGAGTTAAAGATGCTGAGGTTCTCTTTAGGAGAGACAAGGATGGACAGGATCAGGAATGAGGTGATGGAGGAAGTTGGAGGGTGGAGGATACAGAGGATGGGGGAGATGGAAATTGTTGACTCGTTGTGGCAACCTCTGAAAAAAGGGACAAGCTGAAAGGAAAAGAAGAAGTATGGTGTTTGAACACAATCTTTGGTTAGTCCGCTGGCATGTTCTAAAACTATTTTTTAAGGCTGCATATCATGATTAAATTTGATTAAATCATATTTTAACGTCAAATTTGGAGCTTTTGCCGTTCAAATAATGTCTCGGTTATTATTCCAATGTTGACAAAACACCAACAAAGAGCCAGGGTTTTAATTAGAACTTGATGAAACACCCTTGTGCTAATATGTGTTTTCACACTGGGAAATAAGCAGCGCTGTAATCAACTTAATCAATGAGAATTTCTCCATGCTCAGAAAGCCCACGAGCAAAATGCAAATCTAAAAAATATCAAGAAATAAGTCATCTTATTTGTCTTGTCGGTCGAAAAAAAACAAAATCTTCCAGGCTTTAAACTTCTTTTTTGCAGTTGGAAGCCCGAGCACGTGCTTTTGTCCGACCCACAAGCTGAAGCCCAATCATGTTAAAGAGAAAAACATTTAAAGCTGTGAGATAAACGATCTCTTGTGTAACCGGTGACCTCATGTGACTGTTGGACAGTCGGTGGATATTCTAGTATAGATGTTTCATTGAAGTTGGGGCCCATTGGTTTTTAGTGCTGCACAAGTACATAATGAGTCCCACATGTGGAGACAACAAATAAATGTAAATATGAAAATCTTTTTACAGAAAATAGAAACATGAACAGCAGGCACAGGGAAAGTCCGGATTTTTTTTGTATCTGGAAATTATACCTGAAGCAAGGCATTATTTTTCCCTTTTAAAAAAACAAACTGATTTAGTTAGAGAATAGCTTTATCTAAAAAAAAAGGCATAAATGTTTACAATGTTTTCTGTAGATCTTCCTAGATACAGTGACTGTATTTATCTATTTATTGTAATTGAAATGCCTTCAACATAGCATGTAAAATGAATGCAGTCATATTTATAGTGCTGCATTCAGGGTCACTACGACAGTGACACGTACCAAGGGAATCTATAGTGAATTAAAGATCCACTTCCAATAAACTGCTGGAGGAAACAGAAAATAAAGAAAACCTTTGCACAAAGCAGAATACTCCAATGACTCTAAACTGGTGGTTGTGGGTCTGAAACTGGTCCACCAAACCATTCAGTCTCCACCTCTACAATTCATCACATTTGGGGGAATTTTTTTTTTTTTTTCAGAAATCTATTAATCCATTAGGAGAATTCTTCTGGAAATTATGCCTCTGCATTTAACCAATAACCTTAGTAAGCAGGGGGGAAGTAATGTGGGGCCATGCTCAGGGCACCCCAGCGGTAACTTGGCAGTAGGGGGATTCGAACCGGGGGCTTTGTGGACCCAAGTCCGCTTCCCTAACCACTAGGCCACCAACTGACTCCACCCCCGCGCCCACCCCAAAAAAATATACGTAACTGGATGGGCTCGAACTACCAATCTCTCGGTTACCGGCCGATGACGCTAACCGATTGTGCAACTATTTATATAGACAATTTTATCGCAAGCCAAGTTACAGCAGGTCATAGAGGAATAAAGCAAAGTAGGACAGTGCAAGGAGGATAATGTTCCTGTGATGAGTGCAACACCCCAGAGCTTTAATCAGTGAGTCAAGATAGGTAGTAGCACTCCCGAAAACACAAATTATTTTCAGAAGACATGGGTTTCACTTGTGTTTTGGGATTGTTAAAAGACCAGGCGTGCCGCTGCATCCTGGACTTGTTGACCAGGCTGGTAGAGCAGATAGGACACTGCAACAGTCCATGCGAGATATGACCATAATCTGAATTAGCAGTTCGGTGGCATGTTCCGATTTTGCGTATTTTGTACAGAACTAAGCAACAAGACCAGACGACAGAAGTCTTATAGTCAGAAAATCATCAATCGTGACTTGATTCTGAAATGGGGCAGTTGGTGGCCTAGTGGTTAAGGAAGCAGACTTGGGTCCACAAGGACACCGATTCGATTGCCCCTATAGCCAAGTTACCGGTGAGGTGCCGTAAGAATGGTCCGCCCCACACTGTAGAGTCATAATTTCTCAAAGAGTACTCCAAAGGTAGTTAACTCTAAGTAACAATCATAACTAGTGACCACTGCCATGGCCTGATTGGATATTAGACCAGCTATCTTGCTGTAAGGCAAAAAAACTAACCACTCCCCCATTCTGAGGCCCCATGAGATACAGTACATTCAACACAACAAAGCCTGGAAATTCATTTAACTTGTCTCGCTTTTTTTGTATCGCATAGAAAGGCTACATCTAAAGCATCTGGACAGACGTTACCAATCGCTTCAAACTCATTTCTGTTTCGGCGGCACAACGGGCGGCGCTTGTGTCGGCGTGTTATTCCTACATTTACATGGCCGTGTAATTGTTGAACTTAGTAGTGTGTTCATTCATTAGCGAGTGCTTACCTCCCTGGACCCTCTCCTCATCTCTCTACATTAGCTGTGACAGTAATGACTTGCCAGGCCTAACCTCTTAACTGGCCTGATGCATGCTTGTGGCAAACCCACTCCTACTGCAAGGCTAAAATGGAAACATGCTGTTTGAGGGTTTTTTTTTTTATTTTTTCCCCCTTTTTACTTCTCTCTCCACATTTCCTTGGCTCCCAACATTTCTTTCTGTTGCTAGAGACAGAAAGATGCAAATCAGCCAACATTCAAGCAATAATTTAGCATCTGCTGCTGGCTGCCACGACAATATAGGGCTGTGTTCTTGCTGTAAAACTGTAAATCTTACAGCAAACCATACATCTGCTATTTGACGTTTGTAGTTTTATTAAATAATGAAAATGTTCCAACCAAAAGTAGAAAAAGTACAGTGATGCACTGAGCCAACTGCAGCAGCTACAGCAAGAACATAGTTAATGGTTTTACTGCAGAAGATAAGGAAGGAAGAGCTTTGTAAAATCCCATCCAAAAGTTAACAAATTTTTAAAAAATCTGGCGAATAAAAATAGTGCGATAAAAACATAATTAGTTTATCTGCAACCTAGCGTTCGCCCACCGTGTCTTATAGCACATGACTTTTCCCTTGACCCCCCAACCAAGTAACCACAACAACACAGGCCATGAGACAATATCTAACATCATTAAAATCCAAAAAAAAAAAAAAAAAAAGTTTAACATTTTTAGGAGATAAATTATCACATTTTTATGAGAAACAGATCACGGTTAACGAGAAAACTACGCTGTCATAACAAGAAACAGATGGATCATCATATAATGAGACAGTTTATCACTTTCTAACGAAGAACAGGTCCCTTTTTATGCGAAGCAGATCTCGTTACTATGAGAAAACTATGTTGGAATAACGAGGAACAGTTAGAGAAAAAAAAAAAAAAAAATCTGCGGTGGCAGCTCTGCACTTTTGACCCGTTGACTTTATGATGAAGTCGATGCAGTGCATAATTCCTGCCCTGAGGTCTGGAAATAAACTTTTGTCTGCCCTTCGTGACACTGTCCCAACCCAAACTCAGATAGGGGACAAAGTGTGGTCCAACCTGTGACCTCCTTGGCAACACCGTCCCTGGGGTCCAGACTCATCTTTCTGTCAGAATGTCTTCGATTAATGGTTTGTACAAACAGCAGCAGATTTCTGTTGACAACAAATGATCCCAAAGGAACTTTTTCATCCGATTCATCACAGTCTAGATGTGACAAGTACAGTAGAAGCGTCTTTGGTTGCTGTATTCAACTTAGACATAGACAAATTTCATTGATCCACATGGAAAATGGTTTTGGCACAGTAGTACATTGAATTAACACAGATAAAAAAAATTAAATAAAGAAAAATTAGAAAAGTGGAAATGATATGTAGGATTAGAAATAAAAAAAATGAAAATTCTAACAGAGGATAAAAGATTAGGTGGAAAAAAATTAAACACCATAAACAGGAATGAAAATTCTAACTGAAGGTAAAAGATTAAAAAGAATGAATGTAAACACAATAATAACACAAACCTTCAGCAAAGATTAGAAACGATGATCAGTGTAAATCGCAACTATTCATAATTAATCGTGATTAATTGAAATAAATGATGTAACTTTTGATTTTTTGAGAGAAACTGAGAAAATCACAGACAACAACAGACAAATAGACAGACTGATGGACAGACACACATGAAGACATACAGGCATGTAAATATTTATTTTAATTTTAATTATTGAAGTATTTAAAATTCAATAACCCAAAGGATCCTCTTGAGGATTATGATATCTCGTTGACAACAATCCTTTGTGTAACGTACGCAATAGGAAATTGAATTTATTTATTTATTGACCAGTGTGGCTCATTCTGCCCATGCTTTAAAATGTATTTAAAAGTTTTTATCTCTTAATTTTTTTAACTTCGATTGCCATGATTAATAAGTGAGATTTTACAGTGTTAATGGAAGAAAAGCAAACTCCTTGTCTGCACTGCACACAACCAAATGTCACCTCTGCATTTATTCATCAAGTGAACAGCGGGAAGTTTTGAATGCCCAGGGTGCAGTGAGTGGGAACAGCGGCATTCTCAGCGGACCTCAGTGGTAACTTGGCATTTGATGGATTTGAACCTGGAACCCTCCAGACCCCAGCCCTGTTCCTTAACCACTACGCCACCACTGCTCCCCTAGACGAAAAAATAAAGACTTTATCCCTGAATTTAAATAGTGGATTCTTTGACTTTATCAGACACATGCCACAAGTTCTGGTAAAAACAAATTCATGGAGGAATTTCAGCCCTTTGGCCAGTTTTCCCTTCACTCCGTCCAGGGGGGTAGAGAAGATACACGAGTTCAGCTATGTGATTTCTGACTGGACTGCACAGATAAGCGAGCACACATAAATCTCTACCCTTCCAACTGGGGGGTCCAGTGACAATTGAAATAAAGATGTTTTGGTTGGCCGGCCAGATGACTGACGTCTTGGTGCTGCTCCCACCTCGGTGACCAGCAGATAAAGCCAGAGAATCCATGCGGTGCTGCTCAGATGAAGGAGGAGAAAAGGCACTAAAGACGTGACGGGTGGTTACCAAGCACGGACCCGGTTATTTGCTTCATGCACATGTACAGTATTTCCATATTCATTGATTTGAGAAGTGCAATACTTCACCTCTCTCTGCTGGCAGAACACTGGAGCTACTACTCATCCTGCAATAGCTGCAAGACTGGAGTGACATTGTGTCCAAAGACGACCCTATTGCCTATTTTGTTTCAATGTGCACTCAGCTTATCTTTTTGCAGCACCTGCATGACAATCATTTCGCAAGTATGCGACTCCGACATCAGAAGCGCCAGTCTCCACACCTGAGTAAGTACGGAAGAGAAAATAGAGAAAGGAGAATGGAAGCAGAAAAGTGGATATAAAGAGGGGGGACGATGGAGAGACGTTATCTAGAATCAGAGATTCACTGGGACCTGGAATGATTTGAATCTCATGTGTTGCAGTAAAGAAGACATTTAACAATGAGACTAAGTCAAAGAGCAGCTTCAACCAGTTTGACTATTCAGACATTTTTTGTTTCCCCCATTAAGAGAGGGCAACGATTGTATCGCACTAGTGTCCGCACTTTATTGGCTTTTCTGTGAATACATTAAATATATGAATGAATATATATGTACTAGGGGTGTGACAATTCACTCACATAACGATCCGATTCATATCTCAAATCACAGGATACAATCCGATTCAGGAACGATTCATAAAAAAAAATATTAAACGATCAATCTAGTTCGATCCGATTCAGTTCAGTTCAATCCAAAACGATTAATTTGCACACCCCTAATATATATATAATGTATATTAAGGGTGTGACGTTTCACTCACATAACGATCTGATTCATATCTCGAATCACAGGCTACGATCCGATTCAGAAACGATTCATAAAAAATATTAAACAGTCATTCCAGTTCGATCCGATTCAGTTCAGTTCGATCCAAAATGATTAATTTGCACACCCCTAATATGTACATATAGCTCTTTAGCACAATATAAATCACTTGTCATAATAAATGATCACTACCACTCACTGGCAGTAGTACCATCTGTAGCAGTGGTTCTCAACTGGTGGGTCCCTACCCCATAGTGGGTCGCGGACCCTTTCTGAATGCGTAGCGAAAAGCTGGTCAAAAATCAAAATAATGTGAATCTGCTGTTGAGCATGTGTTTTCTTTTAGAAAATCTCTTATTTTGAAAGGCACACTCTCCTGACTAAATTTTTTTTTTTTTTTAGAAAATTAATTTGCTTGGTGAGAGTGGGTTGCGACTTAATGACCACAGGAAAATGTGGGTCCCAGAGTGAGACCAGTTGAGAACCACTGCTCTATAGCGTGTTATATTCTAATGTAGCGGTAAATTTCAGTAAGAGAAGTTGCCCAAGCTTTACACCGATTAACGTCCGATCATATTGCCCGTAATAATCAGTCTTTTACTATTAACGGTTATTCCTCCAAAAATGTAAAACTGTTTTTTGTCAGATGTTTGCCCACAAAAAATTGTAGGATAAACAGCTGCATGTTAGAGTAAAATTCACTAGATGGCAGCACTGCAGCTCATCAAATATTACCGGGCCTAAGTTGGTGTCAGCAGATATGGAAATCTATATAAGGCGTTTGGAAAAACGCTAATATCGGATGTCCCTACTTTACAAATCTAGAAAACCAGACCTGTATGGTTTATTAATCACAGTTATCCTACAGAATATTTTTCTAAGCTATGTGTCTCTACAAAAATCCATAGCAACGATGTCAAAGTTCTCAAGAACCTACTTGCCGTGTCTATTTATAGTTGATTGTGTTTCAGTTGTTAAAATCATTACTTTTCCTTGAAACAAGCTCACGGTGGAATCGTCTGGTCAATGACTTCAGGGTCCGTCCCTGGTCAGCCAGAGCAAGAAAAAAAAAAAACAACGACGTTTCAGTGCAAACACAGCATATGGTTTCCTGTTTCCATGAATACAGTCCCTTTTTTGATGAAACACCAGACGGTGATGAGAGACGATGATTTCCTCCAACAGTCCAGAGCCCATGTGCTCATGTCTATCACAGTAGCATGGCACTTTGTAACACAACACTGCCCCAGGGCCTGAGAGGCTCAGACACATTTCACATAAATGTGAATGTTTTGTAAACAATATTAGCTTTTACATTGTGATGTGGTTCATTCCTGTGCTGGGAAATATTGTTTTCACTTTTTTAGAGTCATGACAGAGTTTACAGCCATCACTCATTCCTGCTCGCAAAGACAGAGACTGATGGGCCTTATATAAACTGGGAAGGACCTGAAAAGCAGTTCAAATTCACCGTAGACTTTTGATAAGCATTTATGTCAAGTTTGAGGTTTTAATATAAGGTTGGTGTAAGGCACAGGGGGCAAACTCTGGCCCGGGGACCAAATATGCCTCGCAGTGTAATTATTTTTGGCCTGTGTGATAAAATCAATCAGCACGCAAGAATGTTGACCTTACTGTACATACTGTCAGAATTTGTTATATTAATAATGCATGTTGTAGCCATGTTGGGCAAGTAACTTATTACTTTACTAGTTACTGCTCTGAAAAAGTAACCGTGGCGTTACTAGTTACTAAATTATAAAAGTATCTAATAACTACTTTATTTTACTTTAAAAACACATTAAACTTCAACTTGCCGTTGTCTTGCTTGTGGGTGTGTCTGTGTGTGTGTGCGAAAACTCTCACAGTCATGAGTGAAAGACGGCCGTGCACACTAAAAGGACCATTGCATTGAAAAGGAGCGATTATTGGTTGACATAGGTTAACGTTTCAGGCTAAGCCAATCAGAAAGAGACCTGGCCAGGTTCTTCTTGCCTTCTAGGGAAACGGAAAAAACAGTCTCATACACACGACGCGGTACAGCAGCACACACCCACAAGCAAGACGGCGGCAAGTGGCAAGTTGAGGTTACAATAAAGATGCCTGTCAAAATGTCTATTACAAAACATCTATTTTGTTTTTATGGTACCAGTACATTTCATTATGATAGTTGCTACAGAACACAACAAAAAACTTTTTTAAAGGATTTTAAAGTAAAGTAACTAGTAATTAGTTACTTTTATAATTTAGTAACTAGTAACAAAACTAGTTACTTTTTCAGAGCAGTAACTCGTAAAGTAATTTTAGTTTTTAAGTAACTTGCCCAACACTGTTGCTCAAATATATATATATATACACATATATATATATATATATATATATATATATATATATTCATAGACAAGAGTACCCATTCAACAGTGTGATTAAAGCCAGGTTCACAAATGGTGATAAAAGGAGATTTTTATTCACTGCCAATCTCGAAGCCTACAGTGTCAGTTCATACAAACCACTGATTTATTCATTTACATAATGAAGTTCAATTATGAGACTTTGCCAATTGTAAAGCAATCCCTCCAATGTCATCCCTCCAATGAGTCATTTAAGAAGCTCTTGTCAGCAGCCAACACAAAACACTACTGCACTGTTACTTCCATTCTACCCAGCGTACTTCATGTACAAACACTCTACGCTCTCTACAGATGTAACCTAAACACAATGAACCAGGAGAAAAACCATCATCATTAAAGTGTCTTCAATTCAAGTCACTGGCACATAACGCTACGCCAGCTGCTGGTTTCCTGGCCGTGTCCCCGCCTTTGGCTGGACTTTGTAATATCAAGAAAACCTAAATTGACAGTTAAACTTGTTTTCTTGAATAATAAATTCAACAATGACATTCTTATGGACTTGCTGCGCCCGTTATGGACAAGCCGCTCGTTCCTGTAAATGTTTCAGTTCAAGAAAAGTATCCAGCATTGTGCCTGGGAGTCAAAACCTAAGGGGCAAAGCTCTTGCGCTTGATCTTTAGTGGGATGCACTGGTTTGTGGAGTGCTCTCCCTTCCACTGTGATTTGCATGGTGTTGCAGTTGGCCGTTGATTATCCCTGGAGGATAATGTGGTGCAGTTATGCGAATGCTGCACCCGGGAGAAAGGCCCTTATCTTCAATGGCTTTGCAAAACTCCAGCTGTTTTTTAATTGGTTGCCAGAGTGGGTGAACAACAACTACCTCCCAGCAGTGTTCTGTTCGGTGATAGAGAAGCAGTAACGCGTGGCACGTGGCCAAGAACATAGAGGGTCTGCCTGGGTCAGCTGAAGAGATGCTCACTCCTGCTGGGATTTTTATGTTTTGTTTTTCCCTTTTCTTTCTTTCCATGCGAGAGATTCCCTTTAAAAACTCTGTAGACGTTTCATTCGCTGATGTCCTGGGATGAATTCTAAAAAGCATTTTGTATTCACAAGAATTTGGTCATAACCTAATGAGATCCCGTCGTTTGATTTGAATAATTTAAGAAAAAATATTCAGTCTGAAGAATTTCATGAATTCCAGGAGTTGTCTGTGTTCACTCTGACAGTCAGCCAGGGTCTTGAACAAAAGCCAACACAAAAAATTGCAAAAAAAAAAATTTATATATTTTCAATCTATTGTTAATTTAACGATAGATCAAAGTTTAGATGGATCGAACTTTATTTTTGTTTTTCACAACATGTTAAGTGTAACAAAGATCCGAGTTACTAAGGAGTCAAAGAAAGGCACAAAAACGATTTTTTTTGTTTATTAAACATCTGCTGCCACCTATTGGTCAGATAATATCTTTGAAATCTTAATTTTATCAATGTCTGCATGGAAAGTTTACGTATTATTTATTTGTCACAACTTATTGAATTGAACACAGCTTTGAGTTACTCACAGGAGTTGAAGAAAGCCACAAAAATCTTATGTTTTTTATTAAACATCTGCTGCCACCTAGAGGCAGAAAATATTTTTTTTAAATCAAGGACAGGAAGGAACGAAATCAAACTCCTTGCCATAGTGATCCTCCCCACTGAAAACACAACAAAGTGTGTCCCATCACCAAAGTGAACAGTGAGCAGCTTTGAGGGCCTGGGGAGCAGTTTGTGGAGATGGTGCCATGCTCAGTGGACCTCAGGGGTAACCTGGCAGCTGGTGGACTCGAACTGGAAACCCAAGTTTGGTTCGTTAACTGCCTGGCCACCACTGCCCAGGCAGTTAACGAAGTTTCACCACTGCCCTGGTGAAACCAAGTAAAGTTGATTTTTTTGACTTCGCAAACAGAGACCAATTTTTGTGACATCAGCTGTATCTCCATCATGGAGAATCCAAATTCCCTTTGTAAATCTTGGTTCAACATCAATCCAAACTAACAAAAAAAAAAAAAGTCTTCAAACTCAAGACATGTCAAATCATCTCAAGTATTTATTGCAGCTGTGGCCCTGTCTCCAGGTTCTCAAATCAAGTTCTCCCTTCAGCTTTCAGGATGCCTGTTCCACCTCCATGTAACATTTAACTTCTATTCTCCAGTCTCCTCTAATGTGTTATTCCTGTGGTTAGTCTGTACTCACTCAAGGGCTCCCAGAGATGAATCACTACACTGCTGCCCTTAGTCATTCACATGCCCCCCCCACACACACACACACTCACAGGGTTAGTCAAATTAGTGCCTCCAGATGCTAATGCAGTCTCTTTTTCTCACCCCCTCCACCTGTCAAACCACGGAGAGAAAGTAATTTGCTGTGAGAAAATGAGCCCTTTGCCCATCGAGCGACATTCAACCCCCCTGGACGTCCATGTCGCAGATAAACTGAGATTAAAACAATCAAAATGTATAATTCATTAAGTCTGTGAAGATTCTCATTCATTCTGGTCACGGTATCCAAAAAAAAAAGGGTTTAGTCGTCAGCAACTGGACGTCTTCTTGGAGTTGAAAGACGTTGCATTCCTCCATAGACAGCGTCCTTAACTCTCAAACCACCTGTCTTCCTTGTCTAAGATATGCACATCTGGACAAACCAACCATGAATAGACTGGGACGTCTGTGTCCATTGTCTGCTACAGACCTTTCTGCCTCGAGATCCCATCCTAAGAAGTTTACCTGCTCATCAATACCAGAGCAGTCTTCTCTAGACAGGTGGGACAACGTCTCCCATTCACATCTGGACATGTGACAAGAAAACTGCTCATCAACATCAGGAACTGTGAGGAGACGAAAACAACTCTTCACACCTTTGTCCAGTGGTGAAGACAGTGGTCTAGAGGAGTAGAACTTCTAGAGTTCCCTCTGACGTCAAACAAAAACTGATGAAGTTCCTCAGTTGAGGAATGAAACGTCCTTCAACTCGAAGAAGAACTCCAGTTTGTGACAACTAAACCCCTTATTATTCAATAAGTCAAAAATGAGTCAAATTGACTAATTTTTGACAATCACAGCGGCCATTTCTTCTGCTCCACTCTAGCCCCTTCTGAGTTACTGGAACGGAGCGGAGATACAGCCATGCCCTTAAATGCACTTGCCCACTGCTTCAATCTGTGCAGCACTTTTGCAGCATATGGCCAGTTTACGACGAGTGTCCAGTCACAGTCAACAGCCAGTACAGAGGTGAACACACGCCATCTGTCAAAATGTTGATCACTGCCGCACGGCTTTACGATTTGGTGCCCCCGAATGACCAAACGCAGAGACACTCATGCACGTGGAAAACCGAACACATGTACAGAGAGACGAGATGTCTTCAGTCGTTGGCAGAGGGCCATGTTCACAACAAAGGCTCCGGGAGGAATATTTATTTAACATGGGTTCATCCAAGGTTTGAAAATTGCCAAATGTTTGCGTCTTAGATTCATGCATAGACGAAAGGAATTATGTTCTCGCTCCAGCAAAAAAAAAAAATATCATCGCAATCATCATACAGCAGGCAACAATAATCAAACTGGATCTCACCCGCGGACTCGCAGCGATGAAGATCGACGACTGAACAAGATGTGGCCAAAGCGTTTTGGCTGCAGAAGAACTGTAAAATAATTACATCCCATCTGTTCTGGTGCTTATAATTAGGAATAAACAGTGGAATGGGAAATTAATCTAATTTGACAAAACAGCAATAAGAAGTAAAATAGCCCGGCTTGGCAACAATGGAGAGAAATGTGCACAGTCTGGGATCATTATCACCGACATACAGAAGGGCAAAAGTCTCTGATTAAACAGCAAACATGAAGCAGACGTAGACATTCATCAGCAAGTGACACTGCTTCCTCAGTCCCCGTCACCCCCCGCCTCCAACACCCCCGCCCTGGCCTCAACTTCCGACCCACACACACATAGATACACCAGTATTAACTCAAACAGCACCTGACACCCTGACATCATCGTTGAAGACTAAAGACAAAGCGTGGACATGCAGTAGGTCCCCCTATTGCTTAATGTAAGAATACAATTATTTCATTTACAGCTTTAGAGAATCGTCACTGCTTCATAGTTGGTGAGCCATCTAGGTAAACCCTCTAGATGGCGACATTGCAGGTCATTTAATTAATATAATACTGATGCAGCATTTTGTACAGATAAATAAATGGATAAGACCACACCTTGATTGGGAATCGATTGTTATGAGTTTGCTCAATATTGGCATTGTATTGATGAATATCTGCAATGTATATATACTGTATATATATATATATATACACATATACATATACATACATACATATATATACATACATATATACGTATACATACATACATATATACATATACATACATACATATATATACACATATATATAGGGATATATATATATATATATATCCCTAGACATAACTGTCAAGGAAACTTTCCCAAACCTCCAGTGTCCAAACAATGACATAATTTGGTTGTTAAAGTAACCAGGTATGAACAAAAATTTGGTAAATACTTGGTTAAATATTCTAGGAAGATTGATA
>JAFBJS010057508.1:6016-72834 GCA_016785265.1 Paraplagusia blochii | reverse complement strand
AACCTCCAGGGTCCAAACAATGACATAATTTGGTTGTTAAAGTAACCAGGTATGAACAAAAATTTGGTAAATACTTGGTTAAATATTCTAGGAACATTGATATGGAAATTCCAGGTTTTAATCGAGCTACTAACACTGGAAAAACTCTATTCCTAGACTGGGATCAATATACGTACAGTGGACAAACATACATTCATGACAAAGCCTACAGTCAAAACCACTACTGAGCATATTTCTGGGTTGTGGAAGAAAGTTTTAGTACATAGGGAGAACAACCAAAGTTGGACTGAACTTTCAATGAAACCAAGCATTGTACCAACATTGGCCCCCGTGTGGCCAAAAGACGGAATTTACATCTGTAGAAAAAACATTAAGAAAATGACATGTTAAAATGTTCTTTCAATTTCTGAAGATCTGACCGGTCAATAACTATGTTTCCCCGACTATAAGACTTTCAAAATAAAACTACACTGAAAGTGAACAATAACCTTTAAAGTTGAGTAACCACGTGGTTTGGTCCAAACACTGACACGAGGTCAGACACAGCAAAACTAATAAAAAGTTTTTGTTTTTCAACTTGGTAACCGACGTGTGACTGAGGCACTTTCCGTTTGAGGAGCTGTCTGTGCTGGTTCACCTTCACAGTGTCATTTAATAATTCTATTCACCTCTCCTCTCCCCTGTAGCCTCTTATTATGGCAGGGAGAGGATCCCACTCTCACTCATCATCAATCATCAGAACCTCTGCCCCGTCACCCACACTGCCAGAGTGGCTGCGCCGTGGGCTATTGTTGTGTTCTGTTTTGTTTGTTGCATTAAACTGCCTCTATTTCTGGTTCTGACAGTCTTGTGGGTTGGCTCCCAGCTCTCAAGTTTGTGCCAGCTATAAAAATGTTGTTTTCTCACGAGACACGCAAACGACTGCGATGCATTCAAAGACGTGCTGTTTGCCGTTTGCCCTTGAAGGCCTTGAGGAGTGAACATTCATGAAAGCGGACGATGATTGATGAAATAATTACTGAAATGTTGTTTAAGAGCAAAAACAAGACTCTGATGGCTAATGGCTTTGAACGAGACAGGTAGAAGACACGTCCACTCATTAAACCCTTGATATCAGCGCCCACAGGGTTCAATTCTGCATAAAAATGTAGGATTTCACAGCCAGTCAACAGCAGAACATTCATGTTCACAGTTTATGAAGAACCAAGAGCAGCAGGAAGACATTTCAGCAGAAGGATTCCACTAGAGAAAAGCAATTCAAACACATACGACTCTGATTTGTCCAACAGGGGTCACAAGTTGATCCTTTTTGACACAAAACAGACAACAGCGAAGAGGAAGAAGAGAAATTTATGGACTTACTCTGTTGGAGAGAAGCTGATGATGAACAGCAGGTTGAACTTTTCCAAGATGTTTCCAACTTGAAGCCAGTCTTGTATAGAAAACATCTTGGGTCAAAATGTACTCTTTCACACTTGAAACAGTAGGACTTGGACTGGACCTCGACTGCAGTTCTGGAGATCACAGCATTATTTTCATCTTCTGTAACATGGCCACATGTTCTCGGGGGCAGGTGGCCATGACTGACAGGTGCTGTTGATCAGGGAGCACCATGTGGCTGCAGAGAGTAAGTAACATTCTCCTGGAAATGTGAAACTGAAGTTTTGTTTTTTTTCCCCTTGTGAAAAGTAATCCAGAACTTACTTTGGTTAGAGCTAGATTCCAGGTAGCCACTGCAATCAAGCGCCACCTTGGTGTAGGGGGCGGGGCTAACATTTAAAGGGACGGCGCGCAGCCACGGCCTCCTTGTCTGTGTTTGTAGTTGTTGGAAATTAGGGAATTTATTTAGGCCTGCAGTGTTGGCCTAGTGGTTCAGGTAACAGTGTTGAGTCCTCAAGGTTTCAGGTTCAAATCCACCAGCTGCCAAGTTGCCACTTGAGGATAGCACCGTCCATTCAAGTGGGATTAGAGTAACTCTCAGTGGGCTCACCACACACTGGAAGGCTCACAGTCTGGTGCAATGCGATTTGAGTGGGAGTTGTGGAGACTGTTTTCCATGTGACTCTCTAAAGCAGGGGTCCCAAACTCAAATAAATTGAGGGCCACAACCCACACTAACAATAAAAAATTTCCCTTAGATTCTGTGTAATACAACATTGAACCAGAAGGAGGCTGTGGATCAGGGTTTTAAGAACTATAGGATTTACCATAAAATGTGGAGAATAACTCTATAAAATATTATTATATATTCAACTTTTTCATCAATGTTGGTGTCAAATTATATCATTCCATGGGACTCAAATGGCCCACGGACCACAAGTTTGAGACCCCTGCTTTAGAAAACAATACAAAGTTGTCAAATGGAATCCAAAAAGGGACCAGTGTGGCTGCAGTTTTTCAGTTCAACCAACCAGCAGCACACCTGACATGGCTCCTTTAGTCAACTGATATCCAGACAGCTGATTGGTCAGTCCATGTTCTCTGGAGAAGTTGGAACCAAAACCTGGAATGGACTAAATGAATACTTACTGTAACCTGCATTTATCAAACTCAAAACCTGGAATTTGACAAATGCAGTCCGTAAATTTGGCCCATGATCCATATTTAACATGCAAATTCAATATTAATATTTGTATTTTATAAAAAATAATCATAACTCCAGAAACATAACAACACATTATGGAATAGTTGCAGCTGTGCTGTCTTCCATTTACTGCAGTGCTGCTGTGACCCCCCCTGGTGGAAATGAGTCAGCCGTGAAGTAATCTATGGCAAAGTAGGATGAACCTCCAGGGTAACTGTATTGGTTCGCAAGGCTAAATTTAACCTGTGAGAAAAAAAAATCATTTTTTCCCTCCATTGTCAAGAACTTAGCACAAAAATATTCATCATGTGACTCAGACATTTTCTCTGTTCTTTTTTCTAACCTCCTCCTTTCTAACACTGCGTTAGTATTTATATTTTAATAACATTAGATTCCATTATTAATTTTTAGCTGTGAAATTGTCTCCACTGATCAATAAGGCCATGTCTTTGTCTTGTCAGAGCATCAGAGGGTTTACAAGTATTTTTCAATGCATTTCAGTGTTTTTTTTTCACACAAAATCATAATATATGTTTATTTTTTCATTCAAAGTTTGGATATATATAAATATATGTGTATATATTCTACACTATTGTTTTAACGAGGAGCAAAAAAACAAAACAAAACAAAACAAAAAAACAGAACAAAAAAAAAAGGATTTCTTTGTAAACCCAGCAACTAATTCTTAGCCACTCAGAGGGGCCCCGCCCCCTTTATTGGGAACCATTTATGCATCCCTTTTTTTATGCACTTATTGGATACCAGGTTGGGTGGATGTCTCTACAACTGCCACCCATATCACATTGCAATGGACCAGACCCTCCTGCAGGGGGTGCACCCACTGTAACCATTGAGAACATTGATCTATTGCTTTACAATGAAATGAATCCTGTAATTTTTTTCAAAATCTGTGTAAATTTTTTGTAAAGTTTACAGCTAAACCTACAAACCAGAACTCTCCCTTTAAATGGCCCATTGACAAAGGACCCTCAAAACACACAGTGACAAAGGTTCTGCCGCCTAGACCCGACTAAAACACCCAAACCCGTATGTTATATTTATTTCCTCGCTGCTCCTGTGACCTGACCTAAATCAATTGTCCTATTTCCAAGGCTTCGCGCGCACAAAACCAGAGATGATCTTATCGTGTCCACCCTCGGGGGAAATCAAGTGGTGTTCTGCTCAAAAAGCCAGGATACAGGACATGCCTGGAAGAAGTCAGGGAGCCATGAAAACTTAATGTTACTGTTCCTGTTACAGTGAGCAGACCAGCTCCACCGGTCATCGCTGCCTCACCAAGATTAATGTCTTGCCTCACAGGTTGGGTTCCTATTACGTAGTTTGTCCGTCGCCACCTCGTTACAGACGCATCTTTCACTGCCACGGAGCAGACGAAGGCAGTCAAACGGGCCGAGCCCTGCAAATCTACCTCACATAAACCCGATATGTTGAGAGCGGCGCACGGCTAAGGCCACAAAATCCTCTGTGTTACCCACAAAGGTGCAGACACTGTGAAGCCAACGCAGGAGGGTTGAAGCTTCCCATGTCAGTCGGAGAGAAGAATGTACGTTTTGATTCATTTGAACTTTACCTTGTTATTCTAGCTCCACAGCAACTGTTGATTTTCCTTTGACTGCGTCAATGGAATGTATTCATGACAGGGTGAAAGTGTCTGTGAAAACGTGGTCTACGATTTTTTTCAGGGAACGCCGACCGACGGAGTAATGAAGCAGAACCCTCTCGACCCCACTACACAGTAAACTGTATATAAAATAAAGCGATTTTCTTTGCGAGCGTATGTCACATAATCTCCCACCGAGTATAAGCTATTTACATTAATCTTTAAAATTACATATGCCTCCCATGATTTCCTCAAATCTACTCCCCAGGGATTAATAACGTTCTATCTATCTATTATATACTGTATTTTCTTGACTGTACGTAGCTTGGTTGGATTTTGTTACTTTCTCTGTACTCTGATGCAACCCAAAAAAAAAAAATTTACTTCATATGTCTGGTATTTTTGCAATGACGGCTGTGGGAGCGTTGTTTCCAAAATACTGGGTTGTGAACCCTCAAATGGTTCACAAGTGGGGTTTTTTGCGGTCGCCTCCATTTTATTTCCGAGTTGCAGGGTCAGCTTGCACCACCCAAATCACATTGCACCATATTGTGAGCCTTCCTGTGGGTGGTGAGCCCACATGAAGTTATGTGGGTCGGGACGATGCTATGATCAGAGCACATCAGAGGCAACCTGGGAGTTGGTGGGTTCCAACATATAGCCTTGTGGACCCAAGTCTGCTATCTTAACCGCTAGGCCACCGCTGTCGTCTGTTTAAAACTTGAGTTAAGCTAATTGTTCAGATTTCACTGAGTCAACAATAACATATCTTACTCTCTAGGCTGTACAGGTATCTACTTCTGCCGCAACACTGAAAATGTACCATTTGATTATTTGATTACCACTGACATCCACTAGAGGGCACTGGTGCAACTTACGTGTGTAATTCTTATTTATTATGCCTAATTTTTTGCCTTTCTGACTTATATTTTAGAGAGTCATTCTGTCTAGGAAAATATGATGATTCATTTACACAAAAGTGATATGAAAGTTAATATCTTTCAATTTTAAGAAATGCATCATGAAAAATTATTTTAATAGATTTTGATCAAGTTTGATTAATGTTGTATTCCTGCGTTTCTCATCATGGACGGGGTATTCCTATTTGTCTTTGCGGTGAAGTAAGGATGATACGTATCAGGTCGCCATCATCGTTGTTCTCCAACCTTCTCCGGCTCTGATGAGTGGCTCCCTTAATAATTCATAGACGTTCCTGGATGCTGAACGGTAAGTTATTATGTTTTCGCAGACCTATTCATCTTCATGGTTTCTAATTTGCCCTATGGTGTAATGGCACGTTGGACTTAGTGGGTGTAATGGGAGTCAATGACATTTTCTGCAGATGTGATTGCCTTCACATTTTTTTTTTTTTGCACGCAGAAATCCAAACCTCAAACAGAAGGCAAACACACATGTATACACAGATTTGGAACATTTCTAGTTCTTCTGCATGGGGGGGCGGGGTCTGCGGTTGAGTGAATGCCAGACACTCAATCCCTCACACCCATCTGCCTATTTATCTAAGTAAGCTACATGTAAGCTCTTATTTATGATGAGACCTCAGAGAATTAAGTGATCTAAGTAGCTTCTCTGTTATTATTGCTGTAATGCCCATTAAAGCCAGCAGTGTCTGCTCTCCTTGTGGGTTTCCTCATCCATATTCATGAGGATGGGAGAATCTGAGGTTTTCTCCGTTGTCAGTACATTAATCTCGGATACCTCTCTGCTTCTCACTCGTCTTTCTCCTAGGAGAGATTAGAGGGATCAAATGTGAGGTAATGTAATAAACAGCTGTGATGGGCTGTCATGTCTGTATCATCTCTCTAGAAACAATTAAAGAGATTCCATGTGGCATGTAGACAACAGATGTTGTGTTTTCGATGGAGAGACCAGTTTTTTAATGAAGCTGTGGCTCCGGGCAACGTTTTTTTCCAGGTCTGTAGTTTATCCTTTCAAGAAGAATAACCTTTAAGGGTAAACAAGTAGAGCACACTGTGGAGTATCAGAGGCTCTTAATATTAAAGTGTATTTAAAGTCTCAGAAACTAAGATACAGTGATATATAACATTGTAAAGTCTACAACCCTGGGGCTCCTGAACCACAGGTGAGTCTTCAGCCTTTTTGTCCTGGAACCTTCAGGGTTTGATTTGATTCATGGCTCATATATGGAATCACCAGAAACTGAGTTATCAGAAGATCAGTCATTCATTCATCTTCATCTACTTACTTACTACTACTTCATCCATCATTCCCTTCCTTCACTCCCCATACTGTAGGTGCTTGAAGTTATGTAGGATGGTACAATACTCAGAGCACCTCATTGGCAAACTGGCCGGATTTGAACCTTAACCCTTGCAGCCCCAAACCCTTCCTTAAGCCCTAGGCCACCACTGTCGCCTGGTCAGCAGTGACTGTCACATATACTGGATCATGCTAGCCTTTTTCCAAAGCATCACTGAAATTTCAACACAGTCATCGTTCTCTTCAATTGGACATCTTTACTGATCTAGTGCAGGGATGAGCAAACTAAGGTCCAGGGGCCAAATGCGGCCAGTTCAGCTCTGTAATCTGGCCCATCGTGCATCACCCACATTCCCCCTATAGCGAGGGTAAAATAATTTTTGCATTTAACCATCGGGCATGACTTCTACATGTCATGTGACTTAGTACATGTGAACGCTTCATCTATCTCTTCCAAAACTGTCCCCTGTGTCCAAATTACTGGTCAAGTGTGGACCAGGACGGAACGACGGGGAAGTTCTTGTATTTTTTTTTTTTGACACGTATGCAGCCACTGTGAGGTTATATACCAGAACTCCCCAGTAGTCAGTTAGAACTGAAGAAGCCTCTTGGATGAAGAAGTGAAATGTCTTCAAGTCCAGATGCTGGATTTGAGGACCTGAATGACTCGGAACCTACTCAGATATTTCATACTATAGCTTTAATGTCATTGTACTTGGCTTCTTCTTGATACAGTAGATACCGTGGTGTGTACTGTGTGACTTCACAACATGATTCGGGGGCAGTTGGTAGCCTAGTGGTTAAGGAAGGTTCGATTCCCCCTACCGCCAAGCTCCCACTGAGGTGCCTTGAGCATCGTATTGTCCCCACACACTGCTCCTCCGGGCGCTCAAAGCTGCTCACTGTTCATTTTGGTGATGGGTTAAATACAGAGGTCGCATTTCGTTGTGTGCAGTGGTGTGAATCACAATGTCACAATGACAAGGAGTTTAAAAAAAAAATTAATAAAAAAATAAAGCATCATAAAGAAAGACAGATAATTAGACATCAGACTGTTGGGTAGGGACACTACATTCAATGAAGACAGAGACAAAGACAGTACCTGTTATGGGTATTTTTTGGTACCGACTTCAGGAAGCAGAAAGTACATAGCAGTGAACTGAACATCTGTGTTCAGGAGAGAAGGAAATGGTCATGGATGGATGAAGGAGGAAAAAAATTGAGGAAGACAAAGGAAGGAAACAGGGGAGATACAGAGTGCAAAATAGCGATCACTCACCTCTTACCTCTTCCCTCTCGTCCTTCCCCATCCCTCCGTCCCGCTGACAGAAATACATTAGCTGAGACACGCTCGCCTTGAAGTTCCTCCCTCAGCAGCTGCTGTCTCAAACACTTTATTGAGTTATCGAACAGAGAAAATATATGACAAATGGAGTCAACAGACTGGACTTTGGTTTACATCCTTATCCAAACATACAGTGTTTACCCCAGGAAATCAAAGTATAAATCTCTTCCCGGCCCGTGGAGAAATCAATAGCCTGATTCAGATGCTGTCAGATGTCCATCAACAAACTAATATATTGAAGAGACTCGGCTTTTCCACTGGGGAAAAAGGTCTCCGTAAATACATTGTTTTACAAGAAAAACATGCACAGGAAGACTTGGAAGGTCGAGAAAATACAGTGGTTTACGAACCAAAAAGAGTATTTACAGCATTTTATTTACGTCTATCTTATCAACAGAGAGTTATTTCAAGTAAAAGAGCTCCTTCCCACATCAGCAGAACAGAAAGTGAGTGAAGGTTTCACACCGACAGCACAGTCTCCTGCACTCAGTGCCATTAAACTGTAGAGACTAGCGCGCTAATGCACATCCTTGGGTGTTTTTTTTTTTAGAGTTTGTATTAATATAATAAACATTACAGTGTGTTTCGCTCTGGTCTTTGTTTATGGTGGTAAAATAACTCCATCTATGTTGAGGACGTCTCTGTCTGTTTCCCTTTCCTGCTTTGTCTGCTGGGTGGATTAAGTGTGATCACATTCCCCTCTGTCTCTGTCATTAGTCTCACTGGTGTCACCTGGTGCCCTGGGTGTATATATATATATATATGTATATATATATATATATATATACATATATGTATATATATATACCTCTCCTTCCCTCTGTCTTTGCAGGATCATTCTGTTAAAGACCTTAAGTCCAGCAGCTTTATTTACGAAGTGTCAATTGTAGGAGACAAAGAGAAGATTGATGGATGCAGTGAGGGAGGACATGGAGGTAGTTGGAGTTGAGGATGCAGAGGACAGGGGGAGATGGAAAATGTTGATGTGTTTGGACGTATTTGACGAATTTAGGATTAATGACTGCAGCAGATCACAACACTTTACACCTTTTTCTGTCTAGAAACTGTCTCTTATACACATCTGATGAACGGACTTCTGCTCCTCGTCTGGGTTCTGGTTCCTGGGACTAATAACCCATCACTGTTTTTGTTTTCAGCTGTTGCTCATCCACTTTAGATGTGTATAAGAGACAGGTTAAAGACCTTAAGTCCAGCAGCTTTATTTACGAAGTGTCAATTAACAGACTTCTCCTAAACATAATTTCCGAGGTGTAAACTAAAAAAACGACACTAATCACCCAGACCACATGATCAGAACCATGATATCCTCCACCCCAAGACACTGTCAAAAGAGACGAATGACCAGGGTTGGGCAAGTTATCATAAAAAAGTAACTTATTACTTTACTAGTTACTGCTCTGAAAAAGTAACTAGTTACATTACTAGTTACTAAATTATGAAAGTAACTAATAACCAGTTACTTTACTCAACTTTACTTTAAAAACACATTTAAAAAGTTTAGTGTGTTCTGTAGCAACTATCATAATGAAATGTAGTGGAACAAGAAAAACAAAATAGACGCTAAGACATTTTGACAGGCATCTTTATCGTTACCTTAACTTGCCGCTTGCCGTCATCTTGTGGGTGTGTGCTGCTGTACTGCGTTATTAGTTAGTGAGAAAAGTTTTTTTTTTTTTTTACGTAACGCGTTAGTCCCAACACTGCTGATTATGTAGACAGAGATGGATGTGATCGCAACTAGCCCCACACAACAAAGCAGAAATGGGAACTGGACTTTACAACTCCTGGAATGGACTCCCTACAAGTATGAGACACTGGAATACAAGTAGATGAAAGTTCTCAGTCATCCAGGAGTTCCAACAGTTCCAACTGAAGATGAAAAATTTCATCTCGAGTCGCCTAAGGAAACACAAATCCTTCAACATTTTGGGTATACGCTTGTAGACGAACGCATTTTGCCAGTTTTGATGCTGGTGAAGAACAGAAACACTCAGATACTGAGATATGGTCAGAAACAGATACACAATTACAAAAAGTTCTAATTGTTTATCTGTTTTTCTATGTTAACGATCTATTCTTTATGCATATCTTGCCCTGGTTTTGGTGTAAATGTGCAGAGAGCAGCTAAAACTCTGGCTCTCTCTGTCATTGGATGAATCAGCACATTGTTTACTAAAGTTGTTGTTGGAGCTGTACCCTCTGAGTCCCAGTGAGCCTCATTAGGTTGCTGCCATTTCAGCTCCTGTTCCCTTGTTAATCACCTCAGTCGATCATCTGTGTGCAATCAGTTAAATTTAGTGATTAAGTAGGGGAGCCTTGAAAAATGCAACTGTGTAGATTCAGGTCATTATGGAGGCAGCACATGAACATCAACGATCTGGATCTGGAGCATCTGAATGGATGAACTGACATACAGTAGGCAGCGTAGTGTGGTTTTTAAAAAACTATTTTTGGTTCTCAAAAACCCTCCGACACAACGGTAATCAGGTGATCTGAGATGAACGGACTTCTGCTCCTCGTCTGGGTTCTGGTTCCTGGGACTAATAACCCATCACTGTTTTTGTTTTCAGCTGTTGCTCATCCACTTTAATGACCAAATGTTAATGCAGTCGCAGACAAAACAAAAATAGGTGAGAATTTATTTTTTCACTTTTCTGCTGAGGGAAGAGAGAAACCAACATTGTCGTACCTGTCAAAATAAAGGCCTGTTATTCTAAGTCTGTTTGACACAGGATCAGTAGAATTGTTACATTTGTCCTGATTTATTCTAACAGAAAATATACGTAAATAAAATTAAATAAACGGGTGCAGAGAGGTGGCAGTGGTGGCCTTCAGGTTTGAATCCACACCAGCTGCCGAGTTGCCACTTAGCAAAGCACTGTTCCAACCAATATAACCTCTAGTGGGTTCATCACCCACATCAGGGCTCAAAGTGAGACTCACATCATAGAGCAGACCTGGGCAAACTAAGGCCTGGGGACCGGATATGGCCTGTTTGGCCTTTTAATACGGCCCGCCAAACTTGTCCAAATGATACTGTTAATTTATATTATCATTATCCTTTTACCTTTTCCCTGCAAAGGCAGCATTTCACCAATAGAAGGTCTCAAAGAGGCCTAAAGCGTTTTGCCTTTATTCAATACTTTACTACTCATTTATCTTAGTCCACGGAAATACCCAATCTTTCTGATCCTGACATGGCCTGTGACTCAAACTAGTGACTACATAGTTCAGAGCCAAACATGGTGTTAAGGTGAAATAAAATAACGAGGCATTGAACACTTGTCTGTATATGTTAATGTAGCAGCCGACAAAAAAGAAAATATGTATTTTCATATAATGTAAAATATGTATTTTATGGTTATGTGAGGGGTAAGTTCAAATCCCAGTTTGAGCAGTTGGCTTCCAGTGGGCTCACCATCTGCAGGAAGGTGTGGTGTGGTGCAGTGTGATTTGGGTGGCAGTCATGGAGAGTGACGGTTTTGTCTATTGATTGTCTTTATGATTGACATCAAAAATTCCTTCAGCTCACATCTTTAACTATATAGTGTAATAAAATGCATAATAATAAGTATATATTTGTGATTAGTAAAAAGTAATTGGAGTATTTACGAAATCTGCTCTAATAAAGATCTGATTTTCCACTGAATAGTTAACAATAGGAAAAACAAAGGTCGTACGAATAAGAAAAAAAATCAACATGACATAAAAAATAAAATACACCGTTTGTAATATGTGTTAAAAAATGTTTTAAATCTTGTTTCAACAGATACCGCACAGTATAATCATTGAAGAACCAAACTGTCTCCATGGTACCTGAGTCAACTTTCATTTATTTCCAATATAAGACTTCAGATACATTTGCATACTATTTCAATTCAACCATGAAAGTCTGAAGTACTAACCAATAAAAAGAATGCATAAACACAATTTATCTATTTTTTTCATTTCGTGTGTAATGTATAAACATCAGCACCAATGTTCCAGCGTTCCGATGTGAAGAAGTGAAGAGTAAGAAAATAATAAGAAAACCACTTTATTTGTCCTCTCCCACCTTATTTTCTATGTCGTTTCTCAGTGATCATCACAGTTAATGTTCAACATCCATGTGTTTGGTGCCTGTTCTCACTGATAGCAACATTATTGTTCAACCTTCAGTCTTCATAACCTTGTGGTACCATTTAAAAACAACAGAAGTCATTGGAAACTGTTACAATCCTGCAGAATGAGTATCAACAGTAATTGAGTATTTTTATTTAAAGATCCATTTAGAACCATGGAGCGTGATGATAGAGGAAAACCCTGGAGGGATAGTAGTCTCCACAATTGCCACCCAAATCACACTACACCATATTATAAGGCTTCCTGTGGGTGGTGAAAGTAATGCCGCCCGGAGCGGCGCTTTGCCCGATGGCAACCTGGCAGCTGGTGGACTCAAACCTGAAGTCCAATTCCTTACCTTCTAGTCCACCCCTGCATTAGATCACCATACAAATCCATTATGTGTGACAGGCAAAGACCAGGAGCTGCCAGCGATTCTTCCCACAGACAGAAAGGCCTTTCTGGTTAACAGTGTTTGTATTAATTCATTCTTTTAACCATTTTTCCTGTCACTACTGTGAGAAGAACATGACGTCTAATCATTTGTGGCGAAATAGCTTTTTAATTGTTATTATTCTTGATTTACGTTATCTCAAAAGGGAAAAGTAAACATACCTGTCATTTAGTTGAAGGTGAAGCAAATAAATCCACAAATTCCAATTTAATCTGTCAACTTCAGTATTGTCATTAAGGACAAGCTGAAATATTCCAGCAGTGTAATCAATATAAATATCATGAATGGCACAGACTTTTTCTCCTCCTAATGTTTCCTATTTGTACTTCAAACATAGCATTAAAATAAATGTATCTCCGTTTATCAAACCAGACGGGTGTTTTCTTTTTTTTCTTCACCAGGACAGCTAAATGCCTCTTTGTCAAACCATGTCTTCTGTTATAAATAGTTGTCTCTCATGTACGACCACGTAGCGTCTGGTTCAAGGGCAGTCCGTTCACCTGTGCTCCATCCTGCAGCGTAGACTCCACGCCAAATCAGATCTGACCTCCAGTGCAAATGCAAATAAGCATGTGTCTGGTGCCAGCCCCGGAGCAGGACCTGCTCTCACTCTGGTTCAAACAGAAGGGCTTGTTTTCACGGCTGCAGCTTCCTGAGTTTTTTTTTTTTTTTTTTCAGTGGTTCTAAGTTCTCGGTCTCTCATCTGTCTTCTGTCAGCTGCCTATCAGTCACTGGATCCACACAGCAGTTCAGAAGTCACCCTGACCTTGACAAAGAGAAAGTGCTGTTTGCTACTCACATATGTCTGAATACCAATGTCCCTGTGGTTGCCAGACCTGAGATTAAAAAGTCAGTGCATTTTCCTGAAATATACTGGACTTTCTACTGAGTTTTTAACACAAATGTTCCGCTACCTCTGGATCAGTACATCTCAAATGGTGAGGTGGTGCGAAACCTAGGGGGAGATGTGAGGGTCTTGGTGGACTAGTGGTTAAGGAACTTGATTTGGGTCCAGGGGGTTCGAGGTTCAAATACTTCCAAACTCTAGAAGTATAGCATAGCGTAAATAGGTCACATTTCGTGGTGTGCAGAGGTGTGGATCACAATGACAAGAAATTTGAAAGGAGATTGATAGAAAGGTGGATGGATGGATGGATGGATGGATGGATGGATGGATGGATGGATAGATAGATAGATAGATAGATAGATAGATAGATAGATAGATAGATAGATAGATAGATAGATAGATAGATAGATAAATAGATAGATAGATGCTAAATATTTTTATGTTTATAAATCATTCCAATTTATTACATTAACTAATGACACTCTTTAATACACTGAGAAATTCTATTTTTTCTCAAAACATCAATGTGTTTCTATTTAGAAAGGATGTTTACATCTACTGGTGGAAAATATTATTTGAGAGTATCATACAGTTTACTTCTTGAGAGAATTAAATATTGTTTTCACACATTCCACTGCATATGTTTACATCTTGGATGATTTTGTTTTTGCTGTTTTTCTAATTGACTATTTGGTTTAAAGAAAAACTAAAGAAAAGAACATAGTATTTAAGATGTCTGTTTTATTCAGATAACAGTCATGCAAGTAATAAAATAATTTTAAAGGGTAAATATTGTGGCTAATAAAAAGCTGCGAGCAGAGAACATATAGGTGAAATGATGGGTGGAAAAGGGAAATAATGTTTATATCCTCACATAAGCACAGCCTCATAACGATTCAGCAGATCAGCTTTATTTCACCCGGCAGTATTTACATTACACCTTGATTATTCCGTGCACACGATCCTCTTACAGCACAATGTGATAATGGCAGGGTTTAATGTCACGTTGACGTCGCTGTGGACAGATTACGGACTCACCTGGGATTTATTTAAAGAATGGGAGGAATAATTACCTCATCTGCAATTAGAAGTGACATGCAGCCCGAGTGGGAATTTGAAAGTGGGAGCCGTTAATGTAATGTAAATATCACTGTGCAGTGTGAGGAGGTCAGCTATGGTTTTGGAAGTGGTGCTAAATTACACCGGTTTTTTAATGATTTTTTTTTCTGGTCATGGTTTATTCTCTGATTTCGTGCTTGTTTTTCTTTTCTTTTTTTTTTCTTTTTTCTACTCTACCATCCAGTCCTTATTTATTAATTCTGTCCAGATCAGTAGTTCCCAGAGCAGGGGGTGAAACAAATGTCAAATTAATATTCTCCTTATTTGTTCCACAGTAATATAACAGAATTGCTTGTTTATTCTCTTTGTTAAATAGAATTGTTAAAAATATTTTAATTAAAGATTTTACAACAGCATCCAGTATTTTAGCATTAATTCTGTTATACTTCAAATAGACAGATTTTTTTTATCTATTTTTTTTATTTTTTATTTTAAACTTTTTACTTTTAAATTTTTTATTATATTTTTTTTTTAATTCCAATGTTTGTATTTCTTTTATGTGTTTTTTATCTTTTTTGGAGGACACGAATTTTGAATATTTTTTTGATTTTCTACACTTACTTTTTATTTTTTCATATTGTATATATTTCTTTTTTGTTTTTGTTCTTTTTTTTTTTTTTTTGAGGACGAGGTTGTTGGGGAGACACATTAAATTCTGGTATTTCCATGTGTTGCTAGCTGGTACAACCAACCTCCAAATTGCTCCTATGAGTTCATGTATGTGTGTGTTTATGTTGGGTCTAACCGTAGCCTAATGAAGTGTCCTGGGTGTTTCTATTTTAGCAGAGTGAGCAGGGTGAGCCAGGCCAAAACAGCGCCTGAACAAACGTCGGACACAGGTCCAAGAGGAGGACCAAGCGAAGATTGTCAGTCGTCGTTTCGTTGCTCTTTGTCCCTGAGAGCGTTGACTGACAGCTCAGTGAGAGAGACAGGCGTTAACCACTCTCACCATTGGAATAAAGTGAAAAGATAGGAGGAGGGTGAATAACTTAAGCCTGGACTGGTTAGAGGAGAAAGGAGTTGAATGAGAAGAAGAACGGTGGAAAATGCGAGCTCTCAGGCGTAAAATTAGCAATTACACTGGGTGTCATCAGTAATGACTATTTCAGTCCAGATATAGGGGGTTAATGTTCACCAGTGAGACTGTAATTCAGCCATTACACCTGTGCTCAATCAGCCAGTCGGGGAAGGCTTCACGGAGCACGAGCTGGCTCCAGGAAAAAACGCACCTTGGCGATGATAAACCAAAATGGCCGCCATCTGTGAGTCAGTAGAGTTCTAGGTCAGCACTGGTTTTAAAGAAACACGCTTAGATGAAATTCTACCACAGATTATAAAACATCAGTCTTCGCTGGCTGTGGGTTTGCCCACGGCTATTTCTCATAAGCAGGTGATAACCATGATTGGTTGCATTGACAAGTCATTGATGGTTCCTCCCTGAGGAAGGAAGGAACGACTTGATGGAGCGCGTATCAGGTTCACATAATTAGAAGGATGAATATATGGATGGATAGATAGATAGATAGATAGATATATAGATGGATGGATAGATAGATAGACTAATCCTGATCTTGGAAAATGCGAAAAGAATGCGTGACATGCAACTTATAGTCATGTGCGGCTTATGTATGTACAAAACGTTTTTTTCTTTAAAAAATGTATTGGGTGCGGCTTATAGTCCGGAAATTACGATAGATAGATAGATAGATAGATAGATAGATAGATAGATAGATAGATAGATAGATAGATAGATAGATAGATACTTTTATAACTCATTCATTCAACTTCATCCTTTTGGTGTTGCCATTAGGCAGGGGAGGGGCAGCAGTCTCCACGACTGCCACTCAAATGCTCCACACTCATAGTCTTTTACAGGAAGAGATGGAGCTCGGGACTTATGTTCGTAGCATCTCAGTTGCAACCTGGCAGCTGGTGAATTCAAACCCCAAGCCTTGCGGACACCAGTCTGCTTCCTTAACCACTAGGCCACCAACTGCCCCAAAGGTATTGGCCCGTACGGGGTATCGAACCCATGATCTGAGCGTTATTAGCTCAAAATATTCGACCGTTTGTTCATTTAGTGAGAAGATGAGCCTCCAGCTGCAGGTGTGGTATGTGAAGCAAACAGGAAAAATTCCCAAAGGATTCGTGGAATCACCCACTGGAATCACCAAGGTTAAAGACCAAGGATACTTTTTCTCTCCAAACATAATGGTCAGATGATGAGGTAGAGTCTGGATGTCAGACTCACAACAATCATTTTCACCTGGCGTTCATGAGCACCACAAAAAAAAAGAAAATTCTGCTCATTTGCTGCGATAATCCTGCAGCTGTCGTAAAAAATAACCATCTGTCCTTGGTTTTCCGGAGGAAGCACTTTTTTAAAATCCATATACTTTCATTCATCACCATGATGTCACATCTACCTCTCTGTCGATAGGAATACAGATGAGGCCAGGGCTCATACTCATACTCGGTGGCCGGCTGTAAATTATTTACAGTTTTGTTTTATGGAAAACCGGGATGACATTATGTTCTTCCAGGATCCCCCTCGGCCCAGGTCTGCGGACTTATCATCCAGGAAGCATCATATATGCATCAATAAAGTTGACTTTATTATCTCTGCAACCATTAAGTAAAAAAGGCCCGGACCTAAACACTGGGGGACTTGTTAGGGTTGATGACGCGATCTATCACACTGTCATATGGTAAAAGCTTGCGTATCAGCGTGTAGTATTTATGTTTTTCCGGAGGTACATTTGGATGTTGTTTTTTTTTTATCTTTTGTTGTAATGAAGAATAAAACGCTATCTTGCAGACACAGCAACAATAACCCAAGGACGCCCTGAGAAACACATGCCGGTGCGTGAACGTGTGTCGGCAGGCGCCCAGCTCCATCACCCTCCATCACCTTCACTTGTCACCTGGACTGTAAGTCACTGCATTTATCCTCAAGCCGAAAATTTAAAAAACATTCTTTGGCAGGGCGTGCGATTTAAAGTGCAACTCTCAACGTTAATCCTGGAGCACCAGTTCATTGACAGTGCTGATTATAAAAGCTTTAATTGCTGCCTTTAATTACCCAAGCATCACCACAGGAGTGACAGTTTTAGAACTCTCCACTTTCTGCCCCTTTAAACTTGCCAGCTAGTCGTAATCCTGTTTGGAGGGTGACATAGTGGAATTGGCTGCAGCCATGCTCCACGGTTACTTTTCAATAGTGCACAAACCATCTAATCAAATGAGCTAAAGCACCACCCATGCATTGAATGAGACCGGCATTATATTCATTAAGAGTACCACGTTTTTTTATATGTACTCTTTAAAACTGGAGTCAATCAATATTCTTAAAACTGGAGTCAGGCCAGAGGTTTAATTGTAATATAAAAGTGTTTCTCCTTAGAGGAAGAAAGAAAAAAATAAGAATGGTCTCAAACATTGAAACTATATTAAACAAAGGGTCTGGATTTTTTTTTTTTTTTTTTACTTTTCGATTCAGTTTTCAGCTGTGAAAAACACTCTTTATGACCAAACAGATTTAGCCCCAAGTTCAGGCCTGATATCAACATCAATCCGACCAATCAAATCACTTGCAGACAGCTCTAACTACTGGTCTGAAATCTCCAAATAGGTCCTGAATGTTACCTCAGAAAACTACTTTTGGAGGTGGTTTGTGGACATGTGGCCACATTGCTGTGCATGCATGAGTGCAACACAACCTCAAGATGTAATAAAGGCCGCCACCATGTCCAAGATCCTTTGACCTGCTGCAGTTTTACAATATTTTTACAGAAATTACTCTTAGATTTATGTACGTATATACATCTCTACGATCCAATATTATTGCTTTTAAATGAGGATTTCTCGTAATCCTCCTTTAACAGCATAATTTGAGCCCTCTCAATTGTTTCTGGTTAAAAACCATAATCCTTTTTATGATGTAATCACAGTTTTTACTTTTTGCAGTGTTCCTATTTTTCAACTGTTCTATAGATTCCATAAGTTTTCCGAGTGTTCAATAATCTTTTTTCTTAGAATAAACTACACGATTTCCCAGTTATGCTATCAAAAAACAAGGTATGTTTTTGATTATTGAATGAGCAACAGGAAATGAATGATTTAATGTTTATCTGCGCTGATGCTGCCCCTTACTTGTGTTTTCACATTCTTTGCTTTTCTTTCCAGATGGTCCATGTGCTTTGGTTTATAAATATCTATTAAATGGGCACAAAGTACATTTTAATATATTTTCATGATTTCAACATAGTCTGGAAACTTTTTTTAAACATTGATATAATGTAATTAAGTGTAATCTCATCCAACAGTCGCAAATCCAGCTGTTGGCGCTAGTTTTCTTTTGTAATTAAATAAGTTTATTTTATAGCCAGGAATCAAACACAGCTAGAAACATTATTGAGGCCGGATTGTACGGTTCGGCTGGTCAGATTCAGCCCGCAGTCCATCAGTTGGTGATCAGTGCCATAGCACATAAGACTTTACTATGATCTCACAACAGTGCAGACTCCAAACGGGTCCCTGATGCGCCCACAGTTCTGCGCCTGATGAAAAGTTCCCATAGGCACTTGGAAAAATGTTGGAACATTTAGCAGCTAAAAGAAACTAAGAGACTCCACGGAGGGATCTCCAGAGGAGTGTCCTGCATGCTGGACCTATCTGGGGGTCAACCATTCAAATGGGGATTAAAGAGCATGTGTGAGCCGGACTTCTTGATGCTGCTCCGTGCCAAAAGATGACCCACTCTTTCAGGTTAGATGAAGGGGAACAGAATAAAAATCGCAAAAAAAAAAAAAAAGCCGGCTTGATCTGTATACGGATGTGGACAGGCTCCAAGATCTCAAGATGATTCATGGCTTAGGTCATGCATGTTGGACCTTCCCCTGTGTTTTACAGCAGCTGTTATACATATTGACCATATAGGAGAAGAAGAAAAAAAAAATGCAGTCGTCCAGTTGAAGAAGTGAAGCCAAGGAATGAGACAGGAGGTACCAGGGTTCAGGGTCTCAACTGTTGGATTCAGGTCTGGACTATGGAGAGAACATGATGTACATTTTAAAAACTGAAACCATATCATCATATGTTTCCACAGGCCTTTTATGTGTAAGTTCACCAAGAGCTGAAGTATATAACAGATACACTTCAGTTTTTAAAACATATAGTTCTGCATTTTTGTGTGTGTCCACTCAGGACTTAGTGAAACAAAAACCTTTTTCCAGACTTTTCTGTTGCCAGGTGACTAAACGGAGTCTCTTTCTGACATTAAGGGTCAGGTATAGTTATTTTTCATTCCAGCAAAGTCAAACATTCTGTGAGGGAGCACAAACCAGCCACTAGGGAGCAGAAGCCGGTGTTTTTCAGTGCCTGTCCCAAGCCCGGATGAATGGTAAGGGTTGCGTCAGGAAGGACATACGGCGAAAGACTTTGACCAAATTAAAATGCGAGACAACAAGATTAGATTGTTGACTCGCTGTGGCAGCCCCTGAAAAAGGGACAAGTCGAAAAGGAAAAGAAGAAAGTCAAAAAGTCTGCTATAACATCAAGAACAGAAGAAGTCTGCACAAGACTAATGGACAGTACAGGACAGGATTAAAGCGTGACAATTCCAGCTGTCGTAGAAATGACGATTCATCTTCATCTACAAATACATTTCCAGTTCACAGGGGCAGAGCCAGCTCCACCCAAATCACCCTGCTCCATACTGTAAGCCTTCCTGTGGTTGGAGAGCCCACTGGACGTTATGTGGGTCAGGACAGTGTTACTCTCAAAACACCTCAGTGGCAACCTGGCAGCTGATGGATTCAAACCCTAACCCTTGTGGACCCAAGTCTGCTTTCTTTACCGCTAGGCCACCACTGACACCCGTTATAAAAATAATTCTGTTTATTACAGCTCTTAGCGTTGATTGTAAAGAGTAAAAATTAACTACTGTCCTGAAGACCCTCTTTATGACCCTGTGACATTTAGTTTAGTGTCTTACTACCCTTGACTTGTAGATTGTACTTGAGAGAAGTGAATAAAAGTTTATTAGGAGATCAGTGTGAAGTTGTGGTTGGTTTGTAGTAAAATATGTAAAATGTTTATGAAGTTAACATAAATGTTGTCGTCCACAAACTGTTCCTGCAACGCCCCAGGATAGGGTCTCGCCCACCTGTTTGGAAACCACAAATTTTCTTTCCAGAAACGAACTAATGAAAAATGATGTGAGAACCATTGGAGTGTTATTTCTGACAAGCAGTGGAAATGTCGTGGAAACCTGCAACGTGTTAAACGTGAATTAAATCCATGCTTAGAGTCGAAAAACGCGCTGAGCAAAATTGAAATGCGTTTCATCCCTGTGTGCTGATCCAGGCGGCAGCTTGTAGTAGATGAAAATATTCTCCATTCTCAATTGACTTTTGTCACAGGCTGAATGCTAATACTATTTGCACAATTTGGTAGAAGGAGAGCTTGATATGACTTGTATCAGCGGAACAGGCGGCGATCATCAAATCAGCTGTTAACGTTGCGTGTGGTCACGGATAATTCGGCGAATGCAGGCTTGCAGTATTAAATCTGTAAGAGCGCAGGTGGAATCCTATTTGGCAAATGGAGCAGAGCAGGCACAATGTGACATTGGCATTGCCACAGTAAAGACACCGTCTCACAGCTTAAGCCGTGCTCTAAATATGAAGTCTTAACCTAATCTCTCAGCTTATCTGTTAACACACACTTTAGTCGAAGTGCTGCGGCTGTGAGTTTTCATCCTTGCTCTCCCTGATTTGGTTAGGACCACCTTTACTGCTGACTCTGGAAAACTCTCCTCTCCTCTTTCCTTCTCTCTCTTCTTTTACTCTTCTTTCCTTCCTTTCAATTCCAGTCCTTCCCATCTCTCTCCTTTTTCTCTCTGTTTTCTTCCCTCTCCTCACCCTCTACTGCAATCCAGGTTGGGCCAAACTATGGCCCGAGGCCCAGATGTGGTCTGTTTGGCTTGATTTTGAGGCCAAATGTATATAAAATCTACTATTTATTTATGCATTTATTCATCTTCTCAGCTGTTTCCAGGTCACATGGGTGGCAGTCTCCACAAGTGCAACCCAAATCACATTGCACCAAACTGGGAGTATTCCTGTGGGTGGGTGGGCCCAGTGGAAGTTATGTAGGTTGGGACGGTGCTATGCTCAGAGAACCTTAGTGGCAACCATTCTTAGATGTTCCACAACCACTGCCTATTAATTTTTATTATTATTGTTATACTTCACCCTTACCCTGCAATTCCAGCATTTCCCCAATAGAGAGCATAGAAAAGCCTTGCAGCATCTAACCATTTTAGGCTTGGGGCAGTGGTTCGAATCCACCAGCGACCAGGTTGCCACTCTTCACTGTGGGGATGGGTTAATAAACAGAGGTTACATTTTGTTCTGTGCAGTAGTGTGGATCACAATGACAAGGATTTGGTTTCCTCCTTCCTTATGCACGACTTTTACGCATAAGTTCTCAGTTCACACCAATGCTCCCTCCATCAGCTCCTGACCTTACTAGCTTCTCTCACCCAGGAGTCAAAAGGTTTTCCCATACCTGCTCTCTTTCCACTCAGTTATTACCTTTTCTTTCCAATTGTCCCACTTGTGTCCTCCAAATCTTTTCTCCTCTCCTTTCTCCCTTGTTCTTCCCCACTCCCATTTCCGTCCTCCTGTTCCCATCTCATTTCTCTACTTTTTTCTTCTCCTCTCCGTCCCACTTCCCTCTTCTCTCATCTCATCTCCTCCTTCCTTGCCTCTTTTCTAGTCCCTTCTACTCTCTTCCATCTCCATCTTTTTATCCACTCCAGTCTTCTGATACTTTCCTCTCTCCATCCTCCTCCATGGTCCACTGCTCCTCATCTCCTGCAGAGATTAGCAGGCTAAACACAGACAGAGGCCCAGTAGCATATGGGAGTCGCTCCATCCTCGAGTCTTACATTTGCCCATGATTGAGGGGTGTAACGCCTGGCCCCTACTGTGCAAGCAGGAGTTGTGAGGCAGCACACCAGGCAAAATGACCTCAAAGTACTAATAAAACAACCTTGAGTGAAACTTTGTGAGTCGGTACTTAGGGCTGAAACATGATGATGAGGCGACGGATAAACATTCAGGACAGGATGATGAGAATGCACCACATTTTCGCATCCATTTATGAGATTTAAAAGAAGGGATGCAAACTCATGGCCGTATCGCGGGCATGCCAAAAAGATGAAGTCTCATCAGCAGCAGTGATAATCAGGGTGTGACTGCTATCACTTCTCTGGGTGTCATGACAAGCCATTAAGGCAGGTGAAGAATGAAAGCGAGAGAAAGATTTAGGTTTAATCTGCTTAATGCAAAACACCATTAAAGCCTTCCTTTAACTCGTCACTCCAGGCCAGCGTTTTTTTTTTTGTTTTTTTTTCCCTTTCTCTATGTTCTCTCATTAACAGTATGTGGGAGTTCATCAAAGATGAATGCTCTGCTATTAAGCAAGTACAAGAAAGAAAGAGATGTTACAAGAAATCCATACGCGGGTGAAATAAATCTTTCTGTTTTCTAATTTAAACCGTTGCTTTATGCTTTATCCCTTCTTGGGGCCACTGTTTATATTTTTCCATATTGAATAAATCAGATTGTAGTTTATTTTCACAAGCAGAAAAACCACTATAGCATAAAAGAGGAAGGCACACACACACAATACCAGAGGACCTTCTTGTTCTTTGCAGTCACCAAACTCTATCACCTGTGTTGCAGACCACCGACCTGCATTAGAACAGTGGCATAAGATGAACGATAACATTACACAGATGAAGAATGAAGACGATGAGTTAAAAGATTTCACCGGTCCCCAGAGGAAAATTGCCATGTTACCGTAGACTGAGCATAATGATAAGATTAAATATTGATGTAAACTTGGTGCAGGGACGGCAGCTGCAGAAACATGATAATGGACCATATGTATAGGCGTATATATATTATATTTGTTACTGGGTCACAAGGGCAGCAGTCTCCATGACTAGCGCCCAAATCTCACTGCACCACACTGCAAGCCATCCTGTAGATGGAATATACATATATGTGTGTTTGTGTGTGTGTGCGTGTGTGCAAAATTATTTGCACAATTAAAGGAAAGTTTGACACAACTACCTATGAAAAAATATATACATATATGAACATATATGTCTATATATTGTGTGTCAAACTTCAATTGTGCAAATAATTTTTCTTCTTTAATTAATTAAAAAAAATCCTTATTTCAGGTACAATTTTTCCAGGTTCCATTATTACAAACAGAATTATTGTATTATTTTTTTTATGTTACCAGTGAAAACCTATTGAATTGTTTGGATTTTTTCCATGACAGTGCCCCAAGACTGACGACAGCAATAATGAGAACAAAGTACTCAGAAAGAACCACATAATTAAATCATGACCAGAAGAAGAAGAAGAAGAAAATAATAAAATTAAAACATATGTTAAAATAAAAATAAAAAGAACAGGTGCTGAAGGGAATAGAAGAGCGGAATAGAAAAATATCTTTCCAACAAGTGCTTTTTATAACAGTATCAGTCAAGCATTGAACCCATCCACGAAACATTAGAAGGCCTCATTTGATTTTATTTAATAAAAAAAAGACTCAGTGGATATTTACGCTTCCAACAGAAAATAACGTGCTGTTGCTCCTCGCGCTGCAAATCTGCTGAATTAAACCTTAGCAGCGGTCTGTTGGAGGAGGCACCATGGCTTAATCAATAGAGTAATTACACTTTTGGAAGAGATTATGTAATGCACAGTGATGATTGGACCCTAGTGTATTATAATCAGTCAAATTGGGGCTGAGAGACTCCTCTGGTGGGCATGGGAGTCCATTAAATAACCTGTGATCAAACAGGAAAAGACATGGATGACCTCATAGAGCTGCCGTCACGTTACAGTAACACGCAGACGTTCTCAGATTTAATCACAACTTGGTACTATCACAGAGGTAATTCTGAGCCGGTGCTGAGATCATCAGTCACTCATCCGTACAGACAGTTAAGTCTGTTTGAATAAAGCCCTCGTTCTCGTTACTGAACTGCTCACAGATGCTGCTTGGTTTATTGCCTTTTAATGAAGATAACACCAACTCTTTAGCAGAAGTGATCCAGCAGGACTGAGACACACCTGAGACTGGGTGGGTTTTACCAAAACATATATTTACAACATTCCGAACACGTAACTTCATTTCAGTCAACGTTTTTAATTTTGTCCTGTATCTCTAATGACTCCACGGGGTGCGAATAATAAATCTAAAAAGTTGGGGCATTGCAGAAGTTTTATGCAGATCCTGCATGGAGGCACATACATTACAGTACGGCTCAATACAATCAAATAAATAATAGGCCAAACTCATCAGGGAGCAAAAACAAATTCTTATTCCCAAGGCAGACCTGTAGGAAATGTATAGTTTAACGATACTTGTGTTTCTGAGAGGCTGAAAACAATTCTACATTCTGATACAGGCGTATTTTTCTTCCGATCCCTCAGCTCAATTTGTTTTACTTTGACACTGTTTACAAGCGAGGCTACTGGGCAACAGTAACTAGTTCTCATTAAAGATTATTTCTTTTCACGTTACATTCGTCTTGTGTTGCAGTTGCCAAGCTGAAAACATGCCCACTGGAGTTCTCATCACTCACGACCCGCTGTGGCAGGACTGGCAAGCGGCAGCTCCTTCAAGGGTTCTCGACAACAAAACATTTTTATACCATGTGTTCCTCTGCAAATACAAAGGAGCTCCTCTTCACCTGTCAACATGATTATCCAGGCCAGTGTTTCCTGCAGAATACGGACCGGTGGTCTTACTTTCCCACATGGAGCCATAGGAAGCCTGGAGATGTTGGACAAAGGAGGCCTACAATCCTGCCTGGATTACCTCATGCTTTTGGTTCCTCAAGTGGCCACGCAGTCTCTCCCCAGGCCTAAAAAGACGGGCAAGGAGTTGGAGTAAGTAAGGCGGAAAGAGACAGAATTCAAAAGCGGGAAGGAGCAGAGTGTTGAGTGAGCAAGAGCATGAAAAAGTGTCCTAAGAAAAAGGCTGAATATGTTGGGTAAAAAGAGAGAGGGCAGGAAGGGAGGACTCACTTGTTGGGTATTCATTTATGTTTGGATGATCAACCCAAGAAGAGCAATTAGTACAGAATGCAGTATAGAAACTGGGTCTGAGCACCAGACTATTAATTCAGCTAATGGTCTCCTCTGGGACACAGTTCATCTGTTGTTAATCTCCAAACCAATGTCTGCTGACCTGACATACAACATGGCTTCCTGTTATACATGGGCTTCATGGGATTCGTGGGTAACTGATCTGATAAAAACAAAGAAAAAAGAGATAAATGTTTTATTTTGTTTCTTCTTTAGATCTAGATTTTTTTCTGCATAAACCGCCATTCACCATTTTAATAGTAGATACATCTGGATTGAAGTAAAGGACACACAGTCAGGACTATCTCTAAAACCTGATTGGTGGTCTTTTTTTTTATAAATAATGCATTATTACATGGGATAGTTGTTTACTGATCCAGTTGAAAGTGTATATAGTAAAAATGTAAATTATGAAAACCATAGCAGATATAACAAAAATGCCACTATATTTGAACAATGTTTCAATATTATAGGTAGAATAGTGGCAGAATATTAGCCTGTGAAAACTTTTAGATAAAGGAGGTTTGTTTTTTCGAGAAAAGATTGAAAGTTTGTTTCCATATGAAAAAAAAAATACATTATGCTCTGTATCTATAGAGGAAGGAAAAATGAACAATAGTCGTCAATTTGCGTTTAAACTTTATGGCCCGCTGAGAATTTGTGTTTGACACCTCTGCGCTAACATCACTAGGTTGCTATGACATGCTGCACCGCTAGGTGATACATCATTTTTGTATGGGACTTCCAGAATACCGGGAAAACAAAACGAATACTCTTTTATTCTTACCGCAGGTCAGTAGATATAGACTAAATTAAGTATACACTCTATATGTTATGAGTTAAATGTGTAACTAAAAATTAACTGTGTAGATACGAGCTAAAGTTATCGAGAGTTGGTGTTGGTGAATTGAATGCTAAGTGGCTACGGCTAGCGGTCTGCGGTAGCCACTTAGCGAAGGAAAAAGTGAAGCAGATAGACGCTAAAATATAAGATAACTTTATTAATGTGAATGAATACATATTAAACAATGGAATGTGTTTTATAAAATACAGTACAATACATAATTTTCTGTTTTTTATATTTTTAGAAACATTGTTTAAACCAGGAAAGGACAAACCAGGATATTCTAAAGTTAAAGAGCAGTGGCTGTATTAACCTAGTTATCGTTACTCTTTTAAAAAATGTGTATATAAATTAACTTATTTAGATTCACGGTTGGTCCAAGCAAATATAGAAATTTCGATAATAATTCGAGTATTTAAAAGTCATTGTGTGATGATAGAGAAAGAAATTATTTAATTTGATGTCAATTTTATTATAATAGATTTTCTAACATTAAGAAAACCTTTTTTTTGTATTCGGTAATAGACTAGGGACAGAAATAAAGAAAATATAAAGTAAAAAATGCCAAGGATATGCACTATACAACGTTTTTATTAATGAAACAATATACAAGTAACAGTTTGAAGAGGTGTGGCATTGAGGGCTTAAATTAAATTAAATAGTATTTACATGATATTGGATGAATAAAGAAGTGTCGGTAATAGTAATTTGTTATCATGATATAATTATTATTGGTAGTAAAATGAAAGTATATGAAAGCACTGGCCGTGAGTTTCAACAGTGATGTTGGGTGAAGAAATGTCTGTGAAAATTCAGTAACTAACTAGACTTTTTTTTAATTACAGACAATTTGCTGAACCCTGGTTATCAAGCTGAAGAAGCAAGTTCCCAAACTTCAGGCAATGGACTTGTATGGCCCCCATTTGGTATGTAACAAAACCATTTCAAATCAATTTACTGTTCAACAAATAAAATACATGTTAGTGATGGACTAATTAATTAGTCATTAAATTATTCCTATTTGTTAAAAAAGAAAAATTGAAATGATTTCATTTTTCATCTTCGGACGAAAAAATAAAGATATTCCTTCAGATATATACACAGAATTCCACCAAGGATGATAATCTTCCAATAGAAACAAGCCTTGTGCTGTATTTTTTAGAGGCTTTGTTTTGCTAACTTTGTTTTATCAATACATTTTGGGATTTCTTTTGTGTATATGTATGTGTATATATTTACTTCCAAGCTCATGGAATTCTTTAAGACAATTCTTCTGACATGCCAAGTGTTAATGTCAATGTTACCTAAATATGTCAGTTGACTATTTATATTTATAAACTACAACATTTGATCATTGTCTTTTTTTTCTAATCATTTTCTTGCCATTGTGGAAACAGCTGACTTAATTTCTAGGTCACTGGGCTACTTTATTATCCTGCCATTTTTTTTACTGCATGGAACATTGTCTATAGCTAATCAAGAGGCACTGTTGGAAACGCATTCACTACTAGAGCTACGCTCTAAAACACTACAGTCATTTAGCTCTAATTAATTTTGCCCCGAGCGCAGCTTAGCTAGGATAAATAATTCTGGAAGAGGTCGGAGTAACAGCGTATACCTGTTGTATATGGTTCTTGTCTGAATTCCCTTGACGCTGACACTGCTTTTGTGCTTCACTTGAATACATCCAGTGTAAAAGGAAGACATGAGTTCTGAAAAAATCAAAATGATTTGACATAAATAATAATTGAGGTCCAAGGGTTTGCTGTTTTAGAATGAGTAATATAAATCTGTGCTGTGAAAATCCAAGCTGGCATCTCGCTTCAATCTCACTATATCAAGCTGTCTCAGGGCATCAAGTGTTTCAAATCATAAATGAATTGGAAAAACAGCTAATATCTCACTGGACTGGGTCTCATTGATTTTTACCCTGAGAGCATGGAAAAAATAAGAAAATCACTTTGCAAGCAGTGGGAAGCCTGAGCCCCTTGGCACACAACTTAACCTTGAGGTGTTGAATAATTTTCTCTTATTTGATTTGAGACTTGGATCTCGTACAGTGGCTGAGGAATCATGAACATCATAAGCCTCTTTTGTCATATCCGGGGGGAAGATGTGGGCGTGGGAGGGGATTTTGAATGGATCTAAACTGTAGTTACGGAATAGTAGTTACAGTGTGCTGAAACAGCTTCAGATTTTATTGCAACAAGATCAGAATACTTTGTTATATATATTATTTTTTGACTTTGATCTAGTGATCTTAATATTTATTTTTCAACGTCATTGTTTTTCTTCCAACAACCAAAAAACTCCTACAGGAAATCAGGACAGACATATTTTATGGAGATAATATTTTAAAATTCTAAAATTGCGGGTTCCTGACCACCAGCAGGACTCAGCTCATAATGTTAGTAGTATTTACACTGTAACGTGTAATATTGATACACATATAGGTTTGATAAAATCCATTTATTTATCTGAACACACCACTGTTCCCCGACCTTTTTTGCACCACAAACCGGTTAAATGTCTCATACTATTTTCTCGGAACGGTCTTTAAGTTGTCGCAGATAAATATCCATTATTAATAGTAAATTTGCAGTATTCTGAAATATTGTTCTACCTATAAAATCTTCCTACCAGACATCTATAAAAGGTTACAATCTTGTATCAATGACTCTGTGTCAGTTCACCCACGGACTGGTAGCGGTTAACAAACAACCGTTTATGCCTTAAACTATTGTAGGTCACAAATCATTTTGAAAAATCCAAGCATTGCATTACTGCTTGTTACTCATATAGTGCTGATAATATTGGTATGACGAAATAATCGTACGTTATTCTTTTTGTAAAAGTGGCGCAATCTTCTCTGATGACTGCCTGGTGTGACATATATCGGATTTGAAATACTGGTCAGGCAATATTATCAAATGTTACAGTTTTTTTTTCCTTACCCTTGGTGGCAATTGGAAGTATGGCTGAAAATATTTATGTTCTCACTGTGTGTGACCAAATTTTTTTCAACAGTCAAACACAGTCTTACACAGGTAAGGTAAAAGCACAGTAGAAATAGGTTGTTGCAACTAACTCTAAAAAAGACTGGTTCCTTAAAAGATGAGCAAATAATATATTTTATATTCTATTTCTTTAACCCATTACAGCTATATCAATTATTACATTTCTGTACAAAAATATTTTCTTGAATTGATTTAGCTGTATTTATGGCCCATTGTTGTTCTCACTAATGCCCAGAGACCACTCCCAGTCGGCCCCTGATGCATGTTACTCAGAAGCTCAGTGAAGCAGGGTCCATCTTCTGTGACATCTGCCATCAGCAGTGCATGACTGTGGAGGAATCTGTTTAAACCTAGGGGGCACAATACTGAACGGTTCCCATTGATCTACATTTGCCTGGCACTGTGACTGACAGAGCCAATCAACCTATCACGGCCCTGGAGACAAACAGGCGCTCATTTACAGGTGAGAGAAGGCTAGGGTTAGTTTGATTGATTGACGGGACTGTCATTGAGCCACTGGGGCATTACCAAACCATCTTCTCACTGCCTGGCGATATGATGTAGGTGTACGAGTGAGGGCGAGTGTGCGCTTGTTGATGCTTACGCATGAATGTTTACGTATTGATGTGTCTGTGAGTGCGGGTGGTCATTATACAGATTACCCACAGCACCTTGAGCGTGGTGACAGGTAAAGGATCAGGCTGTCAGGTGTGGGCCGGCCCATACCTTCAAAGAATGACAGAATAAAATAACCTGGGGCAGAAAATGTTAGTGCTGGTCCACATCCTCACTCACAGTCACAGATGAGGAATGTGGACATCTTCATGTCCCCACCCACTGGGGTTGAATCCCTCGTATTAGTCCTCTGTATCTCACCCCTTATACCTTGCTTTGGTCCAGGGCACAATCTGGAAACTGTTTCATTTATTAAAATAGTCAGATCTGGTCCTAACAGGCTTGCAGCCTTAAGTCTTTATTTTGCTTGTTCATGTCAGATCAGAATAATATTGTGTTACTGACAGTAAACGTTTTAATTGTAAAATGCTTAGTCAGCACATTCGACAAGAACGACATGGGAAGAAACGTCTCTCTATATATTTTCTCCAGGCTTGTGTATAAGGTTCAGTTTATATTTGTTATGAATTTTTCTTTGCTTAGGAGCTCTGTATTTTCTTCATTCACGTTGCAGTGTTTTCCCAAGACTTCTACTGCCCTCATGTGGCTCATGTAGCAACGACTAGCTGGGCAGCCTTTTTAATATCCGAGACATTTCGACATGAAGTACATGTTAATTAATGATAATATAATCAGATTTGTAGTTATTATTACCCGTAATTGTAATTAATTTAATGTCAAAGAATCTTTCTTAAAGCTACAGAGGTGCTCAAGAAATAATTTGAAGAATTAAAATTGCAATTAATTATAGAATATTGGTCTAGTTCAGTCAATTTTTCATTTAAAAAGCTGCCAGTTCATCTATGCAATCTCTGACTTATAATTTTACTGAATACTGTTATCTTACACTCATGAACTCACACCCCCATACACTCAGTAATACAAAATGTTATGTGAGAAGACAGTTAGCTAATAAAACAGAACAAATTATCCCACAACCCTGTAAAACAGTTCTGGGTTCTGCTCTACTGAATATAGAAAGTTGTTTTACAGCCTGTTATTTTACAGTTTGTATTCTTTTAAACCCACTTTTATTGGTAATAGGAAACAGTATGTAGCTAATTGAAGCAAAACAATACCCATTTAACAGTTTAACACATATTTATTGGGGTGTGTACACTTTTTATGTTCACAATAAAAGCTAAAATCTTTAGTTTGTTAGGGCTTTTCAAACTTACTTTTTTAAGGGCAAACAATGTTCTTTTTAGAAAGGTCCATCCTTGTGTCTTGTTTTTAAAGAAGCATATTTTATAAAATGAGACCAATGCTGTTGTAGACTTTTAAGCAGCTTATGCCACATGGCATTAATCTGAAATAAGTTTAAAAAAAAAAAGTAAATAAATGTATTGAGTTATATAGACATTTATATTTATTTCTAAATTTACCAGTTTCCAAAAGATAATGCTAAGTATTTACTGAGCTGACTCACTGAAGCAAGCAATGTCTGGCCAGTTTTTCCAACAGGTTCAATAAGACAATTCAAAAGAGATAAAAAAAAGTTTATTTGACTTATTTTTACAGACCATGGCCATCTCTTCATATCAAATATTATTCTTTAATAACTAAATTCCGTTGTAATATAAGCTGAGAAAACACAATTTTTAAAACACACCTGTCTAGACTCACCCCCTCGTTTTATCAGACATGGCACAGTCCCACAGGAATTTACCATAAAAGGGCATGAAAAGGGTTGTGAACTATTTGACATTTACTCCATGCAAACCACCCAAAGAGGCCATGTGGAGAGAAAGGTGAGAAAAGAACCAAATTACAATTATTACTTATTCGTATGTCTGTTTATTGAACATGGTTTCTATCGTGTCGAGTCAGTGTTTCCAAACCACTTTTAAAGCCACTGATTAAACTGATTAATCTTGACCAACAACAAACAAAAATATGACCAAACGAAGTTTAATTGATTCAATTTATTCACAATTTTAGCCTCTGAATCGTACCCTGTCCTGATTAGTTAAACACAAGTTTGATACGCCCACAGTAATTAAAGAAGTTTAAGGATTTCCTCCTTTTTGCTCTTTCTTTTTGCTTCCCCCTAGTGGAGAATTTGTGTTTTGCGGCAAATTTGCATTGACGAACAAAAAGTATATTGGCAGTTAATACAAGGAATGTAACAAACATTTACAATAAGTTTGAAAACATCGATGGTTGACGGATTAAGAAAACACAGTGGATAAACTCAAGTGATTAAACTCTCTGTAATATTGCTCTGCACAGTAGATAAAGTTTTGGGAATGACTTATCGGCATCCTCAACATTTCAAAGTTACAACATCTTCTTTGCTCCTGAGAAATTGTGCCGTTATGCTAAACAGTAAGATGAGGACAGACAACTATTACAGTACAATAGCCTGGAGTATTGTCTGAAATGTTATACCTTTATATTGAGCTGAATGTGATTCTTCTGCTGACAAATGCGGTACACAAACCTGCCTGGGTTATTTACAGCACCTCTAGCATTAATAAATCAACCTGATGTTTCCCTGGTATCACTAGCTGTGTGATATCAACACTGTAATGTGCACCATGGGAGCACAGACTAGATCCTTCAGAGGAAAGTCCCAGTGCAGCACCATGTGAACTGTATGAACTGGTGTTTGTTTGCAGTGTCTCTCTCTCTCTCTCTCTGGGTGGTCTGAAGGAGCATGAAGGTTAGCTGGGGAAGGACGCATGTGGTAGAACGCTTTCCTGCCCAGATGACATGACAGTGCAGTCTGTGCGACTGCGTGTTATTGATGTGCTGTTGATGTAGGGGCAGATCACGCTCCAGTAGAGGCTGTTTTCTATGTATCTCTAGGGATATTGACAGTGGCAATACCTATTATTGTTTTCTGACTAACGGATATGGGTGGGGAATTTTTTATTTGTGTGGTTACTCATAGTAGGTACTGTACAGTGATTCTTCATAGATCAGGTTTCATTAAACATTCAACTAGTAGGTTGTGGTATGTACTGTAGGTTCATAACACATAACACTCTGTAGGTGGTGATGTTGGTATTAAGGTTTCAAAAAGATTCTCACTTTTCAAATAAATAATGACACAGAGTGTTCAGAAAGATTATATATATGTTCATGTATATTTGTGAGGAGTAGCTCATAAGAGACCTTTACTTGTCCAATCCTCCCAGCATTCTTCCTTTTCTGTCATCATTCAATTTTCTTTTCATTGGGGAAAAACACAGAGCAGGAACCTGAAGTCATCCTGGGACGCAACTCTATAGCTGTGAAAAGAGGAGCGCAGACCAATAATTCAGATAACACCTCAGAATATAAACCATTAGCCAAGATGCCTGCTGACAACTCCTGTCTGAACATAAATTCACATTTCACTGTTATCTTTTCGTCTCCTGGCGTGCTATCTGAGTTCCCTTGGATGTTTTTGGAGCCAGAACTGTTTAATCAAGTGGACCAAGTCCATCTTTGAGCTTTGACTTCAGGTTCAGTAGGGAACGCTTTCTTGAAATTGTGCAGTAGCAGTATCTGCAGCATCAGTGGAGACTAACATAATGAGGAGACCAACTAAACAGTCCAAAAGGAAAAACATGAACCTTAAACCTTGAGAAATTCTGGAAAAATGTAAATTGGTATTGTACAGTGCAAGTAAGTTTAAGAAAAATAGTAAACGTCTTTGCAGCATGCTACCACTAGATGGCAGTAATTCGCAAAAACGAAGTCCTTCGTGTAATAACATAGCCCAAAAAATCGTTAAAATAAATATCTTCTACTCAGAATTTTTTTTTTTCTGCTTTCTACATAATTTACCTAAGGATACTCCCAGGGATGAATACATTTCTATCTATCTGTCTGTCTGTCTGCCTGCCTGTCTGCCCTATCTCTCTCTCTGTATATAGATGTTGCAAGGAAACACCAGCAGAGGGCAGCAATACACAAGTGCTAATCTATTCGGCTTGTCCTTTTTTCAAAGGTTGCCACAGCAAATCAACATTTTCCAACTACCCCTGTTCTCTGCATCTTCCACTCTGACTCCAGATTCTTCCATGTCCTTTCTCACTACATCCATCAGTTTCCTCTTTGTCTCCTACCTCGTACGTCCATCTCTGGGATCATACTGAACATGTCCAAACCATCTTAATCTGGCTTTTCTCCAAACCTTTCCGTCTGTGTTGTCCCTTTAATGACATCATGGCTGGTCTCACAACCTGTCTGTAAACCTGAACTTCACCTCAGCTGACACTCTATCTAATGTCTTTACCACTGTCCCATCATGCCTGTCTCTTCCACAGTTTCTGCAGCTCTGAACAGTTGATCCTCAGTACCTAAACCTTTACATCTACACCCCTGCTGCTTAGCAGAACCTCAACATCCGTATACATTTACATGCAAACTCTAATCCAATAAAGTACCTCCAGCAGTTGAACATGCACAGTATTTACCCAGCAACTGTTTCCAGGCTTTTTCTTGTTTGTTTTTTCTGTGTCAACAAACAAACAAACACAACCTAAGCTCTGGCATTTAGTCTCTGTTTCATTTTGTGATTATGTTTCCACCGACATGTAAAATTGATGATTACTGATACCTGTTTGCTGCTGTGGGTAATTACACCCCTGACAACAGTTCAATAATCTTTGACTGCTGCATGTTTACTGCTAGCAGTCGATTGTCTATTCAGTATTTCTAAATATTTATCTTTTTCCATTTTTATGTAGGTTTTTCATTCAGTTTATTCATAATATTTGATAAATAGTGAATGTCCTTTATGCTGTTATCCTATATTTTGTAAATTCAGTTAGCAGCAATATGTCACAGCCTTTAGATACAGCTCTAAATTATCAATGTATCTTTTTTCGAAAAACCGTGTTTGCCAAAATTATTTTCTGCATATACTGCATGTAAACAGACCAACACAGTAGGGTATCTAAGCAGCAGTCAACCACAACACAGTAGCAAAAATAGAACATGTTGTTCTGGTTTCCTTACAGATGTAAATACAGAGTAAATAAAAACACCCAAACAGAACCATTTTAGATCACTGGGAAAATAATGTTTTTCCTACATACTATTTTTATGCATTAGTGCTCACAGGAAGGAAAATATGTAAAAGCAGTTGTTTTTAAATCTTATCACATGTATTTCTGTTCAAAGCCTATGATTACTTTGCATTTTGTCCTAACTGGAAGTTTAAACCTTATCTAGGGAATCTGTGTAACCAAACACCACAGTCTGTTTACTGTATGTTTTCATTCCCACAAGCCAAAAATAGACTTGTTTGTTCAAATTGCTTTTGACCTGAAAAGAAAGATCCAGGAAAATATTTTCCTTTCCAGGAAGAATGATTAAGAAAAACACAGACTCAAGCAGGGAAGTCACACTTTGGTTTTGCAGATGAATTTGCACTTTTTCAGGGTCAAGAGGTTTCAGTCTAACCAAATGTTATTGGACCCATGTGTTTCTAAATAATAACTTCAGAAGGAATTAGTTTTAAACAGATGAACTAACTGGATTGTTGTGGTTTTGTTATCAAGTAATAGTCCCACCCTCCTTATTGGGAACTATTGCAGACTACAGCAGCTGCTCTGTAAGGATGTGGTTCTACACCTGCACTAGTGAACAACCTGCCATACATTATTGGTTATGAGTGCATATCAGTATGCAAAGCTTGATGTATACAGTACCACGTTGTAAAATTGCACAACTAATCCACAGGCATGACACAGGGATTAATTATGAATTTATGACCCTGTAAAAGAACACAGTAATATTATCTTCCCTCTCCACTTGTGGCTGATGGATTTCCAGGAATGAGAAAATGTAAAATCTCAGATGTGGGAAAATGCCAATGTTGTTTTCCTGCAGATGCAGCAGAACAATCCCTCCAAGCACAGTTCTTTAGAGGAAATGGCTCTAGAGGTTTTGAGTAACTGGCGTTGTTGCCATACTGTAAATGTAATTGTTGCTGCAGGGTTAAGGGCTCTTAGAGCTGTACATCACACTCACAGTGGCTGTTTAATGTAGAATTGAACTCTGGAAATCTCTTTCCTGGTTGTGGAGTTTATCAGAAAGGTGTCCATTTCCTGGTAAAAGCAGCTCTGCTCTCGAGAAACACAAATGGGAGGGCAGGAAATATCAGTCGATACCAAGGGGAGATGCCCTGCTCGTCCGCTATTGGCTGCGTCGAAGTCAGCCGTGCTCCTTACATCAACATTCAGCGTTGAGGCTGAGGCTGCAAGGTTCCGGGAATGTGCGTGACAACAACCGGCGAGGCGGTGAAAAATAATTAGTCTTAGTTTTGCAGTGGATACAAGAACTGTTGGCCGGACTCCATCACATTGAGATGCGTAATATCGTTTCCAGGAAGACAGCTGAACACCACGGATTCTGCCTGTGGCCGCCGTTTGACTACTTTACATCAGAACTGTTTATTGCATTTTTACAGTAAACGTTTGGTTCTCGTTTTCTAGGCTGGATGTTTCGAACGCGTTAACGCATTTTCGGGAATCCTGTACGGGATGCGTTATTGCAGCATTGTGGTGTCTGCATCGTATAGGAGAAATGCTTTATATTAACCAGTAGATGTCAGCAGATACTAAGTAACCAAATTCACAGAACCTTCTAGAATAGCGTAATTTTTTTTATAGATAAATGTTGGCGAGGAGCAAAAGCAGCACCACCTGCTGGATACTGTATTAAATTAATTTTTAATACCTAAATATACTAACGTATTACATGACACAGTGTTATTTTGGACTCGCGCAGCCACTATATTTTAGTTCTACTTCAAAAATACATTGTAAAAAGAAAAAAAATACAAATATTTCTAAAATCAGATCTGGTCACAGTGCAGGTATGGATTGCTCACGATTATTTGACTTGAAAACAAAATACAAATCAGCTTATAGTTGTGTTTTTATTTGTAAGGAATCCAATACAAAAAAATTAGTTTTTCAAATGGATGGAGGAGAAATGTGCAAAAGTGATTTTTTTTTTTTTTCTCCAAAGATTTTTTCGTGGCAGTTGGCGGTTGAAAGTTATGAACTTCCATCTTGACATTGGTTTGATTTCCAGACATTCCAGCTTTTAAAACATCAGTTACTGTACTGTACATCAAGTACAGTCCTTAACAATAATAATCAGTGCAGTAAAGTTTTTAAAGCTGGAAAATCTGTAAATTAAGCCATACAGTCAGCTGTAGACTAACTTACTTCCATGCACAAAGTGAGGCTAATCTGATACAACCCAGGAATCTGAACTGTGTTGACGTCTCGAGAAACACAACAGCGCTTGACGTTGACGTGATATTTTAAGCCTCATTTGCATGCTAGGTATTGGAGCTAAGATAACATTGCGGACTGAAATTTTTGACTAAATAGCATGCAATTCTGCCCATGCATTTACTTTTTTTTAATCAAATAAATGGATGGGATTTTTTTTTTTTTTTCAACACAACATAGCAGCCCAGCAAAGGTCAATTGACCCCTCCGCGGTAGTTCTAGTGTTAATTAAACATGAACTCTTTGGTGGTCATGGTCTCGATGAAGACCTTTGCCAGGCTATGAACTACAATAAGAAATGCTTTGTTTAATTACTATATCAGAGTTTCTCTTTATATATATGAAATTAATTACTTTTTGATGAGCTGATTATGGATCAGTTTCTCTTCGCAAATGTTGATAATCACTTTATGGCCTCATAATAAATGCACAGTTCACCATCAATGTTTGTCAGGGGCTGAAACAGATGACTAATGCTAGAAGAAGAACGTGATCCTAGAGTGCTTTCAAAGTGCTGCTCTCATGTTACATTGCTGATCAAATGTTGTGAGTTGACTTCATTTGAAAAATAAAAAATATGATGCAACCTATCACAACAATGCTGATGTCAAATCTTAATGCACCACATGACCAAGGTTGATCAGGTTGGTATCACCTGACACAGCAGGACGTGAGAGTACGAGCCGCACTGTTACAGTGTGTGATTGGTAGCTTTGCTCTTCATAGTCCAAGCCTCTCAGCCTTGCTTGGGGAGTCATGTGGCGTTGGTATGCAGTGGAAAGCCAGGGCTGCCAGCGTTATAGCATGCATTACCGTGACATCATTAGTCTTCTGACTGCATTGTTGCTAAAGAGGCTCTCCTCTGAAACCAAGTAAGGACATAGAAACCTAAACATTCCTCAGGGTGTTCTCAGAACACTGAGATTCTGAACAATCTATGTTGTCTACTGTAGTAGTCCCTGTAAACTAACCTTCAGTTGGCAGACAGGCCTCTTTACATAACAGCACATGGAACTTGCTGGAAGCATGGTACTTGTTTTTGCTCAAGTCACTGACATACAGTAAATACATTGTACTTTAGGCACCTACTGTTGCATGCTTTCTGAGTTATGGGATTTGCAGTGTTCTGCTAGGTGTAAGTCATCCTTTTATGGTGTTCCCTCCATTTAAATAGTTATTATTTTGGTTTGTTTTTTATGTAATCTTTAAAAAAAGCATAGCACCCTCCCAACCCATAAAACTTCCAGTCGATTTCCCACAGGCGGGCTCACAGTATGGTGCAGTGTGATTTGGGTGGTAATTGTGGAGACCTGCCCCTAGGACCTGGCTATGGATGAGTGGATAAAAATGAATAAATAATTAAACAAAAAAATAAGGAACTTAAAGGAACGTAACTTATCTAACACTCATCTACAAAACTGTGGTTGCACATTAGGATGTGATTTACAACTTGTTGTCCAGCATGTGCTGGGACGCGGTCTAAATTAAAGTGTAAATAAAAATAACGTTGGCAGGTTCTGTAGTTGGCAGTGTGATTGGCTAAGGTATTCATCTAAAAACAGCTGCTAAGTATGTTTGACCTTTAATCACAGAGGTCGTAATGTACTTAGACCAGAAGGCTATAATGGTTGACATAGTCAGATGGGCTTAGAGTAACTTTACATACTTTTTCTAATTTTGTTGACAGTACAGATATGCTAGTAGAGTCTGTTGCATCCATCATTTTGTACAAACTCCATTTAGTTCTCAGAGTCCTTGTTTTGCTATTTGCTTTGCCTAAAAGAAGGTAAAATAATTAAAGAGGGGGGGTTGAATGGATGAAATTCAATAAAAATTGTATTATTTGCATTTTAAACTGAACTTCATCTAGATCTTAATATACCATCCTAATTTCCAGCATCTGTTTTAGAGCAGCAGTCTCAAACTCAAATAAGCTGAGGGTCACTTCCCCCACTATCATTTCCAAAAGGCCGCATTAGCAGTAAATGTTCAATACGGAAGTAATAAATGGTGAAAATAAAATTAGAAATGAGTTTCCCATTGTAATACAAAGATTCAGACCAGTCTTGTAATGCTCACCTTCATCCACAGCAGTTTCTACCAGTGTGTGCATCCAACAAAACTAAGTTGGGGACCACAAAATATTGCTCCATGGGCCACAAGGGCCACACATTTGAGACCTCTGGACTTTAGGGGGTTCTACCAATATTTATTTATCTATTTTATTTGTTTAGGATTGCCTATGGTCATGGTTAACCAGGATTATGTGCAATTGTTCATATTAAGCTTAATTTAATCCATAGCTACCCTTGTTTGACATCTCAAAACAGATAGCGAAGACCACATTGATAGAAGATATTAGTATTAGTATGACAATGAACCATCTTGACAATGGAGAAAGATTTTGTGCAGTTATTTATTATTTTTTTATTATTATTATTTTACAAGTCCCTATCATTTGATTAGTATTCACTGAGTGATTATAGGTCATGTAACCAACATTGTATAGTATGCACTCACTGTAAAAGCAGGGACGTGAGAGCGTTCAGATTCTTTCCATTTCATCTGCGTTTGTCACACAGTCGGATGTGAACCACCTGCCTACAGCAGGTGGTTGTGATGAGGCGGCATATTGTAAATGGCAGAGAGTGCAGCCTTACAGTCAGAGAGAACAGTGGTATCAGAATTCACTCCATTGCAGCAGGCGCGCAGAGTATTGCCTGACTGCTATAGTGGCATGGATCAGGAAGCAGAAGAGATTCTTCTTTAAAACAGGAAATTATTACAATAGATGGCATTCACCAAGAGTGGGAAAACGTGTTGACTGGTGAGCTTTAATGGTTCTAAAATATTTCAGAGGGTTTGGTCAGGAGCACAAGGCCAGGGGTGTTTGTGTAACTTAAGATAAAATACACCTTAAAGTCATGCAGTGAAGAAGATGTCTATACATGCATACATTGCAGAGAAAAGGCAGTTTTCTCAGCCTGAAAGCAGCAGTCTCCAGGAGTGCCACCCAGACCACACTGCACCATACTTTGAGTCTTTGCTGTGGGGGGTGAGCCCACTGGAAGTTATGGTTGTGTTATGTGGTTAAGGACGGTGTCATGCACAGAGGCAGCCTAACACAGCTGCAACCTGCTAGTTGGTTGATTCTAAGCCACCCCAATAAAGATAATATAAATTAATAATTTGGTTGGATGGGCCAGATAAAAAAGCCAAATGGGCCACATTCAGCTCCCAGAACGTAGTTTGCCCGACCCTGGCATATGCTATACCTTTACAAGCGTTCCCTTTTAGATTCCAGTTTGATGTGCAGTAGTACAGGCTACTTTATCAAATACTGGGCTTTCAAATATTACTCAAGACTTTGTTTGTTTGCATTTTCCTGTTCTGCGGTGTCTCTTTACTGGAAAGCAAAAGCTCTCTCTCCAAACAAGGTCATGCACATACCACGTCCGCCTTCCCCCTCATACAGAGCTAGCGGGTTTACCGACACCCACATGACACAGGTGGGCTCCTTGGCTGTTTGCATTCAGTGCTGAGTGACAGTGATTCATGGCCAGGTGAAGTCCATGGACCGTTTAATCAAACCTGGTCATATTTCTTTAATGTTTCTCGAAAGCACTGAAGGGGTCACATTAGAACAGAGTGTGAGTGAGATGAAGCAGGGTGGGCTGGTATGCATGGGGAAGGTTGGAGGGAGGGGAAGCCAGGAGAGGAAGAGAGATGCATGAATAAACAAAATACAACAAAGGAAACAGTACAGGACATTCTGACCCTGAGTGAAGAGAATTGAACACCAGGCTCTTTGGCCTCAGCCATCGCGCCTGTTGCCAACTCTGTAAAACCATTACCAGGACACTTGTGATTGTGCAAACACTCCACACATGCACACCTCTATGAGAGTTAATCTGTATATGTCCAAATAGATTATAAATACAGATGCAAAAACAAGAAAAAATGCAAATAAAATCCAAAATGCAAAGACAACAAACAGGTGCAAGAACATTAATGCACAAAGTTACACCACACAGTTGATAATGTCCTCCAAGAAGAGAGGGAAACAAGATCAATAGCTGTTAAAAATCACTGAGGTTGTGTTTCTCTCTCTCTCTCCCTTCCTCTCCCTCACTCTAATGGCCTTGATTTGTTTCAGTAAAAGCACACAACCATTTCTTTTCATTTGGTCACTCTGTTACGGAAACAAGCCACACATTTCCCCTTTCCTTTCTGCTCAACAGGCTAAATATGAGTTAATGTTTGGACTATTTTTAGCAACAGCCGTGAACAACACACTGTCTTTGTCCAAAGTATAATGGCGTTTGAAAGGAGCTGCAGTGAAAGCACTAACACTTACAAATTGTCACAGCGAGCCCCTGATATTTTGAGGCTACTTGTCCCTGTGAGTCCACATGACTTTCTTTTATAATTGATTTTACGCAGAGGCACACACTCAAAATAGCCCCAGTAGAACAGACTGTCTTGATGAGGCATGTGTCTGCAGCACATGTTTCTGGGTTTTTTTTTCTTCCAACCAGCCCTTTGATAGAATGTCCTATGTTGCATAAAAAGGCACGACAGGTTGGATTCAGGTCAGGGAACATTGTGATATTCTTCCTGTCGGGATTTTCTCTAATACTGTCTGCGGTTGACTTTTGGCAGGTCAGACGTGAGACACAGACCAGCGTCAAGAGCAACTCCCACAGCCATTCTAGTGTTACTGCAAAATAACAGCACTGAAAAAGAACTTTGAATGCTTGGCTTGTAATTATTGTTGTTCTCATAATTGTTATATGTAAAATTATAGTAAGTACATATCTGCCTAGAAATGCATATGGCGTGCAAGTAATTGCAAACTATTTAAACACAGTCATACAGCGGAATATGTTGAGTTGAAGAGCAAGTTTGGCTGGGCATGTATATATATATATATATACACATATCATATATTCTGTATATACTGTATATAATTAGTTTTAGTCATTACATAACCTTCTTTTAGGCCATGTTACATTAGAAGTGCATTCAATCTAAAGCAACTGTTGTTGTCAATTTTACAACTGATGTTTGGATAAGTTATACATTTTTATTAGTTGTCAGAAAGTGTTGTTAGTGGGAGAAGTGAATTGAATTGTAAAAGCCTGTATCAACCAATCTATGCATTTTTAATTGATATTGACTTTTTCAAGAACTGTGTATCTAGTTCACACCTGTCAAACTCTGGCCCGAGGGCCAAATCTGGCCGGGAGGGTAATTATTTTTGGCCTGTGAGATAAAATCAAGTATGTACTATAGTTGGCCCACCAGTATGAATACTTTACATTAATAATGCAATGTTATCGCACATACATTTCGTTCTGTAAAGAAAGATTTACATTAAAAATGATCCGGAAAGACAACAATGAGACCGAATAAGAAACAAATACCAATGATGTGTGAATTATTTTTTTTACAATTTCTCAGTTGATACTGATAAGCGTTGGCTGTTTCAGATTTAGTGTATCTACATGCAAAAACATTTTCATATCCAGAGAAAAGGGAAAACATCCACGTTTATAGTTAATTTCTCAATATATATTGAGTTTTCTGCTGACTTTATGCCAGTTTTTGAAATTGAGTTTGACACACCTGATCTAGTTAATTTTAGATAATTTAGAGGTTAGTAGTAAGTAGTAGCAGCAGCAGTAATAAGTACTTAAAACCTATTTTGTTTTTTGTTATTTTAGGCCACTGAATTAGAGTATTGCTCATGTTGTCCAGAGGAAAGTCAACACCAAACATTGTAAATATTGAATGTACTCCAAACGCAATGATATTAGACAGCAAGTCCTAAGCATTGCAATCTGTGCTTTTGTTTACTTTGAGCAGGTGTTTATGTTGGTTCTACTTATGCCAACATTCAGCTTTATCTCCCTTATCTAAACAGATTTCAGATGTGTTGGTGAACAGCGTGGTCTCATGACTGCTGGTGTCTCATATACAACACTTTCCGCCCCCCAAAGGGACAGTCCAGAATCTAAAGTGTGCTTTGCAAAATATTTGACATGATCTCATATGAAATCACTGGCTTTATCTGAGTTACTGTTCACCAGTTTCCTCCACCATAATCAAGAAAGTCTGGTTAGTTCAAGTAAGAGGATCAGTGGTGTGCGGAGTGTTTTTATCACTATTAAATGGAATCTCTGGGTTGAATAAATTAAATATCTAGAAAAAAAGGTCAATCACTGCTTCATCAAAGTCATGCAGCCAGTTTTAGCACTGGACACAGGATGCACACTGACCTCTGATGCTGTTGCAATCACAGTGTAACATTTGTTACAGTGTGCAAGATGTCTTTGTGATTAGGCCTCAGTTGTTATATGTCTGTGTTTTGTTTAGTTAAAGGCCTGGTGCTTTTTATCTGGCGCAGCTGTTGTGTGTCTGTAAGTGCAGGTCGAGGACAAAAGGGACAGAGAAGAGGGTTTGTGCCCTTTACTGGCTGTGTCATGCTGCTGCTGCTGCTGCTGCTCCTCTCTTTCTCTGCCCACTGCTCAGGTTTCACAGCCCACATGACTGAATCACATAGCCACCCAGAAAATACATGTGTGCGCAATAGCAGTCGCACGTAGACGTACGCACAAACCCACATGCACGCTCACGCACACAGACACACAAGTATACACATACACCCAGGAGTGATTCATAGTCACCCCCCTCATTTCCCCTGGGAGCAGTGACTCAGGGTGAGAGGAGAAGGAGAAGAAAAGAACAGAACATAATACAGTAAAGTGAAAAGTGACGAGAACAGAGAACAGTCGAGTGGTGTAATGATGAGCAGTTTGGCCTTCAGTGGAGGCTTTGAGGAGGCAGCAGATGCTCTGTGCAAAGCTGAGCCTGTTGAACATGAGGCTGGAGATTCATAATGTGACTCTTAGTCACCACAGTAACTTCTCTGCAAGATTCCCTTGTGAAGGTTTGCATTTCACTTGGCTGCACTGCCATTGTCACATGGCACACTAATGAGTGCATTTGTTGTCTATTTTTTGTCCATGTCTATAACAGTGAAAATAATCTGGACCAGGTGTTCATAACCTCAGACAAAAGAGCTTTTTAACATTTTGCCAATATACAACATGCAAGTATTTTCAAACTTTGATGTCAATTGAAACTGTTATAGGCTTGGTGATTTTTATTTAAATAATTGTACAAATAACTTCAAAATTAATTAAATGAGCTGCAATGCTGCCATCTAGTGACATCCACTTTTATATACAGCCATTTATTCCGACTATTTTCGGGCATACATCTTTTGGCCAAACCCAGGCGTTGAGTTATTTGTTTTTTTTTGTTACTGTTATATTGTGGGATTGACAGTGTGTTTAGCCTGTTGCAGAAATTGCATTAAAAGCTTTATGTCTTTTTTGCATGACAATTACTCATTTCTCAGGCAATAGCATTCAGGTCCTTCAGGTTTGTTATAGTCACCCTGTTCACATATACTTTTTCGGTTCACTATAGATCTCGGCTGTCAAACTAAATTTCACAGTGATTTCACAGTCACAGGCCAGACTGAATATTTATTGAAAAATAAACTTAAAATAATTTCTCTTCTTATTGTATCAAATGCAGAGGCGGTGCTATTGTGTGTTGGGGCTCCTAGCAAGATATCGCTGGGGCACCCACCCTATCAGGGCCTGCTGCAAAAAAAAAATGCAGGCCCCCTAGTGGAGGGGAGCTCCAAGCCTTTTTGGGAACATGGATGTTCCCAAATATATATTATATGTATTATATTATATATACATATATTTATATATCTCTTACAAATGCACCATCTTAGATAACTGGTAACAGCCGAAAAATAATATCATCTTACTTACACAAGAATGCAAGCAATGTACAAATAAGTGCTACTGGAAAGACACCAAAGCATGCTCTTTACTGTCTGCCTGACTGTCTTTATGCAAATCTTGACTTTAAAGACCAATCTTCTTTTTTTTTTTTACCTCTGTGACAGTTTTTTTTTCTTGTTAGAAAATAAATTGTGACATTTAAAGGAACAGGTGCTGCAGTTTCAGGCCAAGACAAGTGATCCTAATTGGTGCAGTTATGAGCCGTTAGCATGACCTTTCAATACAAAGTGGTGAGTCAGAGTGGGCAGAGTGCAGCATCTCATAACATGGCCAGACCCCATGGTGGAGTGTGGACAGGGGGAGAGATCCTGTGTTTACAGGCCTATGACTCATTCCATTTTCTCAGGGATGCTCTCAGTCCCTGTCAATGCAGTGTGGGTGGTAAGTAGGTGTATATGTAGAGGAAGCCGAGGGTGGTGAAGGGGAGTATTCTGCAGCATCTAAAAGTCATATATTTTCATGCATAAACAGTCACGTAAAATGCAAAAACCTAAAAGATCATTGTTGTTGTTGTTTCTGTGTAACATGAGTAGGGAATTTTTTGGGGTTTGAAAGTTTCTTTTGCCTTGGTTGGAAGTCCAATCGTAAACAACCTAACCCAGTGATGCAAATCATGAAGTGTATGTTGAGCAAAGTGGATTTTCCTCCTGCAGAGGAATCCCCCAATGCTATGGCCTGGTTTCTGTTTCTCTCATGTAACCGCACACCCACTTTCATACAAAGTGCACTTTGGCTGCAGCTAGTTCCACAAGCTGATGCATGTAACTATATAAAATCAATGTAGCGATAGGTTCCTGTGATGTTTACATCTGATATCAGTTTCTCTGACATTTCTAAATGTCTTTTACCCTCTTACTTGTAGATGTACTAATACTGCAGGTGACAACATTAGCAGAAGAGAGAAACAAAATACACAATAAGCAAACAACAATTTATTTAGCTTAGATATCTTATTATATTTTGATCTCTTTATGGGTCAAAGAAAGGAATCTATCCCTTATAATACTTTAATAACATACACAATAATATAATAATCTACTTTATATGCAGAAAATCCCTTCTTAGAAAACAACAAATACAATAAACCAAAACACAAATGAGGACATTAATAAAATCACTACTTCTTCTTTTCCTCTCGGCTTGTCCCTTTTTTAAGGGTCTCCCCCTGTCTTATGTATCTTCAACTCGAACTCCAACTACCTCCATGTCCTCCCTCACTGCACCAATCAATCTCCTCTTTGTCTCCTACCTGGTAGCTCCATCCATTGAATGTGTTATATTCCATATTCTGCTAAAAAAGTAATTAATTAAGATTATTAAGATAAATGTATTGCTTCGTCGTCATCCCATCCATTTCTATATTTCATCTTATCATTCTTTTTATTGTTAAAATTCCATAGTTTGTTTGCCACAGATTGAAATACAGAATATTTAGAATGGTCTTGGTATATTGAGATAAACTTATTATTCACTGTCACTCCTAGAAAACAGTTATCATGTTAACTTTGTGTTTAAGCTGATCTGAATTTCAATGTTTTAATGGTTTACAGCACATTAGCACCAGAAACATCAACAACCTAGTCTCAGGTCTCTAGACAAAACAGTTTCTATGGTGGGTCAAAGAGCACAAGAGGCAGTGCATCATGGGATTGACCTTACAATTGCATATATAGACCTCTGACCTACGTGGCCTCACGCTAGTCACGACCATAACCAACTCAGATGAATCCATTTGCACTTGTCACATCAGCAGTTAGGGGAAAACTGACCCTGGATCTGGATCCGTGGCCACACTTGCCTCCTTTCGCCTGCACTCAGTGGGAGTGACAGAATAGAGGAAGTGAACATGAGGTCTGATGATTATCTGGCTGACAGGAAGCCCTTTGTCTCTGTGAGGTTATCTGTTTGTCTGCAGAGGAGATGACGTGAGCGGAAAAAAGGAACACCATTCCAGTGGTACTGGTTTCAACTGTAGTGGATTTTCTGTACATGCAAATAAACCTGAGGGCTAAAGACAATGTGTTCCTTCCAGGTTAAAGTAATATCCCTGTTCCTCTTAAGGCTAGATTCTTTCTTGCAGCCTCCAAATGGTATGCATCATGAGACTGAGCCTCTGCTCATCGTGTGTGTGTCCTGTCTGTGTGTGTGTGCACCAGACATTCCTTCCATTCCTGAGCTTCGTGACTCTCTACCACTCTCCAGCCCCTCCAGCTCTTCATCACCAACCTGCCGGTTATGTGTGTGAAGCTGCTGGACATAAAATTTCAGACACAGTGAGTAATGGCACCCCGCAGTATACAAAAGCCACCAAGGTGGTCCAGCTCCGGTTCTAAGTATTCTCTGTTTACCTTGTACATCTGTAGCTGGCATGGGAGCCAGGTTCAGAAGTAAAACACAAGTAAAGAACAAAGCGCCAAACAACATGAGGCTCCTTACCGCCAGTTGCGCTTGAGAGGTGTTCCCAGTAACACAAGCACAGCTTGGCACAATAAAACCGGTTTCTTAAATTTTTTTTTTTATCCGACAATTACCAGGACAGTTGAATGTCCCAGGTGTCAAATTAGAAAAGCAAACAATACAGAGTTCCCAACATACAGCCTCTCCTTCACACCAATGACTCGAAAACGCTCCCTTGTATTCTGTTAGATGTGATTATGTTATTACATATTGACCTAGAACTTATAGACCTGAGCATAAAAAGAATAACAGTGGATTAAGGAAGGCTGGGTCAGGGCTCATGATACATTTTTTATTCTCTACTCATACTAAATGCCTTTACTGTACAGTAGGATAGAAACTGCTGCTGAATGTGCAACACCTTTCAAATGTGCCATTAATGAATAGATTTGCTCTGAATGAGTACTTTAAAGAAGGTGGTGGGATTAAAAGACAATACAAATATTCTGTCATCTTTACCACTGATTCAGGGAGTACAAATGATTACTCTTTTGGTAACTCCACAAACATCTACACAACCTTCATAGGATACCAAGCCACATCCATCACTTTTACATGTCAAACAGTCTTTCTGTCTTTGTACCTATTTTTCTTATTTTTATATTTTCCCACCAAAATGTTTTACATCAGGATCAGAACCTAAACTTATTACACAGCAAGCAAATACTCTAGGCATGCATGTTGCAAAAGTAGGTTACCCTATTTCACTTTAGAAAGCAGTCAGGTTGCATTTGTAGAAAATTTATGGATACCTTGCAATCTGCCAAACTAAATAGCTTTCGGCAAAACAATGTTTTTCTAAAGGCTGGTGATAGTCAACCTTTGCATGAGTATAATGTGACAATCATTCATGTAGTAGACTGTCAGTACACAAGGGATGAATTTTCATTAATGCAAAAGTGCACAACGTAAATACACAATGCAGTACAGTAAAGTGTATTTTTGCATTTTCAAATTTCATTTAATGTTACTTTTTAATACCAGGGTGTGCTTGTTTGTGTGCTGGCTCAGTGCAGGTGTGTGTGTGTGTGTGTGTCTGTTTTTCCGAGCAGCTTGTGTTTACCGGGCATTCCTACATCAGTGTCTGTGGCTTTTTTCCTCTGTTTTCATGCTGGACAATTACTGAAGCTAGAGAACCACAGGAGCACGTCGTGACAGACTTGCAGGAGTTTAATGCAGTCGCTCTGGCTCCCACAGGCAGGTTGGGTGGTATGCACCCCGAGGCCTTTGGGTTTGCCACTCACTCCACAGGCTCGCAGGTGGCTCTGATGGCAACCACAGACATCCAGCTCTCACGCAGTGCCGGCGATAGACAACACAACCTCCTCCTGAGCAGCAGGGTGGGCCTGTGTTCATCATTCTGCAAAACAGCCTCATGGAGCCTCATCAGAGAAAACATGAGTGCTACATTTTGCTTAAACATCATCAGGGCTGGATCTTTTAGTTCCACCATGAGTTGATCTCTCTGTTCCTCAGAAAAGTAAAAACATTCTCTCTGGAGATGTACAGTACTTGTCTGACAGATGCATCAGCTTCAGTGTCAGCTGCTCTTCTCTTTGCTAATGAAATTGAGTTTTAAGACTTTGCCAAAGGGGATCTGCTGGGTTTAAGGAGATGCACCCTTTCAACTGTAATGCAGCAGCAGCAGGTGCAAAGCTCACTAATCCCATTAGGACAAGTTCTCCTGATCATTCAGGACAAGTAGAGAAACAACAGAGAGAAGCAAGGAACAGAAAGAGTAGTACCATTTCAGTAGAATCACTGTCCATTCATAATGAAAACCATTACGTGTTGTGACCTAGGACATGGTATTTTAGTGGTTTCATTTTCTTTGGCATTCATCTCTGATTGTTTTCCACTTAAATTCAGGAAGACTGGTCTGGAGAACTGCCAGTGTTCAGAGCATAATAAATGTATAACACACAAAGGAATCCAGTTTTGCAGAGGTACACTGTGCAACATGCATGTCCTCCTAGAGCCTTCCATATGGCTGTAAACAAGAGTGGGTTGTGCAACGTTTCTCAGAGTCTTCTAAAAAGGTTGCAGGAGGACATCACCCTAAGTGCACAGGCTCTTAAAATAAAGCATCAGCAGCGAGGACAGCTGAGGATAGATCTGCTTTCTTCGGCTGAGAAAAATAATACTGCCAGGCTTCATGCTGCTTTTCTTTTTTTCCCCTCTTTTCACTCTGTTTTCCATATCATTTGCATGTGTGGGCACCATTCAGATGCGGTGCTTCCTGTGTTTTGAAAGTGGCATTCACATGCCGCTGAGGTCTCCATGTCTGTGCTGCGGTTGCATGTCTGCATGCATGGCCATGTTTCTTTTCACCATAGAGTTTTAAAACAAAGGAGTTGTAGTCTATGATCCGCAGCATGTTTGCTGGTCCGCTGCAGCGCCTCGGCCTGTGTGTGTCGTTGAGCTCCTTTCTTCAGCAGTATTGTCTGGGCAGAATTTATGTGCAGGGTGATGCACAGGTGTCTGGTGAATAGAGATCTCCGTCTGTAACTGACAATTCATCCTTCTCACACACCCGCAAACAGACTTCTCACAAGTGTATGAGCACAGACGCACAACCACACAAACACTCCCTCAGACAGATGGTTTGCACACACCCACTACTGAATTTCCACTCACATGCACATGCCTCCCCGATCAGTCCAGACAGTGTGTTTAGGCGACAGAGTGAGAGTGAAATATAAAATTATTCCCACCACACACTCAAAATAAAATTCCACTGTGACGGGCATCACAAATTGAAGGGGTTTAGAACCAAACTACTAGTTCACGACTGAAAACAATAATTGTGCTTCTGCCAGTGGAAGCATCAGTTTTCCCCCCCCTTCTGCTGATTTCAAGTCTCTTCTCTCTGGAGAGATGTCTTTCTTTCAGTTTGAATTGAGTTGATCTCCACCCTACAGGGACTGAGTCAAAAAAGTAGACTGCCACTCATCAACGTTTTCGTAAATGACACGGCCTTTGAGTCGGAATCTTTGTAGAAGTCAAACCCAGTGGTGAGAATTGCAGACAGACAGTCATACGGTCAATTCAGAGCTAACTGCCAAATCCCCAGGGTAACATTCTCAGCAACTGCTCAGACTGGTGTTTACCTGAACATTATAGCTCTGAGTAATAGCACCTGCAGTCATAACATGCTGTTTCTCCCCGCGTCCAAAATCATCACACTGTTGTACTGTATTACATGTTGTAAAACCTTGAGCAGGGCTGAGTAATTAGGGGGATTCAAAGATTTATTATTAGCTTTAGACAGACAGAGAACTCATCTTCTTGCCATGAGGCAAGAACCTTGCTACCTGAAGACAATCATGCAGCTCCTTTCAACATGAAATTATTCCTGGACCAGCGTTGAGCCAGTTATGTTCTCTAACATGTAGACAGTGCTTGATTTAGACTCAATTTAATTCAGAGATGGAAACTCAGAATAGAGTAAGGCTAGGAATAGAATAAGTCGCTTTAAAAAAAGGAACCCCGACTCTAAAAATAAACCTTTCCAGGCGCGGCCAGTGCAAAATCTCCCAAGAAAAGCACGCAGAAACTTCTTAGGGGATATTTACTGAGCAGTCATCCACTTAAATTAGCACATTCTTCCTTTGGCTGCCCCACATTCATGCGGCCTTGGCAATCCACTGCAGTACTAATCTTAGGTATTCAGGTGAGAGGTAGCTCTTAGGATATTGTGTCCTGTGGATTGTTCTAGGGCAATTCAGCTGTAATGAAGGAACACGTTGTTGTTTGGTTACTAGGTCATAAGTGACCTGGTACATAAAGACATTTTCCCACATCTAAATAAAACAAATTGTACTAGACAGCTAGAACAAGCAATTAATAATTACAGAAAACTAGAGCAAAGAGAATGTCTTAATTTGATATCCAGTACATGTACACATAAAATGACTCAAACAGAACATGATTAGATGTGTATATTACGACTTCTCTCACGACTAAATGATGAGAGAAAAATAAATAAATAAAATTGGTTCTTGCTTTTAATCTTAGTAATAGGTGGGCAACTGATTGTGTAGCAAAGACTTCCTGTGGAGTCAGTAAATAGAGCCGGTAAATACACTTCTCTTAGGAACCATAGGAACAAGCAAAGGTCTGCAGGGATAGAATGGTTATTCTAAATCAGGCATGGGCAAACTAAGGCCCGCGGGGCAGATGCGGACCATTCAGCTTTTTAATGTGGCCCGCCAACTATGTCCAAGTTAGATAAAAATATGTGTTCTCATTATACCTCTGCCTTTTCCCTGCAATGTATGCGTTTCCTCAGTAGAATGCCAGAAAAGCCTTTTGGAAATGTAGCATTTTAGATTATATATATATGACCTCTACATGCCATTTGTCGTAATTCAACAAAGTCATTCTTATTGCTCTTGACTCGGCCCAATTCCGGGACCAATTGTGGCACTGGAGTCAAAAGGTTTGCCCGTCTGTTCTAAATGATCTAGTGATTTGATTTATTAGACATCAGTGCAAAATATAACGAGGTAAAAAGGAACATTTTGGACACTTTGTTTTATGACATGACGAAGCTCAGCTTCTCCTACTGTCTGACAGAAGTCGCCACAGGAAAAGGAGGATTTGACTCAAGGGTAAAATCCTGAGTCAAGAGTCGAGACAGAGATGGTAAACTAATCTCCGTCTCGACTCTTTCAGGAATTTTGCAAGAATCAACGTCTCCATGAGTTCATGTAGAAAAAAAAATATTAGTTTGGTCAATGAGAAAACTGAGACTCTTGTCTGTGCCTTTGTACATACATTGGTGCAACCTCACTGAACCAACGTCTAGACTTTACAGCCCCAGTGTTGCAGTTTTTCACTTTCATTTGCTCATTTCACAATGAAAGAGTTTTCAGTAGATTTCTCCACTGAGACTTGTATTTTTAGGCTCCTTTTTTAGTAAACTGAGCTGCTCTTCAGTAGTGGTGTGGAAATAATGGGCGCATCGACAGGAAAAAAAAAAAAAACATACTTCATGGATTTATGGGTTTTGAGGACAAGGGACAGACAGTTAGTCATGTGGAGGAGACTCAGCCGTCTAGTATTTTGCTAACTGTGGATTTTGGTATTTATTTTCAGCCATTTGTTCCTTAAATAAGAAAAATAAAAACAAAACAACCACATTTGATGTATTAGCGCTATCTGGCGGTGGTCACTGCCAATGAATACAAAGGCAGTGTTTGCTAAAAAGAGAAATATGCTCTAGTTTTTCTAATAACTGTGAATGTGCATGTTTTAGTCTTTACAAAAATGCCTTTTCACTTCCTGACTTTCTTCTGCTTGGCTCACCCTCCATCATCTGCTCTCTCTGTGACTCAGGCACGTGTATTGTTCACCTCCAGTCAGCCGCATGTCACGGCTGTGGAGAGTCTTTGTTATTTCCTGCTGTTAATCCACTTCCCTCTGCTGCACTTCCTTTTCCCTTTACTAGATATGATCACAACCAATGACTTCTGCCTAAACACACACACATCTCTACAAGTTGAATGATTTAAGCATTATGCAGCAAAAATGCTTTAGAGATGGTTTGCGTTAGCTTAATGCAAGTTGCCAAGAAATCTTATTGAATCGAGCTTCTCACAATAACTACACTACTTCAAAATAGCTGCTTAACGTTTTTATAAGAAAAATATGTTCATATAGCAAAAAAACAGTTTGAAGATTGCTTAAAGAAAGGTTTTGGCTAAAAAAAATAAAGTCACATCCCATAACATAAGGAACACTCTAACCCAGGTGTGTAAATGAATATGTTGATTAAATGTTAATTTTTGTGAACATTGAATCTGGAACAAATTTCTCAACACATGAGAAATTTGATCAGAAATAAAACCCACATTAGTGTTTTTTGCCTTTATCTGTAGCCTTTCCAGATACTTTTATTGTTTTGTATAAAAGTATTTTTTCAGACCTGCAACAAAAAATGTCTTTGTTATGTCTCTATAACAAAGAACATACATCACTAATACTACAAATCAAATCACTGCAAAATGCCACTGTATAAGGGATTTATACTTGTGGGCCAACTCTAGTACATATTTGATATGATCCTGCGGGCTAAATATAATTACAGGCGGCGTAATTATATTTGGCCCGCAGGATCATATTTGATTTGGCCCCCGGGCCTGAGTTTAACACCTGTGCTCTAATCTAATTGAAAACACAAAAAGTTATAAGCTTTTTTACAATATTATATGTGTCTTATACATATGGTTTATTTGGCTTCAAGTGATGGTGTGATTCATTCATTGAATTAGCGATTTAGTCGGAACAGCATTGTCTCTGCTACTTTATTGTAATATATTGTTTTGTAACAGGCCATCTGAGGTTCCCTGAATAATAAAGTTATTAATGCTAAAAAACAAGCCATATCAGTAATTTTTACAGCTAAGGAACCTCTGTATTGTTGTGAGTACAAACCCTCTTCTGCTAGGTTACAGGTCCACGGCATTGACCACTGAGATTTTCCTTTGTCTTAAGTATTTTGGATGCTTTTATTGTTGGGAGCAGGGGTAGGGGCAGTGGTGTGACGATTAACTCACATAATGATCCGATTCATATCTCGATTCACAGGCTATGATCCGATTCAGGAACGATTAAACGATATTAAACGATTGATCCAGTTTGATCCGATTCGGTTCAGTTCGATCCAAAACTAATAATTTGCACACCCCTAGTGTTTGCTCATCTTACGACAGGAAATAATTCTCCCTCTGCTTGTTTCCATGATGAGATTGAAAGAAAACAAATCATATGGGTCATAGACATACGTGCACAGAAATATTCCTCTATCTATATCTCACAGGATATTTTTAGTGTGACCTCTTTTCTCTATTTATTTTGGTGATTTTTTTTTTTTTTTCGGGGTTTCTGTTGTTGGTTTAAACTGCTAGCTCAGTAGATTTGATGCACACTGTAGTTGCAGGATGACTAACCATGGCGCCGCTCTCATCCTGTGCACCAATTGAACACATTTCCCGACCGGAATCGATGCTCCGTTACTCCCGTCTGTTTTGGGTGACACACATGTTCACCTCCATATCTGCGAATATGGGTCAAATCAACATCCTCCATCGAATCTCTTAAGCTAGGAAGCAGGTCAGTCGAACAGTTACGTGCTGCCCCAGATATCTTAACCCACATCTCCCCTTTTGTGTTTATGGACGAAAATAGAGAAAGGTTGAGAAACCCACCTGGCAAAGTCTGGAATGTCACAGTTCCATTGTCAAGCCCTATGGTGTCAACATCAAAACAATAGATGTTAAGATATTGAATGTCGGGAACAACCGCAGGTACATTTTCCCACTCTTACTTTATGATCGCCAATTCTACAGTTTCTAAACATTTGCCTGAGAGTCACGCAATACAACAATCCACCCTGAAACTGCACTGACCCACAGGCAGTCTTAACAGAAACTCTGCTTACTTTTTTTTGCAAGGAATAATTCAAGTTAAAATGCAACTAAACGTGGTTTTCATTTTACTGGAAGAAGCTGCAGTAACACATTCTTCAAGCACGACCTTCCCTTTTCCAGTAATTATTCCTAAAGACCTTACTGTACATAATAAAGTCTTCTCGGTCCATTTGCATGCTTCAAAGAACGTGCAGCAGCTTCATAGGCAGGGCAGAGTGAAGACCAGAGAGCACAACCCCTGTTTAAAGTCAACTCTGATTCATTTACAAAGCTCTGGCAACTTAGAATACGGAGAAATCCTACGCCTGCCCTATAATATAGAGTCAGTGTAATTAGAGAGAAGAGGGGCTTTTAGATGCTGAATTGTCTTTTGAGGTAGTTCAAAGACAAGCCACGGCAGCTGCACTGAGCTCTGGAGCCTCTGGAGGCATGAGGCCCAGGAGGTGCAGTTGTTGTATATTCATGTCACAGATTGTATGACTCAGATTTTATTTTGTCTTTTTGTTCTATGGATCGTGGCATTGGTCGTACATTTGAAAGTTATTTGCAAAATGAAAACGCTGCACAGAAAAATGCGACCTCAGTTTGAAGCTATTATATCTATAAAGGTTGACACTTGAACTTGTTTTTGGCGTTCATGACATCACTAATTGTTTTTGTCTCAGTTGGAGCAGATTACTTTTCAAAGTCACATTCCAACGGCACTTACTTTGGAAAATGTTCTCATAGTGAGTCATGTGTTCTTTTTTTGGCACAGGTCTGTTGCTTTGCATACCTACAACCTCAAAGCATGATGGTAGTTGTATGTTAGACAGTTTTCCACAAGATAATGCACAGGTCATGGAAAAATGTTTGCAAATTGTTGCGTCTCTCATATTTATGACGCACGGCAAATGTCCACATGTTAAAGTGTATTTGCTTAAATTCTGTAAAAAATATGCACACTAAGATGTTTCACAACTCACCACAGTGAAACAAAGTAAAAACCTTTTTTATTACAGCCTTCTAAAAACAGAAGTGTTTGCAGATCCATGCCGCCTGCACTAATTTTGAGAACCCCGCAGAGATGTAGGGGAAACTTCAATTAGAGAGACTGTGTGGCAACATGACATTTATGTGCATCAGCAGTGAAGCTGTGCAAGCTTGAAAGTGAGACTGACACCGTGTTATTTTCATGATATTAGTCATGATTAAAAAGAGAGCGCGAGAGACTGATATGACTTCTCATCACAAACTGTTTTGTGAGTAAGACTTTTGCACAAAAATGACTTTCTTTCATGTAAGTAATGAAAGTGCCAGCCTGGAATGTGGATTAATGATGCTCCTTATTATCTGTGCCGCTGTGTCAAATTGGTTTTGGCTGAACTTTCGAAGCCAGAAAACACAAACAGGACATGTTGGCACCAAGAAGAGGCCTGTCCGTTAGTTTATGGGCAATTAAACCTTTGGAATTGGATGTTTTTAAGAGTGTTTTAACACTAGCCCTCTTCTGACCAGATACAGTTCTTACAACAGCTTAAATCATACAAGTACCAAATAAGTGTTTCTCGCACAGTGGGTTTGGAACCAAGAGCAGGATTTCAAACTTAGTTAGGCAGTTTGTTGCAGAAATACAGTATTATATCTAATACTTGGAAGAAGTGATGGTTTAAACATTGAAGGAAAACATTTTGAGAAAGTTTGACAGTTTGTTCATTTATGAGCAAAGGCTGGCCAGTTTAGTCAGAATATAGTAGCACTATTGTTGCATTGCCTGATGACAAAATAAAGGGTTGGTCATAATGGAATAATACAAGAGTTTGAGTTATGTTGTGTGCAAGGTGGCTGCGCCCTAGCAGTGAGGAGGTAAGGTAAAAGGTAACCCTATTTTTATTCCAACTTATATTATCTACACTGTCATAGTTAATAGAATAGTGTATTGGTAACTTTACAGCCAATAGTTGTTTTTAATCAAAGAATTAGGAGAGACTCATACCATTAACACTCCATTCCGTTGTCTTGATTATTGAGTAAAAAATTTAAACTCTTAGGCAGTCCGTAGACTACAATATGAAGAGAAATTTGTAACCAAATCAACAATTTCTAGGCAGAATTTCTCAGTAAGATAATTTACCGACAACACTGTTTTTTGTTTTTTTTTATTTGGCCTTAGTCATTCTGTGTTAGCACTGCAGTCTTTATCAATTCCCCCGCTAGCTCCAGAGCAGCAGTTAGCAAGGTAGATTGGGTGATTGTTCAAGATAAGAAGCATCAACACAAAAGAAAACCTCTTCTTCGCCTACACACAATTTTCGCACTGTAGGTGCAATGTTAGCTGTATCTGGAGATGCAACCTCAGTTTTTATGCAGATTTTTATTGAGATAAAAAAAATGCATGACCTAAATTACACCAGGAAATCAATGTTTGATACCTTATAAAGGTCAATATAAGGCATATGCAGCAATATATTTACTCCGAAATACTGCTTGTGGCATATATATATATATATATATATATATATATATATATATATTTCATGTTCATGGGACTTTTTTGTGCATGGTTTCCTACTCATTGCCATGGGACCTGAGAAGTGCAGCTGTGGTTCATGCAAATACCTGTTGTCCCCCTCCAGTAATAGTGAAAAACAATTAATCATCTGTGACAAAGTGCATAACAACTGTTCACTGGATTCTCCTGATTCCAAAAATACCCACTATTATCTTCAAACAGGCCTGTTTACTTTCTGCCCGCCACTCTGGCTCATTGATGACATCAGCGCTCATTTTTTGAAAACACACCAAAGACTTTGTGATTTGCTAAATCTGTTTGTGTCACTGTGGCTAAAAAAAGGAGTTGCTGTTCTAAAATTAGCTAAAGCCCAAACAATGGGCGTAATACTGCTGTTATTACAGAGCAGGGAGGACTGAGCACTGCTTGGGAACACTGGGGCATTTTTGCTGCTGACGTGGTTTCGGCTGTCATAATGACTCTGCAGAAAGTAAGGCACAAAAACAATCTGGTTTTGACCTTTAGCTGAGCAGGAAAGGCAGCCACAGAGCAGGATTAAAATTTGCATTTGCACAGGGTTCAGCAAATCGAGTCGGGGAGAACCCTCTCTAAACATAGACATGCAGGCAACAAGTCATGCACCTTAACATTTCAACCTGATCTTAGGGCAAATCAGAGACTCTGGGAATTTTTACTTCTCCTGGACTGTTTTCTGTTCTTTAGGGGAATTTCTCTTCTCATGTCTTCCATTTGCATGAACCCATTGCTTGTGAAGTCTTTCCCTCCCTGGAACACAGCCAAACTCCCCTCGTATTTTTCTCCTTTTGATCTCAATTCCTTGATAGCAACCGTCTCCGAACTCAGTTGCTATCAGGTCAGGTCAGGTTTCCAGCTTTAGGCTCTTCTGTGTCTTTTTGTCACTTTGCCAATTTTTAATCTCTTTTCTTGAGCAACCTTATTGACACTTTGGATATTAGGAAAAAAACAACTTCTGGTTGTTTGATTGCTATATCTTAATTATATCATATTGTTTTTATTTCTGTTCATCAACTCCATCCATCAGTAAGTCTGGGATTTCAAACTCCGGCCTGCTGGCCTCTTAAAGCCCTCAAGCCTACTCGATCCGGCCTATAATGGAGTCAGTATTTCAGTTCATTACTTAGATTCAGGGTTAGCAGCACATGTTGACATTTTGAGTTAACAGATTATTAGAATAACATTACTGTAACTGCTGAAAAATGTAAGAACTTGTGCCCAAAGGTACTTACCAAAACAAAGTGTGAACACACCCTCACACACCCATACTTAGTTAACTTAGGCCATTATACCATTGTCTTTCCAGTGATCAACACCAACAATCCTCTGGACAACACTAATCACCTCAAATCTCCTCACAAACACATGCCAATACTAAAATCCACTTACCTACAGTCAGTATGTTTGTGCATCGTCTTACTATCACTGTAAACACCCAGTATAGTGGCTTATGTTTGTTTCAATGCATTCAATGAATCTAATATGCAGCTGATGGTGGTCTACCTGCGGCTGGGGCTCTGGTCGTTCATCTAACAGCTCCAACTGCTCCAACTAAGCCCAACTATTCATTCATTTTCTTCTGCTTGTACGGTGCCGGGTCACAGGGGCAGCTGGTGCCATCCAAATTCCATTACACCATATTGTGGGCCTTCCAGTGGGTTGTGAGCCCACAAGAAGTTATGTGGGTCGGGACGGGGCTATGCTCAGAGCACCTCAGTGGCAACCTGGCAGCTAGTGGATTCAAACCAGAAGCCCTGTGGGCCCAAGTCCACTTCCTTAACCACTAAGCCACTAGTGCGACCCAACTGTTCATAGAAAGATATTTTTCTTTTAACCGAGGGACCACATCCTGTTGCTTATAGATCATGTGGCAAACCATGTTAGTCTCTTTATATTTGCTCCTTACATGAAGACAATTGATTGTCAATTTTATTACTCTTTTCACTACGCTTGAAAAAAGGAAAATCATGACTTGAGAACATAATGTCACTGTCTTCTTAAACATAAAGTAGGTCTTACATGTGTCAATCTAAAATCTTAGAAACACTCCTTGCATTTGCTCACTCATTTTTTTTCTAGAAATGCTTTGTTTATTCACTTAATTTTTGCAGATAGTTGTTGAATTAGTTTTTTTGCTGGAATGACATATCTTATGCCATGTTGCTCATTTATTTTTATACTACTGTACGAGCTGAGAAGCGTCCTTCTACAGTCTTACCAGACGGATCATCTAGATCACACACCTCGGCTTTTGTTTGAGCTGCACGTGCTGTGTGCAGTTTGAACTCATTGACATGTGGGCTGAGTGAAGTCGCCATGAAGATCTAAAGAGCACTTCTCTTTAATGTTCTCTGACAGAGCAATGCAGGAGGAATGGAGCAGAGGGCTCAGAGAAGAATGAGGGGTGGTGCTGGACAGTAATTTTCAGTAACATCAAGAAGCCGCTATTATAGTCTTTCGGCTGCAAGACACTGATCTCAGGTCATTTTACCAGCACCACCCTGCTGAGCAATGCGATTGTTTAATGTGTTGGATTGTGGTTTGCGGTGCTATACAATGTATACATATACAGTTTGCTGAAGATGGCACCATCAACAAGGTGCTGTGCATTGATTTTTATTAATATTAATTATCATAAATGTGCAGATTAACAAAACCATATTGCATTAGTTATCTCATTGATTTATATAACTATACATGTAAACAGATACTATCATCCAGTTCAGTGGGTTCAGTGCCATCAATACCCGGCCATCAAACCACATCAAACCCTCATTATTATTCTTTTTTTCTTTTCTTTTCATCCTTCACTATCTTGTGTGCTTCTTTCCTCTCCTTTTTTCTCACCATTTTTCTTTTGGTGTCTACTATCAAGGATGTCTACAGTGTGATTGCATCTTTTCATGTCATTATTTCCCTTCCTGCTGCTTCTCTTTTAAGGTTTCCCACTGTGCATACAGTAGGAGACCACAACTGTCTAGCCTGAGGGCGTAAACCTGTGTTCTGGTGAGGATGGTACGGAGCAGGGGGAAGAGAAGCGAGGACTAAAGGGAGAAAGCTGGACAGAATGGAAGAAAAGTTAGAAAGATCTGAGAAAGGAAAGGTTGAAAGAAAAGATGACAGATCAGTGGCAAAGACAGGATGAACACGGAGGGAAAGGAAGTCAGGGAGATGGAAAGGATAGAGATAGGGTAGGATAAAGAGACTGAGTATGTGAAGAACTGATGATAAAATAAAATAATTGAAAGGAAAGGAGGAAGGAAGAGATGATAAATGAAGGAATAAGAGATGGAGAGATGTGGAAAAAAGAAAGGAAAGTAATAAGGAAAGATCATGTTGTTGGGGGTGGTAATAAGAAATAAGAAATAAATTGAAAAATGGAAAGAAATGTGGTAAAGCTAAGCAAGTGAGTCAAGTCAGAAAGCTATAAAGGAAAAGAAACAACGAAGCAAGGAATGGAAGGAAGGTACATACTGTATGGAATTGAGTAAATTGAGAATGAAAGAACTAACAAGTACTGTAAGAAGAGAAAAGTGAAGGAAGAAAGTTAAACAGAGGATGAAACCCAGAGAAAGAAGTTGTCAAGAGAACTATAATTGTGGCTGATGTTAAATTGTGTCAAATAACTGAGTTCAAACCAGACTGCAGACGCACCTTGTTTCCACAGATTTCTTATAAAGACATGCGGAGATCACAGCATTACATGTCCCCGGAGGTAATTGGCCGTACTGTACGTTATGTTCAGTCGTAGAAACCAGGTCAGTGTGTCGCACCGCGCCCCAACTCTGTATTGTGGCTTCTGTGTTCTGGGGTTATGAGGCCGCAGTCTGTAGAAGGGCCCCCTTTCTTTTGCTGTGGTCTGCTGGTGACAACTCACATCCCATTAACCCTGGGCCGACAGGTGAGAGCACAGCTGCAGAGATCTGCATACATCTGTCACAGCACAGCAGCCAGTCAGAGAGCAGGGAGGCAGGGAGGGGGGGGTCAAAAGGGACACAGCTGTGATCATTAACACTGAGGGTGGTTGCATATGGTGGATGGATGTTTAACAAAGAGTGTCATATGTGCACAGCTCTGGACTTGGCATTAACTGGGAGTAGATTATAACTTATGTTCAGCATATTTTGTCTATTTCTGGTCAGAGAAGGGTTGCCAGATGTAACCCTTGTTGCAAATGCTTGAAATTAAAATCTGTACTTAAGTTATAAATTCAAGACATTTTTACATGGGGCCTTATAAGGTAAAAAAAAAGGAGCAGAGTCAGATTGAGATGTTTTGGACATGTTCAGAGGAGGGACAGTGGATACATTGGTAGGAGAAAGATCCTAGAGATAGAGTTACCAGGTAGGAGACAAAGAGGAGATGCAGTAAGGGAGGACACAGAGGTAGTTGGAGCTAGAGTAGAAGATACCATGGGTGAAATTGCTACACAGCATTTTATTGTCGTGGCAACCTCTAACAAAAGGGACAAGCTGAAAAAAGAAGAAATAGATAGAGTGGTTACAGGTTTAATTCAGTCCAATTTGTCAATGTATGAATATCTTCATTCATGCATCTCCATTACTTGGTCTCAGGGGCAGCAATCTCCATGATTGCCACCCAATCACACTTCTCCATACTGTGAGTAGTGAGCCCTTCTGTGGCAATCTGGAAAATGTTAGATTTGAAGCTAAACCCTTGCAAGTCTATCTTCTTCTTCTTCTCCTTTCGGCTTGTACATTTTTTCAGTGGTTGCCAGTCTACAATTTCCATCTCACCCTGTCCTCTGTATCCTCAACTCTAACTCCAACTACCTCCAAGTCCTCCCTTACTACATCTCCTCTTTGGCCTTCCTTTTCATCTCCTACCTGGTAGCTCCTTCTCTAGGATCGTTCTTCCACCAATATAACCACTCTCCTTCTACTGAACATGTCCAAACCATGTAAATCTGGCTTCTCTAACTTTTTCTCCAAACTTTGAAAAACTATCTACACACGAAAGAATACCGTTGCTCGTGAGTCCAGTGTTGATGCTGATAAGGGAGGCCTAGTCGCACCACTTCCTCCTTTGCCTTGATGGATTGCACACTATCAGAAACAGTGACCGACCGCAACTAAAGGCAGGTCAGAGGTCAGAGTGGGAGAGATAATCACCTGCTGCGGCGGTTTGGTGCCTCAATGTATATCACATGCTCTGTATGGTGTGGGTGTGACCGTGTGAGCATGTTGACGTGTGTTTTAGTCATCAGGAAACTCTGAGAAGGTTGCCTTTGTCCTGGTACTGGAAAACAAGTTAACAGATGTTTCACTTTACACAAATGACAACTCTAACATCACCAGAACAAAGGCTAGCATTGAAACGTGACGTGGACTCTGCAGTTGCACGGCAGAACAAGCAACGACTGTTTGACGCCTGTGTGGATAACCAACCAAGATTAGCCATACAGCTACTTAGGTCGGCCTTTAACATGTACACGAATAGTAATTAGCATTCAAGGAGCGGGTGTCAGTGGCTTTGAGAGGCCGACAGGAATGCCTTCATTACAGACACTTCATATTTGCGTTAACAACTACAATTAGCTTCATTAACCGCACCCATACAGTCAGTATTACTGCCTGAGTGACACCTTTCCAAATGTGATTTAGAAGCAACCCAAAAAAACATAAGAATCGAACAGGAAGCAATTTCCTTTAAGCATTTCAGGAATTACAGAGCACAAAATAACTTTCAAGAAAATAATCCGCTCTATTGAGTACATTGGTTATTTATTATAAAGAGATGCAAATATCTGTCCACTGTATTGCAACCTACTGTGAGGAGGTGGGTCAGAAGTGCCAGGTAGTGAAGGATTTTGGTGCATGATTAACACACCACTTCCATACCTCCAGCATGGTGATATTATTACCTGCAGTTTTCTGAGCTTGATCCTCTTTGCAGCCTGAAATAAGATATTTTTTTAATCCTTTTTTATTATATCAGTCGCAGGACAGGATGAGATGGAAATTATTGACTCGCTGTGGCAACCCCTGAAAAATGGGATAAGCCGAAAGGAAAAGAAGAAGAAGAGTCAAGTGTACTGATTCCCCAACATGGGTTATAGGCGTATATAAGGGGACGAGAGACAAAGTTCTGAAAATTCATTCATTCATCTTCTTCTTGTCTGTTGCCGGGTTGCAGGGACATCTGGCGCCACCCAAATCACATTGCACCATATTGTGAGCCTTCCTGTGGGTGGTGAGCCCACAGGAAGTTATGTGGGTCGGGACGGTGCTATGGTCAGAGCACCTCAGTGGCAACCTGGCGACGTCCGCTTCTTTAAACACTGCTGCCAGTACTTCAAAATAATTTCTTAAATTATCTTTCTGCGATTTGTCCAATGATGGGTAAAAGGCCGATTTTTATTGTCTGATATTAGCATTTATTTTGATCAGTTGTTGACTACGATGCAGTTATTAACTCCAGGGGAGAAAGTGCTGCTCGACAGTAGTAGAAGTAGTAGAGGGGGACATTCCCAAAACATTGAGATCCGCTGATCTAATGTATATTTTCTGATTCGTTTTTTTTTCTCTACGTTTGCAGTTTTTAAAGTTCAGAAAATGGCAATGCTGTGATGTATGCTGCACACCTGCATACTCTATAAAAACCATATCATTCACTGCCCAATAGCACAGGTTTCAGCGGTGATACAGAGGTGATGACAGCACTCTTAGCAGAAGGTTACACCGTGAATTAGTGCCAGTGATGGCAGAAAGTCAGGTGCAGGACATGATAGAAAAAATTACTAGAAAAACAGAAGTAACCTGTTACCGTACATGTCACTGAGGAGATTCAATCTAAACACCACCTAAAGCTTTTACCACGTTAGTATTTTCTACCTTTTTAGTCAGTATTATTTTCAGGGAAGACAAGTGGTCGTCTCCCTCACAGCAGTACATCCATACAACCACATTCAACTGTGGTAATCCTTCAGGGTGTGTGTTAACAGAGATAATGAGATTCTTATCAGGTGGTTAGTTCTGGGATTAATTGCGTGGTCAGTGTTAGTTAAACCCAACACCCTGAAGACACCCTGAGGGCTAACTGCACTCAGTCATCTGTAGAGTCAGGCAAGCTGGTGTGAAGCTCATTACCACGAGTCAAACAAGAGGGCTCAGATACACACCCTTTAAAAACCTGTCAGACAGTACTTTTAACCACTAATACACCATAATGATTCCATTCTACAGTTAATGGAATTTGCAGTAGGATGCTTAACGCAGAAACGTATCTTGAGATGAGACCGATTTACTGGAAATTATCCCAGTTTCAACATTTATCTGGTCTTGATAACACTGGTCTAGATACTGTAATACTGTCCCGTGGTGTGTTATGGATTGAAGGCATAAATACGTTACTTCAGTTTATTATTGCTGTCCATATTTTGAAGGAATGCTGTATTGTTTGTCTGAAATATTACTTATATTCATACGAAAATATTGCATGGCATCTTACTCATGTTTTAGAGGATTTTAAGGTTGGGTGTTATACGAGGGAAATTCTTATTAACAAATGTATAGAAATAATCATATATTTAGAAATAAAAACATGGTCAATCTAGGATTTTATCAAGTTTACTGATATAATAGCAGTCGCCTTTTCTAGAAGGGTGATTGGATCAGATGGTCAGAACATTAGTCTCATTAACATACCAATGAATATGCTAATTGTTGGTCTTAACAAACTGCTGGAGCACTTAATCAAATGAGACACTAATAATGCCTTGTCTGAAACAACAAAGTTTCTGTTAGCTGCTATTCTACATTGAGCAAGTTACCCAATGAAGTTGAACAAGGTTCTAAGGTCTGCATAACTGCATCATCTGTCTATTTATCTAGCTATCTATACATCCATCCATCCCAAATCTTTAAGTCTAATACGAGTAATAGGTCCTTTCAGATTGAGTCCTAAGAATAGTTTTAAGTTCGTCTTTGTGCAACTTCCAAGAAACCCCATATTCAGATATCACTGTTTTTATGTCCTCTCTTTTTAATTACTTGTCCACTTTATAAGGTCTTCACTGTCACTCCCTTGCTTACAAGCTCTTTAGAAATAAAGGAGTCTCCACAGGAATGTTATGGCAAACTCCACACAGCAGACGTCAGGGTTTGGGCTTGGAATGCATTCCACCGATTCCATTCATTTTACACACAGGCCCACGGAGAAATCAAGAGCAAGAGAAAGATTGAGAGAGGCAGAGCACTGAGGGATTCCCCAAAGGGCCCTTTTTCATTCCCAGTGTGCACTAACGGCTTACAGAAACAGCTGCCGACACAAGTGTTTGTGTGATGTTGGCAGAACTTGTAGCCAAACATCAAAACCACCCAAAAAGCCCATTAGATCGGCATTTCACCAAGGTCCCTTGCAACTCCCTCTGTCCTTCATGTCGACACGCCTTAGCTTTTTTATCGTGTGTGTGTTTGAAGGTTTTTATTTCCAGCAATGTGATGATGCAGCTGAGGAGAAATGGCAATCACCTTTTCACCTTTTTACTCACTCACTTTTTACAGAGCCTTTTTTTTACAACTCCAGCTTTTATTGTGTTACAGCAACTGCTACAACCCCAGGCTAACTAGCCTGAGGTTTTATGGGAAGGAGTGCTGTTAACTCTAAGCTGCTGCTTGTGCTTATCTCCATATATATATATATTATCTTTGTCTCTTTGGTTCAAGGAGAGATTACAAGTTAAGAACAATGGGTTGTTTTAACCGGTATTACAAACTGACTGATTTAAAGACGTCTACAGAAAAGATAAAGGATTACAACAAGCCCTTGAATAATCGCGACTACTTGGGGGTGAATCCCTCCTTCGCTCGTTAATCTTATAATTTTGCGTGGACAAAAAAAAACTGTCAGCTAAAACGGAAATAAACAAAAGCAATCCTATTGTTTCTGCCTGTAGATGTTTACTGTGCCATAATCTATGGCTTCCATATGGTTAAATGGTGTGACACAAAGAGTAGTCCTTGTAATCCTTAATGTCAGATTAGTAAGTGCTTTAATTCCTTTTGTTTTACGTCACAAAAACAAGGAAAGAAAACTACAATGTGAAATTAAAAACAGAAAGAAAATACTAGCATTAATCACAAGCAAAAGTTAAATAAAATTTTTTTTTTCTTTGATAGATATCTGTATATATGTATGTCAATATATGTATTTGTATATATGTGTGTGTGTGTATATATATATGTATAGTGATAT
>JAFBJS010057505.1:0-11802 GCA_016785265.1 Paraplagusia blochii | reverse complement strand
AAATGTGTGGAGTTTCTGTAGCCGGGCTATGTCAGGACTAATCGTATTCGAAATAGGTATTTCTCGGACATTTGCCAGTGAAACACCATTCGTTGTCGTCTCTCATGTCATCAACGAGAAGAGTCTTTTAAATTGTGACAATGCTGAAATGTTTTCTCTCTCATTAAAGAGGTCTTTTTACTCTTATACTGCAGCTGTTTCTATCTGTGCCCATTTATATTGACTATTGTTGTGAGGCTGAATGAGACCGGTTTATAATGTCAATCAATGTTTTTGGAAAATGATTCTGTCCAACACTAGACATTTCTTGTTTACATTGACTGTTTCAGACAAATTGGTAAAAAATAAAAATGTGTCATTTTTCTATAACTTATATTGAAGTAGTGTGTTTATATTGTACAGCAGTTATTTATAGAAATGGTTTTAGTCTGGTATCACACTAAATCAGGGATAATTAGCTGCCTATATCGGTATAGGTTCATATTGTTATCGGGAATTAAGTGTTAAGGCAATATCGGTTACAATTGGTATTAGTACATGTTTTATCCCTAGTAAGTAATAGACAACTCAAAAGCATGAGTATATGCACAATGTCTGATCTCATTGTCCTTCTTTTTCCATTTGATTACTTCATCACCCTCACCTGTGTCGTGTGTGTCCTTGGTCATTAGTCTCACTTGTGTCACCTGCAGTCCTGGGTATAAATACCTCCCACCTTCCTTCACTTGGTTTTGGCTCATTGTTTAGTGCAGTTGTGGGGATTGCTCTTGTGTGTTACCTCTATGTTCTTTTTCGATATTGTTCTTTTGTTTCTTTTTCTATCATTGAACTTAGACAGTATGTGTCTTGGTCAGTTTTTTTTTTTTTTATTTTTTATTTTTGTCTCTGGAACCAAAAAAACAAACAAAAAACAGACAGTGTCATTGCCCAAATCTCAGTTTTCAGACAAATGCATCTCTATATGGTTTCGTGCTTATATAACAAGTGCTTCTGTCCTATGATCAGTGCAGTATAATATATTATTCACATTTTGTCTTTCTGTTTATATACATTTGTAAACACACACATGATAGAGGATGTGCTTTGGAGTATTTGATGTTGGGGATGGGTTAAGTCCCGTTGGACACTGATGTTTGTAAACTGATTCTCCTGCACAAACAGCCACAGAGAGAATGTTTACTTTATTTTTCAAGGACAGAGGACAAATGTGAATGAAATGGGGGAAACAAAAAGAATTCTGCTTTGGATTGACTTATTACTTTCGTGCATCTGTTTCTAACATTTTTCATTTGGTTATTTAAAAAATTAAAGAATTTTGCTAATCTAAGCATTTGACTCCAAGTAAAGACAAAAGACACGTGCGGTAGATTGGAGGAGGCTCAGGATTTTTGGAGTGTGCTCAAAGATGTGAAAAGGAGTTTGTATGTGTGCGTATATGTGCACACAAAGATGTGCCGAGGTACAATAAAACAGAATCCCAGTACTTTATAACAAACCAACTGACTTAGTCTCAAATGCTAATTAATTTTATAAAGTGTGAGGAAGTAAGAAAAGAGGAGTAGAGAAAAGCATGCAATAACCCAAATCCAGAGGCAAATATATGATTTATATAAGATTTTTGTAAACAAACAAAATTTCACTATTGCACTTGTAGTTGTATTTGTAAGTGGTACTACATGTAACATATCTGTGTAGATTCTAAGTCATCCAGGTCATTCAATTCAAAATTAGTTACTTCGAGTGAAATTGAACACAGGTTTCTAAGAAGCTTTTTCAGTTCTAACCAACTAGTCAAGGTCAGCTTTATTGTCAACACCTTTATATGGACACAACATTACAATACAGTTTACAATACAGTCTGCCGTATTGCGGTCTGCAATCAGAACGGTTATTGCAAATAGATGGGTAGTGTGCATTACAGTTGACCAAAATACATACAGTTAAAGACAGTTAACAAAGAAACAATATACAAAATGGACAACAATGACCCCCTGGCCTTATAGACCCTCACACCGGCTGAGGAACAACTCCCAAAAAAAAAACCCAGGCAGGAAAAGAGGGAAGAAACCTCAGGGCAATTGCCAGTGGAGGGGATCCTCACCCAGGACGGACAGGCAAAGCAGTAGCTAATTATTATAAATTAAGAAGTTCAATTGGAGTCCATCTGCTCTAGGTCTGGTCAGTAGGTTGGTGGTGAGGTGGAAGGTGAAGTCCAGTGGCTGCCCATGGCAATCAGGTTCTGGGGAAAGAAATAAGGACTCCGGGTATGTGAGGTCCCCAGCAAGGGAAGGAGAGATAAACGACATTGAAAGGGAATAAAGAAAGGGAAGAAGAGAGAGATAGAGGACAGTACTAGGGGACCCAGTATGCCACGGGACCCCCGGCATTATTAACTTACAGCAGAATATCTAGAACCCAAGGTCCAGCCTCCTCCAGAACGAAGGGTTCTAGTGGGTTGATAGGGTTGTATCAACTTCAATATATAGGAGGGTGCCAGCCTCCTATATCACTGTCCTTTATCTCTCCTCTTCAGCAGAGGGACCATTGAGGGTCTGCTGACCAGCTGGATCTCAGTCTGGTCTGGGAGCTGCAAAGCCTTCGACTGGAAGTCTCTACAGAGAATAATGAAGTCAGCAGAAAAGATCATTGGGTCGCCACTCCCTCGCATCCTGGATATTGCCCACAGACGCTGCTTTGCCAGAGCTAACCTGATCCATTCTGACGCAACACACCCCAATAACAAACGGTTCTCTCTTTTGGCATCAACAGAGTTGTTTAAGAACAATTTTTGTTTTTTTACAGAGGTAAAAGGCATTACCTACGATATAAATATAAGGAACAACTGGAGAAAGGTCTCTGGAGTGATCTGTGATAGAAGGGTGTCAGCTAAGGTGAAGGGAAAGGTTTACAGGACAGTGGTGAGACCAGCCATGATGTATGGGTTAGAGACACTAGGAATGAGTAGAAGACAAGAGGCAGAGATGGAGGTGGCTGGAGTTAAAGATGCTGAGATTTTCTTTGGGGGTGACAAGGATGGACAGGATCAGGAACGAGGTGATTAGAGGAACAACACAGACAGGAAGGTTTGGAGAAAAAGCAAGCTTCAGCAGAGGGACCATTGAGGGTCTGCTGACCAGCTGGATCTCAGTCTGGTCTGGGAGCTGCAAAGCCTTCGACTGGAAGTCTCTACAGAGAATAATGAAGTCAGCAGAAAAGATCATTGGGTCGCCACTCCCTCGCATCCTGGATATTGCCCACAGAGGCTGCTTTGCCAGAGCTAAACAGATCCATTCTGACGCAACACACCCCAATAACAAACGGTTCTCTCTGTTGGCATCAAGTAGAAGGTTCCACAGCATCTGCTGTAAAACGACAAGGTTTAAGAACAATTTTTGTTATTTTTACAGAGGTAAAAGGCATCCTATAGCTCTTTCGCACAGTCCTTCAACACCTAACATGGGATGTTGTCTGGTCATGTTGCTTCGCATGGGTTTATGTTGGTAAATTTACCTCTTCACGCTGGCTGCAGACAGGCACAGTGTGTGGACCTCTACATTGGGTAGACCAAGCAGCCACTACAGACGCATGGCTCAACATATCCAAAATTAGTTACTTGGAGAGCAACTGGACATAATAGGTTTCTTGAAGACGTTTTACGTCTCATCCAAGAGGCTTCTTCAGTTCTAACTGACTACAGGGGAGTCCTGGTATTTAACCTCAAACAAGGCTGCATACCTGTGAAAAGGGGGTTGTTGTGGAACAAAAGGCTATAGGAGGGAGGTGGGGTTACAGGGTGATGTGTCACACCCTGTACGAGACGGGCTGTGTGTTGAGTTGAAGGTGTGAATGGAGGAGTAGGGGGTGGTGTTGGTATCAATTGTTTTTCTTCTTTGTGATGGAGCCCTGGTCTGATCACAAGAGAATTTTCTGGGTAGAGAATTCAAAACAACTTTAAGTGGATGAAAGATTGTGTCTTAGTCCTCTCCCTCTGTGGAGAGAAGGGTTCTCCAGGTTGACGTAGATGGCTTCCTTCACTCCTTTTTCAGACCATCTGTCTTCTCTGGCTAGGACTTGGACGTCTTCATTCACAAAACTGTGTCCCTTCTCTTCCAGGTGTAAATGAACTGCAGAATCCTGTCCTGATGAGTTGGGTCTTCTGTGTTGTTGTATACGTTTGTACAGTGGTTGTTTAGTTTCACCAATGTCCTCTTTGCATTGTGCTGCATATACAACATTGCTCTGTTGGCCATGGGGTATTTTGTCTTTAAGGTGGACTAGTTTCTGTCTAGGGAGTGTTGGTGGGTTTGAAGTAGACTGGAATTTGGTGATCCTTAAAGATTCTTCTAAGTTTTTCAGAGGTCTCAGCAACATAGGGAATAACAAGGGTACTCTGTTTTGTTTTCGTTGTCCTCCCTGTTACGTTTGTTTGTTTTGGTGGCTTTGGAAAAAGCCCGGTTGGAGTAGCCACAGGTGCTTAGGGCCCCTCCGATGTGCGCTTGCTTCTTAGCCTTGGCATCTTCTTGTGAAAGGATGTGTCCGGCTCTGTGGTCTAGGGTTCTGATCCCAGTTTATGTTGTAATGGATGGTGTGAGTCAAAATGTAGGTATTGATCAGTGTGTGTTGGTTTCCTGTAGACCTCAATGAAAGGTTTCTGTCTTCCTTTATGTGTCCAGGAAAGTCCAGGGAAGCCAGCATGTCTCCCTTAACATCTTCCCTGATTCATTTTATGAACTCATTAATTGTGTTTAAGTGTTCAGTGATTTATTCCAATTCATCAGTTTGATTTTGATCCATGTGTCATCCACGTATCTGTACCAGTGTGATGGTGCAACGTCACTGTAGGACGCTAGCGCCTCGTGTTCTACTTCCTACATGTAGAGGTTAGCTACAATGGGAGATACTGGAGACCCCATGGCACATCCGTGTTTTTGTCTGTAAAAGTTGTTAAATTGAAAGTAGGTGGTGGTTAGACAAAGTTCTAGGAGTGCACGAAGCTGGTCAGGGCTTAAGGCCGTGCTAACATGGTGTCAGCTTATAGGTGTTTCCTTGTCATTTTAATTGCATTGGATGTAGGAATGCAAGTGAAAAGTGAAGTGACATCAAAAGAAACCATTGTTTCATCTGGTTCCAGTTTCAGTTCACTTTTTCTATTGGACAGATATTTGGCTATGATATATGTGACTGAATTGATACTGCTGATTATGGGCCTAAGATGGGCCCCCATCTTCTGTACTTCAGGAAGTCCATAAATGCGTGGAATGGAGTCACCAGGGTATAATTTGAAATAATGGTTCTGCGTAATACAGTGGCGTTTTTTTGCGGTCTTGTAAACAGGCCACTACCCGTTTCTTGTAGCCACTAGTAGGGTCCCGTTTCAAGGTCTTAAATGTGTTATCATCATTGAGAAGATAACGAGAGAACCCTCATGTTGGGTTATTATTACAATTAGTAGGTGTTCAGAATTTCAGAAACCTACGCCCCTGCCCTACTAATGTTGTACTGGAGCCCAATCATGCTAGGCAGCCACCCTACACTAATGAAGAACCCCAGGACCAGAAAATTAAGACAGCCATAGAGATGGCCCTTGTAAGGCGCTAGAGAAGTTAAGAAAAGTTGTGCACTGCAGATGTGCAAAGGTATATGGGAATCAACTAGCAATGCAAAGGCAGTACTGGTAGATCACATTCTTTTATATTAATTTTCTAAAACCTGATTGGAAGCAAAAGAATTATTGAATCACAGTGTGCCATGTTGGAAGTAAATTGATTGGTTGAATGTTTTGATCCGGTAAATTGATAAAATTGCAAGCCAAGTACAGATCCTCTGGTGTGCATTATACGGATGCCACCAAAGGCTCTTGTGGTATCTGGTCAGTATCGATGATGTAGATTGAAACAGTCTCCACTGACTGACACCGACTTAGTTGAAAACAGAAGAGTTCAAAGTGCAAACTAGTACAGCGTCAAATCAGGCCTCCAGACTGCCTGGAGGTACCTTGGCCGATGTGGATCTCCTCCTGAACATCCCCAGATCACCTGCTCTTATTCTCTTTTGTTGACCTATGAAATGCATTGTATAAACCCTCTCTCCTAATTTGGTGTTTCCCAGTTCCGGCATTAGAAAAGTCTTCCGAAATCCTTACAAAAACTTCTGATGTAACTGTAACTTATGTAGCTTTGAGTTTCTCTACATCCCACTGCACGATAACATAACCAAGGTGCCAGCGCAACAGACGCCTCAAGCACTCTTAGTATTTATGGTCCCTGAACGGCTTAGAGCACCTCTTATCTTAATTTATAAAAAATGCACAACACATGTGGATGGTCGTTTCATGTACGGGGTATGTCAACCAAAAGTTGATGTATGGGTATTGTTGCTTGCTTGCTTTAGGTGAAGCATCTCAGAATAAACGCATAAACAAAGGAGCCTGATTGCTTCGCATGCAACACACCAGGGGTGAGCACACAGACACAGAAACCTATGTGCTTCAATCACTACACTCTCCTTACCTTGTCTTAACGGGCTGTTTCTCCACAAAAGCAGCATTGGACATTCAATAGGCCTTGACCTCCCTTTGTCGCCCCCTCTGGGCCAATGTGAGACAAAGATGGAGACGACTGCCTTTTCAGGATTTTTTTTTACTAACCCTTCCCGGCACAGGCGCTTCATAAAGAGAGATATAACAGTTATAATGTTCTGTTCCTGTGTTTCGAAGGGGTGAATTATTACTAGTAAGGGGAAGGGAGTAAGTTGGAAAGGTGAGGGTGCTTGTATGTAACAGTGTGGGGATGGGAGGTTGGTTAAGAGCCTGTGATTATAAAGGAATGAATAAATTCAGGATGGCATTGCCATTTGTGGCTTTCAATAAAAATCTTTCAATGAAAAGGTGCACTGAGGAATCTGACTGTTCTCTCTCTCACTGAGGTATATATATTTTTTTACAGCAACTCTGCATGTGGCTATAAGATTAGCTGTTAAATTGTTTTTTTTTTTTTTGTAAGGTTAAAGACAAAGTAACAAATCTAATTGAGACTTTTTTTTTTCATTTTAATTCCCCTTGTCTCATTTGGGAAAGCCAGGACTGGGCATGAGGCATGATTGAACATACAGAGGCCTGAAAATTAGTCAAGTGAACTCTTTAAAGGAATTTTTTTGGGGGACGGTATCTTGTTTTCCTTTACAGGGGTGGGCTCCTTTTAATTTAGCATTAACATTGATGTAAAATTACCCTCAACACCCTGCTGAATAAGACATCCATCTGTGTGTGTGTGTGTGTGTGTGAGGATGGAAGTTCGGTGCATCTGTGTCTGTTCCCTCGTAGTGTCACATTAATGTTAACAACACATTTATTATGATTGTACACAGTAATGACCGATTAATTATTCTCAGCCCCAATTATCATTTCATTACTGTCACGTACACACAGCTACACACACACACAGTCACACACTGAAATGTAGAAAAGCTGTTCTCATCGCGACAAGTGAGTGCCAACAGGGTTTCTCTGCCACTTTCTGGGGCTAATTGAGGTTAATGAATGAAAATGGTGAGTAAAAACACATTAACTAGAATAATTAAGAGCACCAGAGCTGTGATTATAAGTTTGGATGAAACACTGTGTTAAATTAGTGGACCTATCAAACATAATTTCCTCTCACTCCGTGAGAAGCTGTGCTATGTGTCTTGATTGCAAATTTGAACAATGGAAATATAAACTACAAGGACCTTGATTTGTTTTTTTTAGGGAGGCAAAGATGGTGAAAGTAAAAGGGATGTGTTCAGTCAGGGGGGAGGACATAAAACTTATTTTCATAATTGCCTTGAAAAAAAAAAAATCAAGAGTGTTAAATTTCCATCCCATCTTAGAGATTTTTACTGGTCAATTTGACATCATACTTGTGTTAGTCACAGAAGTGAAAATGCCGTGTACTATTATTTGCTGTAATATGTAAAAGTTTCAATGTAGAGGCCACCTGGGAACACTGATGCGAGTCAGCACATCAGATCTGTCGGGGCCCGGGTTAACAATGACTGCCAGCAGCGCTGTTGATCCACAGGGTACTTATAGAAATTTGACAACTGTTGGTCAAAGACAAAGAATAAGAGGGAGATTGATTTAGGCCTAAAAAAGGGGGAAAGGAGGACAAGAAGAGTAGGTCTGACGATGGGGTCTGTAAATGTAAGCACAATGACAGAGGAAAGAGAATGGTATGATGGAGAGAAGAAAAGCTAGAGAATCCAGATGGTTTTGTTATGCAATTGGACACACACACACACACACAAAACCTCTCTTCCAAGTGGTTTCTTTAATTCTAATTCTTAGAGGTTTAGTCACTCACCTTTCCAATGTGTGAAATGGTTGCTGAAGGGGGAATAGTTTGGGTATTATTCCCAAAAGGGCTTAGTATGTAGATGATGTCTCAAATGAGGTTGTCTCAAACCACCACCTCTGTTAAGAGATGGTGTTTCCAGGTTGTCATAAATGGCTTTTTTTTGCCCTTTTCTCAAACCTCATTCACTAATATGGACATCATGGTCCTTAAACTAGCTATCAAGTGTAGGTGGATGACTGAGTCCTACCTGTGTTGGGACCATGCGCCCGTGAAGCAACTGCTATGTCTCCCCAATGTAGAGGTCTGCACACTCCTCACTACACTGAATGGCATAAACCACATTGTCCAGCTTATGTCTTACGGTTTTGCCTTTGGGATGAGCCAGTTTCTGTCTCAGGATATTTCCTCTGTGCACAGAGAGTTTCACAGAGAACCCTCCAATGTTGGGAATAATGACATTACCCTTCCTGTTGTCCTCCTTCTCTGCATCCTCTTTTTGATGGACTTTAAAAAGGCCCATCTGGGATAACCAAGTTCTTTAGGGATATCCTGTCTTCCATGATGTCACTGTCCACTGAATTGGTGTGGTCTGTAAAGCCTTTTGACTTTGGGTGTCTCGTTGGTGGTCTAGTGGTTGAGGAAGTGGACTTGGGTCTGTAAGGGCCCCAATGCCCCCATATCACCAAGTTACCGTCCCCACACACTGTTCCCTGTGCGCTGGATCAGACAGCTGCCCTCCAGGCAGAACCAGACTTTCCACTTCCTCCATAGATGATCACGAAGGCATGTTCTTCCCATAGTGCAAGCATAACCTTCTTGGTTAAACTTAAAATATCTAGTAGTTAGAAAATCTAGTGGCAGGAATCTAAAAGGTTACAGATGTGGTTTATTGTCAAGTTGATCTTTTACAACAGTTTGTGGTCGTGATATTTTAAGTGATGGAGTTGAAGCTGCTCATCATTAGTCTCAGCGCTCTTGGCTGGCTGGGTAAGGATGCTGTCGGATAAATGTTTCACCCAACCCTTTTGTATAGTGGTAGGGTTACTGATGACTTGGGTGAGGTCATCAGTTGTGGTCTGTCTGGCCTGAAGGATCTGGAAATTGCGTTTTTGTAGTTCCTTACCTTTGTTGTGTTGAGACGTCTGGGCCCTCTCTTCAAATTCAAGTTTCACTTTCAAAGCATGATTTGTGAAGTGTATTTGTCCTACACGCTCTCAGATTTAGATGGTTTGGACATGTTCAGAGGAGGGACAGTGGATACACTGGTGGAACAATAATGGAGATGTTAGGCTGTGGATGAAGTATGGAGGTAGTTGAGGTTAGAGTAGAAGATGGCGCGCACAGAGGAAGATGGACAATGTTGATGCTCTGTGGGAACCCCTACTTAGGGTTAGGGTGAGCAAGCAAAAAGGGGAAGAAAGTAAGACAATTCTCAGTTGCTGTTGCTTTGCATATCCTGCAGCATTTTGGTCCGTTACCAAAGAGAGTCTTTAATATTGAATGACTGTCGTAAACTAGTTTCCATACAGTAGCGGTTAACATGTCTCCCTTGAAACATTGCACAAAGAATCTGTTTCCCTGAGGAACCACAAACTTGATAATGTCAATCCTTCACTTTGGAGTAAAGCGTTGGCTAAACGTACCATTTCATAGAAGGTAAAATATGTCCTTGCGTATATAAAAGTTAGTTATAGAATGTACTGTACGTACTGAACTTGTACATATTGTATGAAACAGGACATGATCCGCCATCAGAGGTTGCTGTCTGGGCGGCCTTCGCATGGAAACGTAGGGGAACCCCTGATCAAGACTTTATCTTATCATTAACACAGCCCCGATAAAATATCAAAATCTGGATCAAAAGGGTAATTGGTCTACTGACCTCTTAGAGAGGAAAAAAACTCTCTTGCTCCTGTCAATTACACTTGTATCTTTTTTTTTTTTGCAAAAGCAAGCACAGTAACTGACTGGATCCAGAGAGAGTTTTTCTGCTCCCTCCTTACAGTTTTTCCTGACATGCTGCTCCATAATGGAAATAAAAGTAAGATAAACAGGGTTTGTACACAAGAACGATGCTGTCAGCAGACTGCTCTGAAATTATTCTCTTGGCCGCTTCTCCTCTGTAGTTTACTGTGACGCTTGCTGTGTCTTTTATGCGTGTGTGTGTGCACCGAGGTCTGTGGTAGACCTCCCGGCTGCACTCGCATTGACTTTCACTTTCCCTAATACAGGATGTCAGTTTATCAGTCGATTAAATATCTAGCAGCCCTTTATTTATGACAAGCTGGATGAAATGTTGCTACTGTACTTTTCTTTTTCTTCCTTCTCCGAAACGGCTATGAAAGGGGACAAGCGTGTGTATGTGTGGGGAAGGAGGGGAGGAGGAGGAGGAGGAGGTGACGGAGGGGAGAGGAAATCAATATATTTTTACTGAAAGCCCTTGTGAAGCAGGAACACAGGCAGGAAGGAAAGGAGGACGGAAAAGAGGACAAGGTTACAGAAAGACACACTCAATAGACCTTACTACTTTATTTACACCAGGATTTACTCAGCAGTCATGTGTTGGATCACACCTCCACCAGCCTTCGACCTCCACCCATATTTTCATCCAAGCACCACTCAGGCTCTGTATGGAACTGAGGCTTTTCACAGTTTTTATCCCTGCCAAAGAAAGTGTTGAGTCAGAGTACCTGACTTTTTTTTTTTTTTTTATGGTCAAACTTTTTTTTATAACATCCAATGTTAAAGTCTCCTCATAGAATGCATCCCTCACAGTGTAATCTGCTTACCACAATTATTAATAATTAATATGTATTTATGCACTTTGACATTTTTATTAGATAAGTTTATGGTAAATTAATATATATATTTATTTATTTGTATTTATTTATTTGTATTTATTTATTTATTTATTTATTTATTTATTTTTTACCAGGTCTGTGAACCATGGATCCAAAACTATCCGAACTAAATAGGAGAAAAATAAATAAATCAGTTACTACACATTTCTTGACTTTGAAAGAATAATATGAAATTTGGAACATTTATTTCCCCAAAATATTAGACTTTCTTTTTTTTTTTTTTTTAAATCTCAAATGTGTCAAAAGTCGAAACTGACAGAATGAATTTGATACTGTCCAGTCTGATAACAAACGCATCACTGTCAGGCTAATCACAAATATTAATGTCAATGTGTAATCTCTAATGTTTTATGATTGGCTCAGATGTAGTAGTAGGGTGGATGAATGGAGGGATGTGATTGGATGAATGACGCCAGAGTCATGGATGTCACATTGGATGCAGTGTCAGACAACAATTTGTGATTTGAAACAAAATGCCTTTCCACAAAAATCAAAAAACCTTAGTCAAATACTGGTTTACAGTATCGGGATAAAGACATTTTCAGTGTTCCTGCGCCAGTGTTTTGTACGCTTTGTACGCCTTGCTGCGTTTGTGTGCTGCACGGTGT
>JAFBJS010057503.1:127584-166776 GCA_016785265.1 Paraplagusia blochii | reverse complement strand
GAATTTAGTAAAAGCCAGTTTAAAAAAAAACGCTAAAACTGTCAGCGGTGGCCTAGTTAATGTTGATAAATTACCCCCAAAAATCTTTTGCTTGATAAAAGACGACAGCCTTTTTCATCCCTTGGACAGAAAAAGATCAAACCCACCTGTACCTGCATAAATTTAGACTTGATCGCAGGCTGAGAAACATTAACTTGATTGTATTATCATCACGTCACGCTCAGTCCCTGTTTGCTTTTACACATGAAAAGGAGTCCAATTATCTGGTATCGGAAAAAAAATATGGAATGTGCAGCACAACAGAGGATTAGATCAATAATAAGATGCAATCTCAGGCCAGGCTGCACTAACGAAGAAAAGACTAATGGAAAAATCAAAGCCTTCAGTGTTCCGACTAGGCTACATTAGTCATCTAGGCTTTTGAATTGAACCTTATCTTGTCATAGTGCCCTCACGCAATTGCCATAGCAACGGGTCACCTTAGTCTGGTGAGTTCCACTGAAAAACTTCAGGTGAGCCCTTGATGGACTGCTAAATAGTCACTTAGGTAAATTGCACAGAACTGTTAGTAACCTGTACAGCGGGTCTGGGCAATCATTTTGACTCGCAGGCCACAGCTGGTACTAATATTTCAGGATCAGAAAGATTGAGTATTTTTGTGAACTAAGATAAATGATGAGTAAAGTATGGAATAAAGGCAAAATGATTTAAGCCTCTTTAGACTATCTATCGGGGAAATGCTGGCTTTGCCGGGAAAAGGTAGAGGGATAACAATAATATAGATTAAAAGTGTAATATGGACAAGTCTGGTGGGCCGGATTATAACGCCAAACAGGCCACATCCGGCCCCTCGGACCTTAGTTTGCCCAGGTCTGCTGTACAGAAACGAATGCTGTTGCCAGGTCATTGCAATCTGAGCAACGTTCACCTGTTTTATAGAGATGAGTGAATACAAAATATCCTAGTTAAATAATGTTTAGGATAAAAAGTGCAATCTACTGGAATATATTTAAACATTTGTAGTCTTTTCTTCTCCATTACAGTTAAAGGACAACCATGCATACGTCTCACTTTATTTTATATCACTTCATACATGCAATAACCTGAATACAGTTCCAGTGACTTGACTTTTGTCATCATAACCTCTGCTACAGGTCTTTCGTCCAATCAGCCTCATCACCAGCACCTGCCTCCTGTGTGTGTTCTGCCTGACGACCTAATCTGCTCACGGCTCACACCTGTTGATCTGTGTATATAAGCACACCCTCTGCCTCATCTTCTGTTTGCTCTCCTGTTCTCTGTGTCTTGTTTACCTGTGTACTTTAATTTGGATGTTACTGTGTTTTTAATGTTTTTTTACTTTGTAAAAGGTGTTTTTTTTTTTACATAAAGACTGAATGCAAATGCAAAACCCCAAACAAATGCAACAGGATGTGAACAAAAGCAAATAACTTCCATTTTACCGTAGAAATGAATGGTGTTCATAAAATACTTTGTGAAGAGTGACTTTAATTGTTCTCTATTGGGAGGAAAGTGCCAGGGGAAACAGTCTCTGGTACTACACAACATTTTTACTGTAATTGTGAGTCACCACCTCGTTAAAAAATCGAGACATTAGCAAGGGTTACTGTTTTAAAGAGAGTTCACAAAGCACTTGTTGCAGCCACAGGTGAATCTGTTTGTGCAATCAACTCAAAACACACTATTCCTTCCACTTCTGTGTGATAGTCAGGCGTTGTTTCAGATATTTGGTTTATTGCCGATGGTTCGAGATGCACATAAGAACAATTTACTTACCGTTCACTCAAATGTCACAGAGACAGGCAAGTCGGAGGCAGCTCCAATTTGTATTGTGATTATAACTGTGCTTATGCTGTTTTGGTGCAATTAGCTTTTATCTCTTTAGCTTTTATGGATGACTTTTACATGTCAATCACCTTAATTCACGTGAATGGTCCATGTTTTTAGTTCCTAGCTCAACTCCTTTTTCAATTTCAGGGCCAATCATGGCCTGCTAATCGAAACGCTTGGGTACTCTTGTATCGAAGTTGTGGGATGATGTTTAAATCTTTCCCACTAAATGGTTTCATTCCGTTTTCACATTGGCACTTACTTCGGTATTCGCTGCGACGGGAAACCAGTTTCGCTCCCCGTTTGCGTTTACATTACAAATTAACACACATTCGCTCCTCAGCTAATGGACATTAACTAATCCACCTCTAGTCGGGGATTTCGATACCGAATTAACTAATACGGGTGTAAAGCAATAAAAAGTAATCGGTTGTCGCTCCCCGCTTGTGTGTGAACATAACAACGCCCGTATTAGTTTAACGAGCTCGTAAAATGCTACGGGAGCGGCTCATCTCCTTGTCAACTGCTAGATGTTGCTGCATTATTAGAAACAGGATTACAAAATGCTTCCTCATATTTTCTCTCCTTATCTTCTTCATTCGTACTTTGTGTCTCCTTCTCATCGCTTTCATACGTCGCCTTGATCTTTCTTTAACCTGCTCCATTTATTCCTCAAAATTACATGTGCGTTTGTTGACAGAATTCATGTTAAATAAAACCACATATTAACGAGATCTCGTTATATAACCATGTGATCAAATTGAAACTGGACCATGGTTAGACTAATGGGCATTCACTCCCTTATTGTGTGTGAATGCAAAGCGGGTAACGGATGCACAGCGAATACCAAATTAAACTGAATGTGAATGCAAAGTGAATCGGATGTGGATTTGTTAATACGGGATCAAATCCCGAATTACCTACTTCGGTATTCGATTCCATATTGAATGAGAAAACGGTGATAGATGTGTAGTGCCTCCTCTACAGAGACCTTTTCCCTGCCCACTTCTAGACCGCTAAAAACCTAAAATTATTGTATTGGAATGTGTGACAACTTGAGCTGTGGTAGGCACGTTTCTACCACTCACGGCTGTGTGCCTTCAGCTAATCTTAGTGGCGATACTTGAAAACTGTTAATAATGTAAAGTCATCAGATTGATGTTCACATCAGAGAGACATGTATGAACGATTCACACGTAAACGTATTTGCAGTTATAAAGATTTATGTGAAGGAATGGAACAAGCAGTGAAGAAAAAGTTCTGAATTACTGCAGCGGCTAATGGTCACCCTGACTAACTCTAGGCTCTAACTCTTACCCGGCAATTAAATGATGGTGCAATAAAACAGCAGAGTGGACTTAAGGAACATGAGGCACCACAGTAAAATAATGGTGAACAAGTGAATGTGTTGTGCGGAGCCGCACTCAGGGTTGTCGGTGACCACACAGACTTGGCTGCCTCAGTGTCTTGAACACGCTAACATGGGAGCGCAGTTTGCAGGAAGAACAGAGTTCCCCAAAGGCGAGAGTTACTAACTGAACACAAGACGATTTTGATTCTGTTCTGATTGAAGAGCCAAGTCCGGCATGTTGCTAGCTGGTTTAAACAAAAACCTGTAGCCACACTGGCCCTTTGTGGATCCAGTTTGACACTCCTTTTTTAAATACACAATATTTGCACATACAGGGGCATATTTTGGTAATTCACGTGTACTCAATTCCCTGTTGGTTGAATCAAACCAGTGAAACCTTCTACAGCACCCATCTGATAGTGTTGATCTTTCCATTGAGGCCCCTGGCTCTCCGCTAGACATTTACGTAATTGGGCCAGCTAAGGGAAAGTGGTGGCCTAGTGGTTAAGGAACTTAACTTGGGTTCGGAAGGTTTCAGCTCAAAATCCACCAGCTTCCTGGTTAGCGCTGATCATGGCATGTCCCCCCTCAGCTTGTTGGGTGCTCAACGGCAGTGTTGAGCACCCAAGAAGCTGAGTGGGGACATGCCATTGAGTGGGGACATGTCATTGATCACTTTGGGTTAATTGCAGAGGTCACATTTCGTTGTGCGCAGTGGTGTGGATCACAATGTCACAATGACAAGGAGTTTGCTTTCCTGTGCTTCCTTCCCTCCTTTAAGTTCCCCTTAATCTCGTTGCAGCAATAATGCAATAGGTGATTGTGCATTTACTTAAGGTTCACTGATGATGATAATTATGTGATTAAAATGTGTTTATTACTGAACATCACACTGACACGTAAAACAAATTGTCAGCCTCGCTCCCATCTCAGCAGCAGGTTATGCAACGATGAAATGATCTGGAACTCTTCCCACAATGTCACACAGGTACATATGTCTTCCAGGCCTGTTCCACAAGTACACATTCACTGAAAGATAAATGTCTCACAGAGGACACACTCACATACACAAATGCTGATCCATCCAAAACGCCTCTTTAATTGGTCTAAGTGATTAATTACAGGGTAAAGGAGTCAGGTAATATAGATACTAGAATAGCTTTCAATGACCTCATTTAAATTCAATCATTAAATAGTTAAAAGGAAAGGGCTGATAAGGGAATTAAAGAAAAGGAGAGAAAGCTACAAATCTTAATTCAGGCCAACAGATGGAGGTTATACAACTATAACAAATATTCCTGTAAATTGGTAATAGATTTACAAAATGTGTACCAGAAATTTAAATATAAAATCAAGTCACCATAGACTCCTATCATATGTAGTATACATAAATGTGACACTAACCAGCATCAAATAACACTTTATAACTATATTACTATAGTACCTAGAATACAGAAATGATCTGTTGTGAGGCCCTTTGTGATTTTTGTGCTCTGTTGTAGCCTCACAAAAGAAGACGAACTGAGGCGGAGCTCGAAGAAACTTACGGTGCTGCACAGTAGTGCCCCCACTGTCATCCTCCTGCTCTGTTCAAGTGGACAATTGCCCCAAAAGTCACCGGTCCTAGTTAGTCGATAAATAAAGACGTAAATACTGCCTCAAGAGCTTACCTGAAATTCAGAAACAGATTTCATTCTGGGAAAATAGCTGCAGATCCCATCTGAACACAGAATGAATTCCTTACATGTTTGATTTGGAAATCTTGCTACAGAGGCTGCTTTGACTTTGGCTGCTGTATCTAAAGAAACAATTGCGTACTCATCCACTAATTCTCACCAACAGTAAACAGTTCTGCTACCTGACGACACCAAGACGCCCACCTGTCCACAAAAACACACACACACAGGCCAACGTGGTGGACTCCTGTAAATTTCAGTGCACAGAAAAGCACAAATAACACAAAAGCATTGTTGGAAAGCTTTGAATCAAAACCTGCCAACTTTTCACACATTACATGAGGATAAAATAGTAACAGTCTCCTGCTTTCACTGCAGAGTACAATACCTAGATTTCACTCATTTGTGAAATTATCACGACCCCTTTTTTTCTTTTAAACACGCAAAGCCACATAAAACCACATTGATTCCTTCAAGGTAGATGTTCATTGTTTCCCAAAATATCAATCTCAGGTTTTTTCAGTTTTCGATCAGACCTCGGACTCCAGACTCGAAACCCGGCGCCACGGACGAAGAATGCAAGGGCTCCCCACAGGCTGCCCCATCACTACCTGGCAGGGCTGTGTGTCTGACGTAACTGGTGACCCTTGATAGGCACCGTAGGCTCCATACACCCCGTCTGGGTACAGCATTGCTCGCTGACCACCACATCGCCCTCCACCACAAGCTAGCAGATGACACACTGGACTGGGGTTGCCCGTAGCCTGGCTGTGCTGCTGCAGTTCTAAGGGTCCATGGTAGAGGGGTATTCCTGGGTATGAGTTCAAGTAGTGGGCGTACTGTCTACTGACCAAGCTTGTGGCTCTTCGTACCACCCCCCGCCCGAGACCAGTACCATGTCCCACTGCTTCTCCATATGTGGGTAGGTGGGTAGAATGAGAGTAGCGCAGCCTCTGGGCTTTTCGTACTGTGGGCTTCTTTTGGTCCTCCCTTATGTGGAGGTAGGTCTGGTTCCGTGGGAGACACAGATTGTTTCGTAGGAGAGCAGGGCTGTAGGCCTTGGCAGGGGTCGTCTGTGTAATAACACATGGAAAAAGGTCTGGCAGGGCTGACGGAGATTGACTGGACAGTGAAGATTGGGATTCATCCACGTGACGTATCTGCTCACCGCCCCAGGTAGCTTTGAGAAAAGAGGGTCGGCGTCGCCTGCGTCTTCCTCTCAGCACTAGGTCTTCTGGTGGCCAGGAGCTGTAGTTTTCTACCCGAGGTGAAGCAATAGCCTCCCCAGGAAATAGGGGGTCGGCACTGACAGCAGAGATATGATTGCTCTGAAGGTGGTTTGCATTCAACTTGTTCATACACACAGGACTTTTATCTCTCTTTTCCTGGTTTCCTGGGTTTCTTCTCTCCAAAATCCCATCTTCACAGTGAAAGCTCCTAGACCTTATTTTCTGTTGGTGGAAACCGACTTGGTTTTGCGGCAGTGAAATTGGATGAGAGGTGTAGATGTCAGGAAGTTGGAGGTCCGCATAGGGAACAAATGGAGACTGAGGGTGAGCGTCTACATAAATTCTTCCTGTGGTTTGGTAGTGATGGGGGTGCTGATGAGGTAGGGGATCACCAACAGCCAGATGTGGACTGCTGAGGCTCGATATTGGAAGGGGCCGGTCGTAGAGACAGGAAGTGGAGCGGGCAGGAAGTGTGTAACGCAATGGTGTTGGTCTAGCCACGTTCCTTTGCTGTTTCAGAGAGGTAAGGGTGGTGAGAGGTGGAGTGAGGGAGCGCAGTGGGAGGGAGGAATGGTTTTCGGTGATGTAGGCAAACCCTCCAGGAACAGCCTCAGTGGGAAGTTGTGGAACACGTGCAGGGATGGTCGTGCTGTGGCGGCTAAGATGCTCTATAGTCTTGGTGGCGTTGTCTAGGGAACACTCAACATTGGCAGTGGAGACCAGGTCTTTGGCAGTCCGTAGCATCTTCAGCATGTTGGCGTGCTGAGCATAACTGGAGGTTAGATCAGGTTTGGCTAAACCTGAAGAATGGCCAGTTTCCTCCACTCCATTGAAACAACTGTAAATACCCTGAAAGATGGAACAAGAAGAAAACAGAACAAGACAGAAACTGAAATGTAAGATTTTGTTTGGCAAACATTTGCAATGTGCTGCTAAACAACACTGCACCAGTGATTTCTTTTTTAAAGATATATTATTTTGGCAGTAATTCGGGAGAGGTAGGTTTTATTTAGCAATCATATCTCACCCTGCTGATGGCCAAAAGGAAGTCCAGTTTGTTGGACTTGTGAAGCGAGTGTCGTAGTTTCCAATAGAGCAGGTGTTCCCAGGCAAAGACCAAGAGGCTCAGGCCCATGGCCACCAGCAGCATGTAGAAGACTCCTGCCATGTTGTCAATGTCCAGCTTGCTGCTCATCACCTCATTTTTTTCATTCTGGCAAATTCCTGATAACCAGACTGTCTCCAAACGCTGGGTGTCTCCTGCAGATGTAGATAGATAGAACAGTTGTCTTAAATGGACGAGGACTCTTTGAGAGAGGCTGCAAATTATTCGTTCATTCATCTTCCTCTTATTCGTTACCAGGTCACAGGGGCAGCAGTCTCCATGACTGCCACCCAAATCACACTGCTTGATACAGTGTGCCCACAAGTTACCCTATCTTTATCTGATAGCTGTTACGTAAATAGTCGGCTGTTATAGCAGCATATTTCCGGCTACGGTCCCCAACCTTTTTCTGCAAAAAAGTCATCTGTGCCAGTAAGATGTAGTGACAGTACTGGGGCACGTCTCCATTAAACCACACCACACTCACATAAGCTTCTCCTAGAGGTGTCTGAACAGGTGGCTACTGACGTGAGCTCCCTCCTCCCCGGGGAAGCAGAGTTATCTTACCACTCCTTTCACCTTATGTCAACCATGAACTCAGTCTTTATGTGATCATGGAGAGCTCAGAGTGAGTGTGAGGGTCGTTCTCCAGCTCTCAGAGGAGAGAAGATATTAACTTCACACCAGTGGCCGTCACGGTGTGTATTCACTCGTATGTGTAGGACGGGCGTGTACTGTATGTGTGAGTGTGTCCTACAGATAATCATGTCCCCAACTCTCTCCAGGATGTTAACTCTTTACTGTAAGCCCTCTTCCCTGCTGACACAAACGTCCAGATGGACTGATGCCAGTTTTGTGGTTCATATACAGGTCAGTGACAGATGAACAGACGCACAACATAAAGACAAGTTGTGGATGTTCACTTCACTTCATCCTTACTCACTGGGACTATTACTCCGAGTGTTAGACACTGACCTGCCATAAATTCATGGATTGGCGGTCCCTAATCTCCCATTGGATTTGTACTAATTTCACATTTAGGCTAAAAATACATTGCATTTAGTGCTAAATATTCTAACTATAATTCAAAGCAACTCTTCTCTCTGATCAGTGCAACAAATAAACAGACCAGGAGTTCATTCTGAGATAATCAATTGACTACAAGGTCATGATTTGGAACACGCACAGGCAAACTTTTCGATTTGTCGGCTACGATTAATTCTAAAATAGGACACTGGGAGTTTGGTTAGGAGAAGATAGATTGAATGATTGTATGAACTAAGATGAATGACGTGCAAAAGTCTAAGATGCTTTTAGTTATTGCTATATACGCATGTAAATGTAAAGATATGCACAAGCTCTGTTTATTTGGTTACATTTACAAAGTGTTTGCACATACATATCTACATGTTGTGTGTCCTGTATTGTAGTTTAATATTTCTAGTGTTTTATCTGCAATAAAGTTGACTTTTACCTTGACCCTTGAAACATTGGCATTGGAAGGAAAAGGCCTCAGAGTAATGACAATACAAACCAAATATAGAATTTGGAGGATTTTGAGGATGGATTACAGAGTTAAATGGAGCCTTTGTTTCTCTATGGTTACTATGAAATCATTCAATCCATCTTTGCCCGGTTATGCAGCCTAGCTAACTGAATCGGTAGATCATAAAATAAAATAAATAAATAAATTAGAACTATATTAATCCTTAGAGTGTATCCTTCAGGAAATTATGCCTATGCTGGCTGCCCAGGTGGCAATGTGTGGGGGACCGTGCTGAGGACACCTCAGCAGTAACTTGGCGGTAGGGGGATATGAACCGGGGGCCTTGCAGACCGAAGTCCGCCTCCTTAACCATTAGGCAACCCCCCAAAAATAAGACATTTTTAAAAAGTACTGGCATCGGAGGAATTCGAACCCATGCCATTGAAATGACTGGAGCCTAAATCCAGCGATTTAGAACATGGTGAGGTAGTGTGGTGCCTCGGCCACGCTACCTCACCATGAGACTCTTATTCTCAAGGTCGTGCGTTCAAGCACCATGTTACGGCATACATTTTTGTGGCAGTGGTGGCTTAGTTCATTAAGGAACCCGGCCCGAATCCACCAACTGCTGGGTTACCACTGAGGTCCACTGGGCATGGCACCGTCCCCACTCCCTGCTTTCAGGCACTGAAAGCTGCCCACTGTTCACTTTAGTGATGGGTTGAATGCAGACGTCAAATTTTGTGCAGTGATGTTTATCACAATGTCACAATGACAAGGGGTTTGTTTTCCTTCCTTTCACTTTCCTTATGCATTTCTAGGTTGTCTATACAACTGCCACCCAAACTGCACCACAAACCCCTCATGAACCTCCCTGTAGGCAACGACATAAATGGTAGGAAACAGCCACCTTAGCTGGGACTTGCTTTTGCCCAGGAGGTGAACTGTGAGCCACCAGTATAGAATCATGGAATAGCAAACACACGTTTAGACATTTAAATCTGGTGGCAGGCTGTGGTATTTAAAAATATGCAATGTCGCTCAAAAATGTTTAGGAATACACTGAACTGGAACCTCATGCCAACAAGGTTTACAACAGCCATCTAATTACCCTTGGAAGCAATAGTTATTTGTCCATCCCTACTAATAACATTGCATGAATATATATTAATCACACACTGTGTCATCCGACTCACCATCTCCGAGGAACTGCAGCAGGGCCAGATCTATTAGCCTTTTCCAGCGGGAATCCTTCTGCAAAGCAATTCCATATCCTGTGGTGGCGAACACCTTCCCACTGCCAATGGTCACCAATTTACAGCCCTCATCTTTACCGGCCATGTAGTTCAGAACAGCTGCATCATAAATGAAGGCATCCAGCTTCCTGGAGGCAGAGAGTTTAAGATTGTCATAGCGAAAGGCATAATTTGCATTCCTGCAGTTCTTTTCTTTCAAAGAATGGTGGAGAAGAAAAATAACAGACACCATGGAAGTAACATTTCTTTCAGATTAATAATGTATCATTTCAGGCATCATAGTGAGCGTTAAATAGGACATCAGGATCCATTCATTTTTCAAGGTCAATTTGGATCTTGTCTCATGTAAATGTTATAAATGTATACTATTTTATCATAAGAATAATAATAACACAATGTTACGAGGTGTATCATTCAAGTTTTTGCTTTTTGCCCTGTGTATTTTAATCACATTTACTGCCTAATTATCTGTGGTTGACGAATGCAAATTTCACAGCCGGCTTTTTACATGAAACAAATACAACATCTGGTGTGTTTTTTTCACACTACAAACCTCTCAGCTCTTAATGCATTCTGAGTATTTGGTGTACTTAACTAGAGTGGGAGGCTCATTGTAAGTTGTCCCTGTGGGGTTTGCCTCGTCTGGTAACTAAACATGCTGCTTCATTTTTTTTGTGTGTTTTTTTTTTTTATTTTTGGACTGTTTTTGTTTCTGTTAAGAGAGACTACATGTTGAAAAATAGAACGTTTGCGCTTTGTTACGCAAATCCAGACTGTGTTCAATGTCACACATAACACCTTCAGGGATAAGTTCAGTAAAAATATCTTTTGAGGTGTGATGTGAAGTGAAAATTCCAGTCTCACTGTACCCGTTTTTTAAGCTTTCTAAGGCTTCTTCCACTCCCTTCTGGTTGTACTTGGTCATGTGTGTGTGCATGTCAGGATAGTTGCTGCGGATATTCCTTTCCGTGCTTCCGTTGGGGACTGTCCCGAAGCGGAAAGGTGGATAATGTTCATGTGGTTTCTGAAACTGTGGAGAGAATGAAGAGGAAATGAATGAATCAGAGGAGAGGGACAAGAATCCTTTATAACAATGCTGTCAAACAAAATGTTTTTAACAGCGAGCTACATCAACAATACAGTTTCCTTGAAAAGTCCATTGTAAAAAGGAAGATAATGGATGTAGCTACTCTATAATGTATTGATACATGTTACTGCAGTTAATTATCATTTATTTAAGTAACTAATATTATTTTCATTCATCAGGTGACAAAACTATGAGAAACTGCTGCATTGACGTTATAAAAAGCTTTGTAAGGCCACGCAAGTTGACATGGAGAGTTGCATTTGATCCTGAGTTTGACACATGTTCTTAAGAATCAAGTTGAAAAAAAAAAAAAAACTTTTTTTAAAAAGTAGCTGAGTGATTACTTCTGTGATTTCAATATCTTTTGAACTAAATAAAGAAAAAGAATGAATAAAGTGATTAACCTTACTTGACAGCATGTATTTCAAATAAGAAAATTGATCCTTAGCTCTTCCAAACTAAAGTCTCTTTAAAGTCAAACTTCTCTTAAGCTTTCATTTGTTAAAAAAAACCCCAGATGATTTGCAGTCTCATTTCTTAAGATCAAATGTTAAACAAATATGAGAGAAACATCTTAAGTTTATATTCTGTCAATACAGAAAATAGATTCGACATCAATCTGTTTTATATGGAATAACAAGTAATCACAACTAAGAACCAATTCAACAAACAAATACCAAAAAAAAGTTTTCTAGAATTGTAAAATTATGGCAACTGGTAAACAGTGGTTTTATTTAATTCTTAAAAAATCCTGTGTAGCCTACAGTCAAAGTCCTTGGTCTCCTAGTCTAGTCTATGGTAGCCTACAATGACCTGATGAGGTTGACTTCCTGTCGTGTTTAGATGTGAAGACATTCAGAGAGTCTCATGAGACAACATTTTAGTTATTGACCCAGGAACAAACAAGTCACACAAGCAAATGCAACATTGACGGATATCCAATGAGGGCATCTGGATATATTCATTATATATATGCATAAATGTATATAAGGAACGTGAAGGACCCAAATAATCATTCCAGGAATATTTTTGATCTACCCTATTTGGGTGTGTCAATTTTATGGTGCAAACCAAAACCAAAAATATCTGGTTCCAAGCCCTGGAGTTAATCCATGTTCTAGTCATGAACGCTTGTGTTTTCTACAGGTTTTATGCCGAACTCCCACAATCCAGAGATATGCAGATTACGGTCATCCGTCTCCCGTGAGTCCCTTGCGTTAGACCGATCACTTTTCTAGGGTTAAGCCCTCCTTCACCTTATTGAGTGGATCGGATCAACTCCAGCCACCGCTATACCAAAGGGATTACCATGAGAGAAGATGGAACAAAAATGAACATTTTAGATTGTACTATCATTCAATTTATTTCTTTAATGTAATCAATTCAAATTGTTATCACCAGTTGCTAATAACCTGCAGGATTATTGCTGACTCAGGTATCGTAAACAGGTCTTTTGTGGAGGACAGGTTTGAGTAAGTTGTTTTAACCAGCAACGATGCAGAGCAACTGAAAATGCACTGCACATTGAAACACGTCCTTTCTCCTTGTGTTTATTTAGAGTCGATAAGTCATGGACCACAAGTGGCTTCATCCTTTAAACTTGAAAGATATGAAAGCAGCCAGCCTGGGACCTAAACCCTCTAATCCATTGTTGTCTGTGCCCTCAGTCATAAAGGCATCCGAGGTTAAACTCTGCGGTTATTTTTCTGTCTTTCTACGCTGTGAGACATTAATGCATATGCATAAAGGTAATACAGTGGCCCCAGAGACTGAAGGTGGGATTCGCTTCCTTAAATTTTCTGAAATATTTTCTCATAAAAACGCATCCGAGGCATTGGAAGCATGCCGCCAACGAGTGACTCTGCAGAACAGACTACTGCAGGAGGCAGTCTAGCAGGGCTGTTGCTTTTCTTTTTGACTTTCTTTTAGCTTCTGACATTTGATGCTCTTGTTTTAGCAGTTTGAGTGAGAGGGGAGCTGGAGACGGCGCCCAGGGAATATTGATGGACAGAGTGAAATACTGACAGGACAAGTCAGGATGCAGACACCATCTGTATTGACAGAAGGCAGAAATTGATTAGTCATTCATGCTACAGGGGTCCCCACTGTTATGAAAAGGACACTTCACAATAAAGGCCTTCTTTATCTGCAGGTTTTCTCTGGCTCTGTTTAATGTTTACCGGTCGATGCAGCAACAAAGAGAAAAGAACGAAACAAACCAGAGATTCATTTCACAACTGAAAGCTCCAATGTGTCGGAGAAGACTTTTAAAAGTCTTCTCTGTTCTGGCTCTCACCTTCTTGTCAGACAGCCCGGACACTGTGTCGATATACTGCTCCTGGATCATGAAGGCAGCCAGGTTGGCAGTGTAGGAAGCCAGGAAGATGACGGCAAAAAAGGCCCAGACCAGGACCATGATTTTACTGGTGGTTCCTTTGGGGTTTTCAATGGGGACTGAATTGTTAAAGACTATGCCCCACAAAAGCCAAACTGATTTCCCTATAGTGAAGGTTGGACCTCCAGGAGCTGGGAAGGAGAAAAGACAAGTGTGAGAAGATAGGTATCGACAGCCTTAGGAAAGAAGAAAAGGAAGCAAAGCAAAACTCCTTGTCATTGTGATATTGTGATTCACATCACTGCACACACTGAAATGTGATCTCTGCATTTAACCCATCATCAAAGTGAACAGTGGGCAGTTTGAAGCGCCCGGGGAGCAGTGAGTAAGTGGGGATGTTGTCATGCTGAGTGGTAACTTGCCAGCTGGTGGACTCAAACCTGAAACCCTGCAGATGTAGGTCTGCTTTCCTAGCCACTAAGCCACAATTGCCCCAGAGTGAGTTAACATGAATAACTGTATCTTTAAAAGAACAGATTTTGACATATACTAGATTTTTTTTTTTCCCGAAACAACACCCACTCCATCCATTCCCAGTTTAGTTACGAATCGATCTGTTCTGTTCTCAAAGTTGTCTCAGCTTTAACGGTTGAAACATCCTGTTTAAATGAATGTAAGATAGTGCCAGGTTGCCACTTTCTAATGATAAAACATTTTAGGTTATGCACCTATATGTGTATATTTTTTTACAACATATTGCACATCACTGAGTCTAGTCTTGTAAACCAGGTTGATAGTATATGGCTGGTGCTGAAAACATTCTTGAAGCTGTTGCTGAAAATTACAACCAATTCTTTGTTACTGGTCCGTGTCGAGAATAGAGATTGTTTTTTAAATGGAAACTAGAGATTTTGAGGTTTGAAAACTAAATTGCAAAATGATTTGTTCTAAATCTGCAGGATGATGTTTTCAGAATGAAGTTTTGTCATTTCGTGTTTTTGTAAAGTTTGAGAAATTCCAATATTTTCACTTTCTTCCTTCCATTTCCAATAAGGGCATGTTTGTAAAATGTAGCCATGAAGCAGTAACTGGATAATGATGCTTTAGAATTGGGTGACCATAACCTTTAAGGCTACAATTGCATGAAATTGTTCTTGTAAACATGTTAATGAAAAAAAGATATCTACCATTAGTATTCATCAGATTCTTCATGCCCTTCTGCAAACTTTCAAAAAACAATTTTACGGCCTCAGCCCGTTTCCATCTCTCTCTGCCGCTGTTGCCCATGTGCTGCGGTGAAGTTTGTCGCCATCATCAATCACTCTTTGATTAGAGCAGCCACGAATGCTAATTAAAACAGGAAAATGACCTTTTGGACCTGGAGACAAGGCACGCTCTGTCAGTGCTGTACCCTTAGATTGATAAGCCCTGTGTCACCACAACCCTGTGGTGGAAGTCTGAGCACTTCTGGACAGGCATGTGGGGCCGGGTTCACAGGCTGACTGTGGTCAGACTTTCTGAGGTTAAACTAATGTAACTCTTTATTCAGTCATGTGAAGATAAAGATTTGAGCACAAACACCTGAGTGCTGCTGTTCTTCCAATTCCAGTGAGATACAGTCATCCCAAATTAAGAATAGTAAAGTTTAGTACAAGAACGTGAAGCTTAAAGGTATTATATTTTTTACATAACAAAAGAACTGCACTTGGAGCAAATTGTATTTTGCAAAAACAAAAAGGTCCAGTCAAAGTTCAGTGTGAATGCAGATAAATGCAGTTCAATTGTTTAAGCCTGTCTTTATATCTGTGATGCCGTTTTCACACTGGCACTTAATTCGGTATCTGCTGCGACGCAAAGCCAGTGTCGTTCCCCGTTTGCATTCACATTACAAACTAACGCGCATTCGCTCCTCAATTAATTAACTAATCCACCTCTGGTCAGTGGTTTCGATACCGGATTCACTAATACGGGTGTAAATCAATAAAAAGTAAAACGGTTGTCGCTCCCCGCTTGTGTGTGAACACAACAACACCCGTATTAGTTTAACGAGCTCATAAAATGCTACGGGAGCGGCTCATCTCCTTGTCAACCGCTAGATGTTACTGTGTTACAAAACACTTCCTCATGTTTTCTCTCCTTATCTTCTTCATTCGTTCTTTGTGTCTCCTTCTCATCACTTTCATACGTCACCTTGATCTTTCTCTAACCTGCTTCATTTATTCCTCAAAATTGCACGTGCGTTTGTGGACAGAATTCATGTTGAATAAATCCACATATATTAACGAGATCTCGTTATATAACGACGTGATCAAATTGAAACTGGACCATGGTTAGACTAATGCACATTCACTCCCTTATTGTGTGTGAATGCAAAGTGGGTATCGAATGGGCAGTGAATACCGAATTAAACTGAATGTGAATGCAAAGTGAATTGAATACGGGATTGAATCCCAAATTAACTACTTCGGTATTCGATTCCGAATTGAATGAGAAAACGGTGTAAGAGCCAGTATAAAGTGGACAGAGGAGTGTGCACTGATCAGGACAGAAAGGCATCAAATGGAAGCCAGTCAAATGGCAACAACGGCGTGGAGTATAGTGAACATGTGCCAATCAGAGTGAGGAACAGAAAATATAGTAAACAAAAGAAGCCAGTAGACAACAAAACTCAGCCATGTCTTTTGGTTCACCATTTACTAAAATTTCACTTATTATTTACTATGTTATTTATATCATGATAACATTGAGAATAAAGCAACCATGATAGCCTGGAAACAGTTTTTGAGACTAAAATCTTTAAAAATATCTGTACAGACCCACAGAAAGAGCAGACTGTATTTGGAATTGTACTCCTTGTATTGTACTTGTTTGGAAAATTCTTATATGTTATGTCATATAGGTTTAGCCATAAGACATTACCCACAAGAGTAGAATGTTTTCTGTACTCACCCTTTGCGCTCACCAAACTGCCCTTGTAACCAACCGGACTGAAGTATTCAAACACAAAAACTGTCACCGCCACGACAGTCAGGCACATCACAAACATCATGACCCACACTGCAGGGCTGTAAGGCTCTGAAGGCAGAGGAGAAAACACAAACACAAAAGTTTGAAAAAAAAATGTCTATTTTGTATCTGCTGCACAGACTGGCTGCTGCATGTGGAAGGGTGATAGCAGATGGGAAGAAATGAAGAAAGGTATTGTGTAAAAATGAAAAGTGAGAAATGCACCATTCATTTCAGGGCCCAACCTGTTGTTGTGTGGGTTTTAAAGGGGAACGGATATCGGGGCGTGTAGGATGTAAGGGGGATTTAGGTCCAGACGACAGTTATCGCAGGATAACGGCAATGGAGGAGAAGGAAATTGCTTAAGTCGGGCAGACTTGGTAAGAAAGGAATTGAGGGTGTAGATTGGAAAAAAAAAAGATGAAGACTTAAGAGAGGGTTTCACCAAGAAACGCAGAGGGAGAAACTGTCCCGTTGCTGCGGGCTACCATCACGCTGATTCCTGTCTCAACAAACGGCACAGAGAAATCGATGATTTCTGAACGCTCCTCGTTGATAGTAAGTGAGCCGATGGCCATGTCAGCTCGGCGATACACCACCTGGGAGACCGGAGAGAAAGAGGAAACTGAAATTGAAAGGCTGTAACAAGCTCTGCCAGTGTCGTCTTGACTGGAAAAAGAGATTTAAATCTTTTTCAGAACGAGTCATGTAGAGTAAAGTCAGCTAACACCTTTTTACAATTGTAGCAACTTCTCTAAACATCCATGAGGGAAGAAAGCTTCACTCCAGCAATACTCAAGGTTGCATTTCTAAAAAACCTGAATAATATAGAAAAAAATCTTTCCCAAGAATACAGTGCTCTCACAAAAACGCAAACACACACAAAGACAGATGCCGAGCCTCCAGGCGTAGAAATGTGAGCAAAAACTCTCTCCTAAGGAACACCTGTTCAGGTTGTTTCTATTTGAAATGCGAGTGTGTCTGATGTGTGGTGTAAGCTGAGCAGTTTCTCCATTTGTCCATGCACAGCCTCACACCGCTGACCTAGATTTGTCTCATCAAAGAAACCACTTGGAACAAGCGCCATTTTTTTTTTCGCGTTTGTTTACGTTTGTTTTTCTGTGTCTATATTTTTTATAATGAAAGTCTTTTGGCGTTAAAAATTAAAAATAATTTGTCCCTGACATTAAATTAAAAATGTCAGGGACAAAGGGAACAACATTTGGGATGACATGGTGCAACAGTAATATTAATATAAGTTTATAGAAACTAGGTCACAGGATATGTCTCTGGAGCAAGTTAATTTCTGCTTATATGACTAGGAAACAATAGTGTAGTACTGCCTATACAAAACATTGCAAACTCAAGGCTTGTGAGCATAAATTACTAAATAACCTATTAGGTTTTTTGTTTTGTTTTTTTACGCAACAATTAAACCTTTTTTCAGTTCTTGAATACACCTCTAGGAGCTACTTGGACATGAACCTTGGCCATAGAGTGTTTTAATGAAGCCAAAGTTGACCAAAATAGCTTTAACAAAGTTCTATAGATCTACTGGACTTGAAGATTGATTATTATTGTTCAGTTGAATCTGATCTTATGAGAATGAAGATCAAGTGTTTTTAATCCACAGTTCTCAAAGCCTGTTCAGACTACTGAGTCATGCCACTTACAGGACATTACAATTTGATCTGTGCTGAAAAAAATCTTGGGAATATTCAGTTTCTGTACGCACGCTCTACAACTGCTGTGTTGGTCCAAGACTCACAGTATCGCACCGTAACCTCCCACCCCCTACTGGTTGTTTCACATTCCCACTTCAGAACTTAAACAGAATGTAAAATACAACAGCAGATTAACATGTGATTTCACCAGTACTTTGATTTTATGGCTAAGAATCAGGACAGTCCACAGCCCAAGGCTGCAGTCTTTTTAGTCAAATTTGTGGATCAACACCTTTCTCTCAAACCATCAGCAGAAAGCCTCCAGGATGCACCATCTGTTGCATTCAGGGAAATCTCCCTCCGAAAATAGCTCAGTTTTCATTCTCACCTCGCCAATCATGCCGTTCCAAGTCCCACGGACCAGTTTGCCATGTTTTCCGTTGGTGACCAGGTAGAGGTCGTAGGAAAACTTGATGGTGCGGGACAGCTTCTTCAGAATGTCTATGCAGAAGCCCTTGCAGCAAAGTTTGGTGTAGGACTCTGACTGACTGACCACACTGTGGGGAAGAAAAGAAGAAAAGTTGATTCACCATAACTCTCTGAAGAACGATCTCATCATGATCTGAGACATGCACAGACAGTGGGACATAGGACGTCAGTGAATGCTTGAATAACTTGGCCTCTAGTCAAAGGCTGTTAAGACACAGTATCTGTATTTATGGGACAGACACTTCCTCTCTGTGTCCTCGCTGCTTAATGGGCTGTGGAGGAAGAGAGCTGGAACAGTAAATGGAGAAAAATAATGGAATAACGGATGGTAAAGGTAGACAAACTGAAAATGAAGTTGACACAGTTCCTTAGGGGGAAAACATTCTCTTTTTTTTTAACTCCTCATCTATCTTTCTGCAATAGCAAACGCTGAGTCAGTGTGTGTGTTTAGGTTGTGTCTGTAAGTGTGTTTAGGAGCGCGAAAGAGTGACAGATCTCCTCTACATAACAGTGAGTCAGCACGAGCCGAGAAACTGTCAACAAACCGGCAATACTTCACGCATTAAAATTCAAATTTACTATTTTTAGTGAGAGCGTAGCCGAGACTCATTTAAACGCCATTTATAAACATTTATGGACGTTAATAGCCCTGATAAACGGAGCATTAATTAAATTGCTGCTGAAACTGGCCACCTGTTACTGTTACACACTGCATTAACAATGCAAACACAAACTCTTCCTCATTACTACACTCACACTACACAAAAACACACACCAACTAGTGAATCCTCTGAGATTTACCAGCAGCAGCAAAATGCCCAGAAACTAGTGCAGCATAGAGGAGCAGGACCTCAGAGAGCAAACAGACTCACGGCTGAGAAACACAACCAGATGAGGCTTTTTGAGTGACTGTCAAGAGGGAACAGAGGTGAAGAGGAAGTGAGGACACGACCAAGAAAGAAGATGGTGGAGATTATTGTTGGATTCTTGTTGATTCAAGTCACGGTGCTCGAAATGCTGTGAACACTGTGGTGTACAGACAAGGTTTGAATAGTGAAATGATGAATTAAATCATGGGGCTCTCCCAGGCTTCACAGCAGCATCTTGTATAAGTTATGAAACAAGGGCAGAGGTGCTGGAAATGAATGATTCAAGTTCAGTCAGAGCAGCAGCGGTGGCCCAGTGGTCAAGGAAGAAGACTTGGGTCAGCAGGGCCTCAGGTCGGAATCCCGCAGCTGCCGGCATTCTGCCCCACATAACCTCCTGTGAGCTTAACACCCACAGAAAGGCTGACTGTATGGTGCAGTGTGATTTGGGTGGCAGTTGTGGAGACTGTTGCCCCTGCGATCCAGTAATGGATAAGAGGACAAAGATGAATGAATGGATAAATAAATATATATAACTGGTGAGAAACACATTCTGTTTTATCCAGGGGTGGGCAAACTAAGGCCCGGGGGCCACATGCGGCCCGTTGAGCCTTTTTATGCAGCCCGGCATCCCTGTCCAAATTAAATAATTTATTTATATTATAATTAAACTTTTGACTTTTCCCTACAATGCCTGCGTTTCCCCAGTAGATGACATAATAAAGGCTATTAGAAATGTAGTATTTTGGGTTTTATACATGACTTTTACTTGCCATTTATCTTAGCTTACATGAACGCACCATATCTCTGCTCTTGACCCGGCCCCGTGTCCAATTTAAGGAGAAATTGTGGCCCGCAGGTCAAAAAGTTTGCCCAACCCCTGGTTTTATCCATCCTTACAAACATATGTACAAAGCATCCCAAAAAGGCATACACATTTTATTGATAACTCAATTTTACATTCTTACAGATTAAACCCATTGGCATTATTGATGACAAAATTCTAAAGATATCAGATTCATTCTGAAATGCCACTGAAAGAATAAAAACCCAACTGGAAGTGTTGGATTGGAAGAAGCAGTTGTATACCCTGTGTGTTTACCAAACCTCACACCACTACACTTTATTTATGGGGATCCGTAAAAGACAAAGTCCTCACGATAAAACCTACAAGAGTTGCTGAATTGAGAGCAGCCATTGAATGTGAATGCACGCAAATACCAAGAACTATTCATGATGTTCATTCCATTGCTCAACCTTTTTAGCAGAGTCTGGACCACAACAAACATCACACCAAAAGCCAACCTATTTGTCTTTAATTTAAAAAAATAAATAACAGCCCTTGTCATTATATTCTAAATATATTGCCAATTAGTTAAGTATTGTATCAGTATCTTTGCTACCACCTGGTCAGTACGAATTTTGTCTTGATACTGTGTATTGGTGTTTCCAAGGTTTCCTTCTTGGATTTTCATCAACACTTTTCGATTTTTGTAATTTAAGGTTTAGTTCCAGATGACATCTTCATCAGTCAAAAAAATGTAAGTTAAAAATTAGGACCCATTTTTTAAACAATATTCAACACCTGCTTTCCAGGTGGGGTGTCCAGACAGCACGTCCAGATTGACTCATTACTACATATAGTGCAGCTGCAGGCGTCTGTCACTCTGTCTCATTTCTCTAACACTCTTGGTCCGACTAAAAGCCCTATCAAAGTGTTCAAAAATTGAGTCTTACTACAGGTGTCAACCTATATATGTCAAACTGTACCCTGTGGTGTATGCAGTTACTGACTTATTATCCAGAGCAGTTATTCTCTCTTGTCATTCAGAAGTCATTCACAAGTGTCCTCAGGTGACAGCACACGCTTCAATATTGTTCCAAATTAAATCACTCACTGTACAGGAGTGAAACAGACTGCATGGTGCAGCACTGACTGTCTGAGATTTCATGAGAAAATTCTGTAAAAAAAAATTGCTTCAACAAACATGAATTGTTGTTTATATAAAACGTAAGTGTAAAACGAGAGCAACTTATAATTCCACTTTTATCACGGGCAGACAGAGGATATATGATGCATGTGAGAGAGAGAGAGAGAGAGAGACCTATGATATATGTTGATGCATGCATGTGAGTTTGCATGTATTTTTACATATATATGAAATGGATATACGTGGCCTGTGTGTGCACTCATATGTACATGTATACCAATATACTGGATGAAGATGCACTATGTGCCTATATTTGCACATGAATGTGTTTGACATTTCTGTGTGTCTGCATGTGAGTACATATATGTATTTGAATGAGTAACTATGTGTATGTGTATGCAGTACATGCATATATGTAAAGATTTATACAGTAAGATAATAATACAAACTTAGTTGTAATATGAGCATAGTGAAACATAATAACAATAATAATTTATTAAAATGTATCAACAACATCACACACAGCACAAGTTATTACCTACCAACCCTACTATTACTACTAACATTACCATATTTATCTACTACTGACCTGTCTGTCTGTCTGTCTGTCTGTCTGTCTGTCTGTCTGTCTGTCTGTCTGTCTATCACATCTGTTGTGTACCATGTTTAATAAAGTTCCATTGCAAAACTCTATCTATCTATCTATCTATCTATTGTGTTAATAAAGTACCATATTAAAATCTAAAATCTATCTATCTATCTATCTATCTATCTATCTATCTATCTATCTATCTATCTATCTATCTATCTATCTATCTATCTATCTATCTATCTATCTATCTATCTATCTATCCTCAGTGTTTCCCACACGCACCGCTTGTTCACAGTTGTAACAACACTGTTTATGTGCGTTGTATTCATAGCCCAGTACAACAGGGTATTTGTGTCGTCTGTGCTTCTTTGAACATAATGAAGACGTTGTGTATTCTTGGAGAGCACCTGTTGTAGGTCGTCAAAGGTAATAGCTGTTTAATGGTTGTTTTTCTGCCATGCTGTGAGCGGTGTTTGACACCAGAGGTGTGTGTGTATGTTTTTTTTAAGTGCTTAAACACTCTGTACAAACACTTCCTCTGTGTTTAATGAAGTGTGGATGTTTGGGTTGGTCAGAATATAGGGCAGCAAAAGGGAGAGAGAGAGAGAGTGCAGCTGTATGTGTATTGTATATTTTCAGTGACTAACACATAGTTTTCATTCATGTATTCTACATAAGTTACACCCATCTTCGTTCGCTTATCCGTTACGGCAGACCTGGGCAAACTAAGGCCCGGGGGGCCGGGTGCAGCCCGTTTGGTGTTTTAATCCAGCCCGCCAAACTTGTCCAAATGATACTTTAAATTTATATCATCATTATCCGTCTACCTCTTCCCTGCAACACCAGCATTTCCCCAATAGATGGTCTAAAGAGGTTAAAAGTATTATGCTTTGACTCAAAACTTTCTGATCCTGATCCTGATCAGGTCCGCGACACAAATTTTAGTTCCACCCATGAGTTAAATAGTTAAATAATGCCAGGCCTGCGTTACTGGGCTGCCGACCAGCCTCTGCCGACCAACCAGCAGGTGGCCAGTCCTCGAAAGTACCAACTGTCCAAGCCAGGTCTTGAGTGATTGGGCCAAAGAGCTGCTGTAGATAGGTTCACATCTGAGATATGTAAGATTTTTCTCGCTAGTAACTCATCGTCATCAGTTTTTAGTGTGTACCTCTCAGATTGGTTGTACTGACGCCTGCAGGGCACAGTATTGCGTACACACGTGCCGGTCCCCGGATCCACGTTCTCCACAATGACAAAAGGATGCTCCTCCAGCGTTGCTACAGTGAGGTGACGGTCATCAATAACGTGCTCCAAAAAACTTCCGTATCGAGGCCAGACAGGGTATCGAACCTGGAGGATCCCCCGGGCATAAGTACCGACCTGAGGACACAGCACATTATTAATTAACATGTGAAGTGGATTTTGTATATATATTCCCTTTAATCTTAAAAATCCACTACCGTAGATGTCCATTGGTCATGACTGGACAAATATAGAGTGAGATTTGAGTATATCAAGAGGAACATATTCTGTCTCGAACGTTTTTTTTTTCCCCTCTTCAAACAGCGACAAATCCCATCAAAGTCAGGGGCTAAGCTCGAAGAAACCTTTACTGTGAGAACAAGGACTGTTTGTCAAATCAACCAACCTAATGAGCCATACTGAGCTCAGCCAGCACTGACTTACTGCATGTGAAACACTCTCCGCTCAGTTTTAATGGGAGTACTTTTTCATACCCACACTTGATTTGTTCCTCAGCTCACTCACTCCGCCCGTCTTCCTTCATCATACGTGGATGATTTACAGATCTTTGCGAAAGTACGGTCTGACTTAGGACTGTGATTTGTTTCTCTGTGCCACATGTGTATCACGCAGATGACATTTGTCAAGATTAATCATTAAAATCTGTCTTTTTTGGGGGGGATGTCTCGTCTCTCACTGCTATCATTCCAGTGCTGGCATTAGAAGAAGAAGAGACTCTGTCAGAAAAGATTTGAACTTGAGTGAAACGTAACACACGTGAGAAAGATAGGATAAGGTTGAAAGAGCTGTGCCAACACTGTCCCTCTTTCTCATCCTGTCCTAGGTGTCACCTGGCAGGAGTGATATTCAGCATCAAGTATCATGTTAAATTGTCTGGGTGACACATGGAGACTTGAGACAAGCCAGTTCACCACAACCTGTCATCTTTTGGGAGGACTAACATGACACCCCAGGTTAGGGAGTGAGAGGAGTATCCTCTGAATTCAGAATACAATCCTGTTAAGTCTCTCTGGTTGTCCCAAGTTCCTTGAATGCAGCACCAGTGCCACATAGTCACACGTACCATATTTTCACGACTATAAGGCACACATAGAAGTCTTCGATTTTCTGCAAAATTTGTGGCTCGCCCCATATTGCAGTTCACCCCGTGTGTGTGTTGCTGTAAGGTGGACACTGACATTGATCTTGGTCTTTCCAGGTCAGAAATAAATGTTTTTTGTAAATTTAAGAGATTTGACACGTTATGCCAACGTCCATTAAATGCACAAACAATCAAGATGTTTTGTCCTTGTGATGTTCCAGAGGCTGACAGTTAATGAGCGAGTCTTTCCCTTTTCCTGTCCTTGGTTTTCTTTACCTTGTCCCACAGTCTCTCTCTGTCCAAAGCGATTATGATCATGGACGGGTTAGTGAGGAAGCCTTGGTTGTTAAAGGACAGATCCCGGCGCTCCCACGTCACATTCAGCATATGTCTGTAGGTCACAGGAAGGAGACGGGAAAGTCTCAAAGACATGTAGCCAAAATTACAATCAAGAAACTCTGGATCTACAGCCCACAGCATTTACATATTCATGACGGACGCATATAAACAAACATAACCATCAGGTCCTAATTAAACACTGAGCTCTCCTGATGGGGATTAATCTAATGTGGGAGACTGGAAGTGATTCCTGGGGGGATTGGTGCGGCATGATTAAGGAAGAGTACTACATCCGTAATAAACAAGTCTACTACCATTTAAAATACTCAGATGAACACCGTTCAGATGCAGCTATGTTTGACCACCATATTTCTGGGGGTTTTTTTCAGTTAGAAAGAAGCAGGACTTATGGTGATGCAAGCAAACACCAACGCCTAGCTCTGCTATCTCTGAGAAATTGCTACGTGTAAAAGTGATTTACAAATGTCTTATTATTCAGGAAAGCATCTGCAAAGAATTCCCAAAGAATGTTGGATCTGAAACCCAAATATCCTGATGGCTACGCTGAATATGAGAGAAAGGACGCAAACGTGACTCTTGGCTGCATACAGCGCTGCAGTGGCATTCACTTCACACCAGTGTACAATTAAATTACTTAGTTAGCTGGTGTGAACATGTGTTACCCAAAGACTCCACCATCAGGTTTTGTTGACCAACCACATGTCGTTTTTCAACACTGTTCTGAGGCACAGTAGTGTCTGTGAGATATAGTCAGGTGTGCCATGGGAAATGGTCCAAATCCCAATTTTTTGTGATTAAAAGTGATTAAAATGAGATTGTGTTTTTTTTTTTTTTTACTGTGTTCATTTAATTATTGTTGATAAAATCGCGATTAGAATGACTTTATATTGTTATATACAGTATGCTGCAGAGTTTCAATTTAAAAAAATGCTTGGCTGTTTACCATTGTAAATTCTATTGTAATACTTGGTTTTTCAAAGAAAAAGTTATTTCGACAATTCTGGAGTCTACCACATAAAGTAATTTCACTACAGAGGTGTTCTGGTTGAACTGGCTGCATCAGTTATAAAGATCCTTTCAAGAATGCAGCGATAAAAAAAAGGAAATGTGATTTTCAAGAAATTGATTTGAATGTATTTTCTAGAGAATATATTTCATTTTATAAGCTTTTATTGGGACAGAAAGCCTATAAATATTTTTGTACCTATGAACACATAAGTTATGTCAGGTATATTTTATATAGAATAAAAGTCTATATTTTGCGATAATTATGTGATAATTACATTTTTTGATAATTTTGCAATTATTCTATTAAATGAAACTTTTATTAATAAATAATTTAGTGTCAGTATATTGGTTTAATTAAGGGTTTGTCCACAGTTATAGCCATAAATGTAGAAGCAAAGCTAAATATTAGCATTATTTATTTTTTCTCAGTTTTACTTTTTGGTTTTGGTGCGACACTAACAACAATATGAATTCTTGTTCTGTATAGCTATTTTAGGAGGTGTCAGTGATGTCTTTTACCTGAACAATGTGTTGTTGTCTGAATGTTTAGCCGGTCTGTTACAGTCTCCGTGGCCCTCAGGGATGAATCCATGCTGTTTCCGGAAGCTTTCAGCCCCTTTGGCTACAATAGCAACACCCTCTCTAACCCTCTGACGCAAACTCTTCCTCCACTGCTCCGTGATCACTCCAATTACACCAACAGGGAAGCTGACAGGCGGAGGACTTTCAGGGTTGCCCACGGCCAGACTAGGGAGGATCCAGATGTAGCCAGGCCCCAACAGGCCCACCTGTGCTGCCTGCTTAAACAAGTACTGCGCCTCCTCGTGGGAGCAATAAGCCAGGAGGACCTGAGCATCCACCTGCAGAGAAGAAGAGACAACTCACAACATCAGAGGATGTATCTCCAGATGTTTTAACATGTGACCTGATTCATTAAAGGCTGTCTACCTGCTGCAGCATACGTTTGGTCCGTGCATCATTGGCTCCAACTGACATTTCCAGAGTCAAAATGTCCTGCAGGTTCCACAGGAAGTAGGATGTGTCTGTGTAAGACTGCACTATGTCCACAAAGGTGTCGTATCCTGGCAGAAAGCTGGTGATCACCACAAATTCTCCCCAGTCGTATTCCTCCATGAGCTGGAAGAAAGACAACGAGCAATATCCTGAATTCTCTGTGCAAAAATATTCTATAGATTTGGAAAATAGTACGACTTTTATTACAACTTAACTCTGACTTTTGATCCAAAGCAAATCAGTGGACATTTTTGGAAGTCAAACAGTGTCTCTAACGATTACACTGGGCATTAGACTAGATTTATCTCACAAATGATTCTTCTATTGTGAGACTCATTTAGTGAGACTGACAGAGTAGGACAGAAATCGGAAAATCTTAATAATCTGTCTATCCATCCATCCATACATCCATCTTTGATTTCAAGTTTTTAACTTTTGAAAAATCAATTATAGTCTATTGACTCAAATTTCACATCTTTGCACATTGCATTCCATAATAAAATCTTTGTATTTGTTTTTGTTGTCATGCATTTTGACAAGATTCAATCATGTAATCATCTTCTACTCCTGTCCCTGTGCTGGGTGAATAATATTTTCTCATTCATTAGCTCTTACGTACCTTAAACATGCAGAGAACCTGTTGTTCCAGAGATGCTCCCATCTGTAGGAAGGAGGATCCCTCTGCCTGAACACGAGGACAGAGGAAACTTGTAAAATATCATTAAGGAGAAAAGGACTTTTCTGAACTTTTGTTGTTGACCCTAGCATCTTGAAATAGTCACCCAATAGAGTTTAATATTAAAACATGTCACATATGCCCCCATCAAAGTATGCTCTAACGGTTAGGGATCCTCAGACTTCTAAGTGCTTAAAAGTAATTCAGCACAAAGTCATTTTTCTCGCAGCACAGCTGCCGTCTGCTGCTGCTGCTGCTCATTGGTCCGAACCTTGAGCGCTGTACTACTCCTGTGGAATATTAAAATTTGGATCATATCTAACCACTCCAAGAATAGTGTATTTTAATTATTTAATCTCTTTTCAACTTGTAAAAGAATAACTGCTATAAGTCACACGGGCGCAGCGGTGGAACGGCCTTTCCAAACCAATTAGGTGAGAAAGCAGTCACAAGAAAAGACTAAGGTTTAAGTGACGCTGCTCAGACACTGGCACCTGATTCAGACACTGACATGATTAAATTGCCTTCAGTTATATATTATTGATATTTCTCTGCAAATGGGTTCAAATACTGAGCCCTCCAGCAGAAAGGTCGCACCTGCAGATTCATGTGCCGTGGATAGAGCCTGAATATTTATGTCGCTGGTACGAGCATTTAAATTACGGTCCATTTTCTGACAGAACTGAACTGAAGACACTCAGTCCTGCTGTTCTCCTTCTGTCAGGACGCACCGGGGTGACGTGAACCAGGGATTGTTTTGAACCCATTGTGTATTTCTGTGACAGGGAGGATGGAAAGTTACCAGAGCAAACAGTAAGTTTTTCATATTTCATTCAATTAAAATAGGTTACTGGGATGACAACTGAAGTCTGTGATGAATGGACTAAATGGAACCATTTAGTTGCATCAGGAAGTGTTGGGTTGTTTGTCAGGTGTGTCAGATTTGGCACCATTTGAGGACGCTGATCCAGTATTACAATTACTCAAGACAACAACGTTCAAAAAATCAAGTTCACATTATTAGTTGCTTTGAACCAGTTCAAGGAACTAAAACTTCTTGTGTTTTGCTTGGAACAGAAATGAAACCACAAACATTATACCTTTGTGCGCAGAACAGAAATGCTTCCTTTAAAAAAATTGGCTTTTGACAGGAAGTCGACCGCTTCTAGTCTAGTCTACAATGTCCTGATGAGGTTGACTTCCTGTGACGTTCACTGACTGAATGGAGAGAGTGGGTGGACCATCAGACTATATGGGGAGGACTGACCACCAACTACTGTCACATCTCAAAGACAACAATAAGAGGTCCATATTGGAGTCTGTTAATATGGAAAATGTTAGTTCCAGACACAATGTCGATATATTTGTCCATGTTAACGATGGCCTGGTCAACATTAAACATTGTAAATGGGTATCATTGCATTATCAACAGCCTGTCTAGTTAGACTACATTATTTCTTTGGTAAAGCGCAAAGAAACTAATTCTATATTTTAGCCTCTTCTTATGCTGAGATAGGAACAATTCTATGGGCCAACATTTTCTATTTGACTGGGCAACAAGTCTAAATGCAACATCCAGGAGTATGGAGCCAAAAGTCAGTGTGGGGCAAGTTACTTAAAAAAGTACCTCATTACTTTACTTTTTACTGCTCTGAAAAAGTAACTAGTTACGTTACAAGTTACTAAATTATTAAAGTAACTAATAACTAGTTACGTTACTACGTAACGAAACAAAATGGATGTTTTGACATTTTGACAGGCATCTTTATTGTAACCTCAACCTGTTACTTGCCGTCGTCTTGCTTGTGGGTGTGTGCTGCTGTACGGCGTAATATGTGTTTGTTTATTTCCTTATAAGGCAAAACCGCCCAGGTCTCTTTCTAATTGGCTTAGCCGGAAGTCTTAACCTATGTCAACCAATCATTGTTCCTTTTTAACACAGGGGTTCAGTTAGTGTGCACGGCCATCTTTCACTCATGACTGACAGGCAGCAGACAGGCTCCACTGCCACACAGTCCTCTCTCTGTGGCCGGGAGAAACCGTCCATTTGGACCACAGTAACAATAACGGCGTTACTGAATGTGAAAAGTAACGCCTTATATTATTAGTTACCGAAAAAAGTAGTTTCGTTACGTAACAGCGTTACATGTAATGCGTAATTCCCAACACTGCTTGTCATAATGCCATTTATAGCTAACTGATTGGAAACAATATTACGATTCAAAGGGTTCTTCTTAAGGTTACAGCATAGTTCTTTTTTCATGGTCTCCAATCCAACATTTTTTTTTAAATACTCTAAGCCTAACTTTGGCATGAAGAAATATGTGATGTAAGTACTAGCAAGACTACAGGAATAGAGACATGTAGAAATAGTGGTGTGGTAATACATTTCATTTAATCTGACTAAATAAGTCATCTGTACTGACAGAACGATGATCTGTTTGTCTCTGATCCATACTGTATGACAGCTGTACTCTGGAAGTGCGGGACATAAAGAATGACTGTAACACGTGCATACAAGAAATCACACTTGGGAGCTGTGCTAGACGGAACATTGGAGAGATGGAGAGAGACAGACGTCGAGAGAGAGAGTGAGACTGTCAAATGTCTTTTGGGACCAGGTCTCAGATCTTCCCAGGCTCCTCTCATCTGCGAGGTGACTCACCGTCATCTCTTATATCCTGTTGCTCTTCCCTCTCCCACGGCTCAAAGGGTTTGTAAAGCCCCAGAGAGCAGCGCAGCCTGAGGAATACTACAGGAATATCACAGCCGCACTCTCCTTCAGTCAATTTTATCACTCCTTTCCTCTGTCTCAACTTGTTTGAGTCGAAGCTCTTCAGGCATAGACACTTTCACCAGACCACTCACTGGGCTTTGCACTAAAATAGACATTAAAAATAGCGGAACACAACCAGATCCTGCTGGCGATAAATTCATGAAATAAAATCTGCCTGGATTAGATGTTCTCGTTAACACTTCTCTGTCCTACTTCAGCTTCGGTGAGAAGGGAATGATGGTGATGTTCATATCCAACCAAACAGGTTTTTGGTTGAACTCGTGGAGAATTAGCTCCTTTTTATCTTCTTGTTACACCCACGCCCATCCCTGCCCACAGCTCCGGTCTCCAGACGCCTTCCTCACCACCTTGGCAACGTTGCTGTCACACACAGACGTAATTAGCAGTCCTGCAGCAGGAGCGTATGGTAATGTGACAGGAGGATGGTGGACACGGTGACTGCTCACACAGTCTCCGCACTGCCAGAGGAGATGGAGGGGGCACTGAACCTCCCCCTTGGTAGTAGGACTGGTGTCGGTCAAACAGTGGACGAGTCACTGACATGGTCGCTAACTGGTATGGATTGACATGAATGCCATGCCTTGAGTCTTTTCACAGGTTTTGTAGCATTTAATTATTATTTTTTTTAATTCAGATTATATCATAGTTTTACTGATATGTATTTTGATAATTAAATCTGACATATTTTACAGTATTCACTCTCTTTTATTCCTTTTGTGAATTAATTATTGTTAGATGACTGTTTGTAAGTCATGTGAAGACAATCATGAAACCCCAAACTGTGGAAGACGTCATCTTACAAATCTTACAATGTCCACATTCTGTCAAAAACTACCACTGTCTTTCACTGAGACACTTTCAACATAAATGAGCTCTGAAGGCGTCTGGAGATTTCACATTGAGTCCCAAGATGCACTTTAACAGGTATGCAACTGTACTTTATTCAAGTAATAAAGATATTTACCTGAATGCAGCAATAGAGCAGGAGAAGTGAATGGACTTGAATGAATTTATGTTTTATGACATATTTCATTTTGACTAATTCCAGTGTATTGATTTTATTAAGGTTTAGTTGACAGTCATAGCAATAGATGCAATGGTACCAGAAGTTTGTCATAAAGATTTCTTTGAAGTATTCAACTAATTGGTGGGGGGACAGTGGGAGTGGGTTAAGGAACCGGACTTTAGAAGGTTCAAGGTTTGAATCCACCAGCTGCCTGGTTGCCACTAAGTCTACTGGCCATGGCACCATCCCCACACACTGTTACCTCTAGTGATGTGTTAAATGCAAAGATGACATTTGGTTGTGTGCATCACAACGACAAGGAGTTAACTTTCCTTTCCTTCCTTCCTCATGGTCAGTTGTAGTATTTAAGAGATTTATTTGTGCAAACCAAGAACGTCAACCAAATTACCGAAGGGTAGCAGAACCTTACAGGGTCATGGACGATGTGTAACGCATCTGACTACAGAACGGGAGATTATAGGTTCAACTCCTGACTGTCTTGTAACTTTTTCTGTAAATTTCCCCAGTGTGGGATGAATAAGGTCTTAAATTATGCCTGTTGGCTGCGTCTTGTCTGAATGTCACCCCAAACGACCCACATATTTGCCGGTTCTGTAGTTTCAACTATAAAGTTTAACAACATTTCTTATCAAAGATTCTGAAAACTAAGACAGAACAAACTGAAGTCCACAAACAAACACGGCGGAGACAGACTGTCTCTGATCACCTGGAGAATGAAGTCTGTTCTGCTTTCACAGAAAATTACATTTCATTGTACCTCTGAACTGATTGATTTTCAACCTTTAGCCACTCCTTTAGGTGATTTACAATAATTCAGAAATAAATCACAAAGCCGAGCCTTAGCTGTTTGAGTGACTGCCTCATTGAAATTATTGGGGCGAGCCAAAAGAACGCAGACTTGGAAAGCAATTTAAGTCATTTCGTTGAAAGTGATAAAAAAAAAAAAAAACAAAATCAAATGGGAACAACGTGCTGCGGCTCGGGGATCAACATGACCTACTTCTGGAGTTTCTCGGTTTCTGGACCACAAGGCCAGAGGAAAGCAAAAAAAAAAAAAAAATGAGGAAGAGCAGAGACAGATGGACGGACAGAGAGGAGAAGGTGTAGTAAGGACACACCAGGAAAACAGGTCAAATACCCACCCACCACGCAGTGAGAGATATGGCAGCGTTCCAGTCCAATATATGACCTTAGGTGACAGCTGGGACAGAGACAGAGAGAGCAAGTCCTGATACGTGAACCTCTTCTGTCGGCTCTAAATTGTGCTAAATGACGTCAGACATCTCAATGCAAATATATACCCATCCTGCAGAAATCCATGGTGTCCAGGTAACTTTTGTGTTTGTTAACTGACCAACACATTACACTGTCAGCATGGTTGATTGTAAGCTTTATCACTGTGTGCAAATACGATCAGTCACTATCGATAAGTGGGAGCGTGATGAGGGATTCGCCAGGCAGCGATCAGACAGCAGCTGTTAAATGTGCTTAATTAATCTGTTCTCTTTTAAAATGTCACCCTGTCACTAAAGCTTTACAGCAAAGTGATTATTAAAACAAAGAAAGGATTCCAGAACCTTTACAAATCCATAATGACCTTTTATTAGTTGGTACCGATCGGGATGAGCACAGTGAGTTTTCCTACTGTGACTTATGTCATTCTGTTCTGTTTACTGTCCCCGTGTGTGGAGACGAGAAAAAAGGGTCATAATCTGTTTAATTAATCACATTTTAAAGAAGCAGGTGAGCGGTTGTCATACACACTGGTCTCTTCTTTATTCTCTTGATTTCATTTTCTTTTCTTCTCCTTTCAGCTTGTCCCTTTTTTCAGGAGTCCCCACAACAAGTCAACAGTTTCCATCTCCTCCTGTCCTCTGTATCCTCATTTCTAGCTCCAACTACCTCCATGTCCTCCCTCACTGCATCCATCAATCTCCTCTTTGTCTCCTACCTGGTAGCTCCATCTCTAGGACCATTCTTCTACCAATGTATCCACTGTCCCTCCTCTGAACATGTCCAAACCATCTCAATCTGTCTTCTCTAGTTTTTTTTTTTTTCTTTTCGTTTGACTTTTATTAAATCTCTGTGTAACCCTTATTTTATTGGTGGTTCCAGATCAGTGTCATTGTATGGCGCTAAGCACCTCAACCTCCAAAACAGAGTCCTTGGTTTGATTCCCAGATACATGTGATACATGCTCGTAGTTAAAATGGCTCGGCTCAATAAAGCAAAACTTTTTTTTATCACAATTACTGTACTTTTTAACCAGGAACACTTTGTGATCATCTTTTGGATATAATACTAATACAAATTAAGTTGTTTGTTGGATGAAGAACATCGATGAAGCCTCTACCTGTCCCCTCGTCATTAACAACATCCCTCTGCCCTTTCTCCTCTTGTTCTCCTGCTCCACTACTCCCACTAATCGACATCTGGATGCAGCACCCTCTAATGATCAGCTAGCACACTGCAGTGACTCAGAGCCGCTCACAAAGAGAAAACGCTCCTAACCTCTAATTTCCTTCTCTTCTCTCTCTGATAAATTTACTCATAGTGAAGAGTCTCTCCCTTTTTTCTCTCCCCGTCTCCTCTTTGCTGCCATCTAACAAAAAAAAATGCATTTCCTCTTCTTCATTCAATCTTTTTATCCTCACCCTCTTCCCTGTTTCCCTGTAATCATGGGGACCACAAATAGGTGTCCTGCACGTCGGCGGCTTCTTTTTAACCCACCATCAAAGATATTCTCCATCAGCGACCTTTTGATAATCAAACACTATTGAAGTCTTTATCCACTGAGGGAATCGTGCACTCAGAAATGTATCTCCGTCTGTCTGATCCACGTGCCCCTATTGTAACCGAGAATCTTTGAAAGCCTGCAAGTGAGCAAAGATTACTCATTGTAATCCGTCAGCTCATATTGGTGTCGTCATCACACTGTTTTGGGTTTTTTAACTCTGCTGTCTTTCAGTCGGCTCTTAAAGTCACATCTGCTCAGCGCCCCTTCAAGACTGCTCCAGAAGAAGAAGAACCAAAGGCAACGTTCTTTATTTTTCTTTAAGGAATCCATTATTTTTGGCTGGTTTATTGTTAATGACTATTTTGAAATTGCAACAGTGTAAAAATAGACACCTGTCAATAATGTTGAATTATGTGTTTGCAATACTAATGCTTAAATAGATTATTTCTGCAGATTTTCTACTGTAAACTACAAAACAGAGGATATATTTAATGAGCAAATGTACTCCATATCCAAATCCATCTGTCACTGTAACAAATCTGCTTCAGAAGAATTTCCTAAAGTTTGTAATCCTCCCCTGTGAGTCTGTGACAAGGCAGAAGGTATAAAGAGAAGGAGACGTTGAACGGTTGAACAGGGGGAGTGCAAAACTATGCGAGAGACGTAAAAGACAAGTGAATAGCAGTGATTAGAGATGAATGATGTAGGGTTCGGTGTCTGCAGCCTCCTGAAGGATCTAATTAACAGTTTAATGGGCTCCTTAACTCCAAGAGGGGAGAAGAGCTCCAACCTTTCACTGGAGGGATTCAGTCGGAACACAATGGAGCAGAAATATATTTAAATGTGTCCAAGAGCACAAGTGGGGAATGAAAATGTACATTGAAAAATCTGCATTAAGTTAGAAAGTTGAGGATGGAAGTTGACTGGGAGGGACCTTGGGAAGTGACCTTGGAAAAAAAAGTATATATATATGGAGGGAAAACATAGGGTTTTATTTGGAGACTTTATATTATAATGGGTTTTTATACGCAGATCCATATAAGAATAGATAGATAAAATTAGATAAATTGTATTTCGTTAGGCTGGACATATAGTGTACAATTTTTGATGATTTTGCCACAATTTCGTGGTCATGTGACTATTTTGGGACCTTTTTTGGCTCAATTGTGCATCTTCCGTTGAGAAGTGTACACGGGGTGATAACAAGTGATCAGCATGGCAAAAACGCAGACAATGTGATATAGTCAATGGAAGTTCTACTTGAACTGTGGCGGGCATAGCCTAGCCTGTCCATATCTTCCCATAAGTACCGGCCACCGTAAATGTTATCCACATTTGTGCACAAATTGCCAGGGAGACGCGTTTTTTTTTGTTTGCTGAGCAATATTCTCATTGCGTCTCCGAGAAAACCGGTGAGCATCTGCACATCGACCATTACCAGATTCTTCGTTGTTGTCGTATTCATTATAATTGCTGTTCCAGCGTAGTGTGTGAGCATTCCAATCGCATCCAAGTAATGGATCGTATCACGTGAAAACACAAATCGTAAGCTAGTAAACTATTAACCCCTGTGATTCACTCTTATGGTATGAGCAGCAAATAGCTGCTGCAATTATAAAATGTCACAAAGGGTCTTAGACAACACTGATGGAACATAAATAGTAGTACTGTAAATAAGTGGGCCGAGTCAAACCTCTCCAAGGCACATAATTAGACCACGAACCAGATGTTGAACATGGCTGTTCAACATCTGATCCCATCCAGTTAATATGATGCCCCTGCAAGACAATAAAAGCCATCCTTCAGGCAGCTTCCAGCCAGGCTCCGTCAACACATTTGTCTCCACTCTGCCACTGAGTCAGTCAGTCTCTGCTCTTCCATCAAAATACATCAAATCAATGCAATCTCTCCTGCAGCTTCAATCTCTCCTGGTAAATTTCCAGGTACAACATGACGTGTGATGATACCACTCATGTGGAGGAATTTGACAGACAAAACAAACTGATGCCTTGAGATGAAACATTATTCACTCAGTAGAACTTTTGAGCGCAGCTCAGTTTGTTATCAGGCCCTATCCGCAGAAGCACCTTTTTTGCCATGTGTCTGTGTGTGCGGGCATGAGCTTGTATGTGAGCGAGGTTCATTTGCATGTGAGTTTCAACGTGTGAGAGTTGTTGCTATAAATACAGGGTGTTGATGATGGTTAAGAAGTTAAAGGAGGGGAGAAGATGAGAGGAAACACGAGGAGGGGAAAAAAAGTGGAACCATTTTAAGACGCATGACAGACGACAAATGTGGTGTCACATCTTCACTGCCTTCACTGCACTCGACAACTTCAACAAAAGCACAACTCATTAGTTAAATCGGGTGAACAACTGATTTAACAACCTTCATTTCAAAAAAATAAACCTGCACCTCTTCCCAATGTCAGCCTAAGTGTTTTCTCAGGATTAGTGGAGCTGACGTGCATCGACAGCTGAGGTCATCGCAGGTAATGCAGTGACTCGTATTGCTCTAATCCAAATATTTGCATTCATGGTGGTGTCCCCTGGGATTAGATTTCACTGCTCTGACTACCTAAGTTATTTTATGTCAAGCGATGCCCACTGAAGAAGAGTTATGATTGAAGCAGGAAGTTTTAAAGAGCCGACGCTCACCGCTGACAGGCTTTACATCACTCCTGGCGCTTAACTTTTTATTTGTCTTTCAACTTCAATTTTTACATTACATCAATATAGATGACAGCAGCAGCATCTGTGTGCAAAGCATTTTTGCATCATCACCGTGACACAGCAGGAAGAGAGATGCACCAGGGACCAGATTTTGGACTAGAGTCAGTCCTGGGAAAGTCTGGATCCTTATTGGACTTTACCTTGTAGGGAATGACAACTGCAGAGCCTCCGCTGATGCCCACGATTGGCAGCGCTGTCTGGGTGGAGAGGAAGTCCAGGATTTGTGCCACTTCTGCCACCTGAAGATGAACAGAGCTCACGTTTGAACCACTTTACTTTTGCTTCAAACATTTATCGCAGATGCAGAGCTGGTGATGTGGAATGACACAAGATTTCTTTTTCTTTATTTTAGTTGTATAACAACCCAATTTTTATATAAAAAAATATTCTAACTTTAATTTTGTATGAGTCTGACACAAAGTGTTTGAAGTAATATGTCAGGTATTGCATCAGTAGCTGACAGGCAGTGGCTGGTTCTAATGGAAAAAAAAGTCTGTGCATCTACAGCAGAAGTTTTTGCCTGATTTTCTTATGAGGATTGGTAGAATGCAAAAAATCTAGCAGGTGTTTCAACAAAATTTAGAACTTTACAAAATAAGATACAGAATCATATCCATTGTCCCAGGGAATTTTAATAAAATAAGAAGGGATGTACAGGGTCCCATCTCTGCATCCCAGTTCTCTTTTTGCTCCATCAGTGCATGGAAGATATTTAAAAATTTTCATTTCCATTATTTTTGGGATAATACCTAAAATCAAAACCTAACAAAAATCAAACAATTAAAATGTAATTAAAAATAGAGTAAATGGCATAATTGATTGCTTTGTTTATCGAGTCGGAACACAACATTAAGCATGATCTTCTGTTCCTCGCTCTGATTGGCTCATGCATCAAAGCATCTCTCAGCATCTCCCCTTGTGTGTCTGCCACTCGTTCACTTTCTTCTGTTGTCATCGCTGTAAAGTATGTGCTCCTGTGTTTAGTGAAAGTTTCCCCCTAATTTATCAACTTACACAGTCTGGGGCTGCAGCTTTCGCAGTCACTCCTGTGTTATTCATGGTGGTATATTAAATTCATGTAAATAATCTGTATATCTTATATTTCAATTTCCCCACTCTGCTGACATATAATGGTATAGCAAAGGGAAATACAGTTCGGAATACCAAAATAATAATAACTGGTATCTCATAAAAATCCACCATCCATAGACACTGTTTACTGGGGTTATAGGTTAACAGCAGAGGTTAGATGTTGTTGTGTGTAGTGGTGTGGATCACAATGTCACAATGACATGGTCTTTGCTTTCCATCCCTTCCACGAGGGACACTGTTCACATTTTACCTGAACCCCTGCTCCTGAGCCCACATCGTCCTCAAACACCACACCGTGCAGCCTCTCTGTTGACATCGTATCACACAGGCGTGTCAGCAGGTCACGTGGGTTGGTGTCATTGACCAGTACAGTCACAGGGCTGACCACGACAGGCAGATCCACAAAGTTTTCCCCGCTGAGACGACCCCTCACTTCATTCTGGTAGCTGGAGCCGCTAAACACCACGGCCACGTTAATGGACGGGTGGAGCAGCAGCGGTCGGCCTTGCAGTGGCTTGGAGGACCAGAGGAGGAGGAGGAAGTGAAGGAGCACGACTGGAGACCATCGTCGCCCCATGGGGAAGGCCATATTGACAGCCTAATGCCTGAAAGAGAAGGAGAGTTGGGGTAGACGACCAGCTGAGAAAAAAAAATGCATTACTTTTGACATAATTCCTGATAATCCATAATAAACTCTCCATCCTTCTCTCCCTCACCCTGTTGTCCCACAGTATTAGCCCTGCATGTGGACTCTTATGTCATGAACAAAACTGAGTGCAATTGTGTGCGTGCCTGCACATGCTCTAATGTACAGTGCGAAGATGTGTGTGTGTGTGTGTGTGTGTGTGCATGTAATCCTCCCTAATCCAAACCCCAGTGTCATGAGTGTAATCACCCCTACATCACAACACATCTCCAGTTCAAAACACAGTTAAACTCGCACACACACTCATCACGGGGAGGACACGACCCGCTGAGGATGTCAGAACTATCAAACAGGACTCTGACCCTTTCCAGCTGGATTACGACAACATTACTTCAGTCGCACACTGCCTGTGAACTATGATTGCATTCCAACACAACAACATCAACCCTTCAAAAATGATTTACTTTTAAATATGTGACTATTTTAATTTTTGCACCTGGTTGTGTGACCGACATTAGAAAAAAATATAGTGCAAGTCTGTTTTTCCGCCAAAACACATGGAGCACCAAAACAACATTAGCAAAACAGGACGTTATGACGACGAAAGCAAAAACAATAGCTAGATAAACCAATAACCAGTGAAAATAAACATTTATGATTTTGTACAAATATTTTAAAAGGATGGATCACTGATCCATCCATCCATTTCCACCCATTACCAGATTGCACCACGACCATCTCCACCATTGCAACCCAAATCACACTACACTATACAATGAGCTCCCCTGCAGGTATGAGCCCAGTTGGACTAGTCAATCAATCAATCATTCTTTAT
>JAFBJS010057503.1:26803-127414 GCA_016785265.1 Paraplagusia blochii | reverse complement strand
CATTAAAAAATGCTAAAAAGTCAACCTAGACTAGACTAGACTAGTGAGGTATAACTTTCTTGAACCAGAGAAGATAAACTGTGTCTATCACACTGACAAAGTTTTTTTTTTTTTTTTTTGGCCTTTGTTCAGTTTTTAGAATTTCTTTCATTACGATGCCTCACCCTGTGAACCAGATGGACAGGATCAGGAATGAGGAAATCAGGGGGGGACAACACAGACAGGAAGGTCTGCAGAAAAAGCTAGAGAAGGTTAAGATGGTTTGGACATGTTCAGAGAGATGAGATGGAGCTACCAGGTAGGAGACAAAGAGGAGATTGATGGATGCAGTGAGGGAGGACATGGAGGTAGTTGGAGTCAGAGGAGAAGATACAGAGGACAGGGGGAGAAAGAAATTGTTGACTTGCTGTGGCAACCCCTGAAAAAGGGACAAGCAGTAAGGAGAAGACCCTGTTAACCAGATAACCTGTGAAAATAAACATTTATTTTTTTTTGTATAAATGTTTAATAAAGGATGGATCACTAATATCATCCGTCCACCCATTTTCACCCATTACCAAATTGTGGTCTCCACCACCTCCACCCAAATCACACTATTCTATACAATGAGCCTTCCTGCAGGTATGGAGTCCTATGGAAGTCATCTGCTTTAACTGAGATTCAACACTGGATCCTCACACCAATAACAGAGATATTGACTCTTGGCCAGGTGTGGGAAAACTAAGGTCTGGGGGCCAGATGCGGCCCATTGAGCTTTTTAATGTGGCCCGCCAACCTTGTCAATAATAAATAATTAATTTATATTATTATTATACTTCTGCCTTTTCCCTGCAATAATGTGTTTTCCCTCAGTAGATGACATCATAATGGGTATATGAAATGTAGGTTTTATATGAGACTTTCAGTTGCCATTTATTGTACATACTTAAAACGAACGCTCCATCTTTCTGCTCTGGACTCTGCCCTGTGTCCAATTTTTGGATCGTTTGTGGCCCGCAAGCCAAAAAGTTTGCCCACGTCTGCTTTAGGCCAAAGCGAATGTCTGGATCACTAATGTTATGCACTCAACAATATTCTTTACAACCTCTGAGTGGGTGAAGTATTAAAGGAGGTGAACACTCCACACCTCCCCACGATTCAAACAGAAAAAAAAGTCTAATTAATTTCAAGTCTGTTTCCAACAAAAGCCATGGCTCCTGCGTTTGTGCACTTCAATCACGCATTCACCTTTTGAAGATTCTTCACCCCTTGAATTGATGCTTTTGAACCTTTGATTGAGACAGATGGGCTTTCTCTGGTAACCAGTGGAGAGACCCACATGTGTTTAGGAGGACAGAGTTTTTTTTTGTGCCGAGTCTGTGTGATCTGTGGTCATCAGAGACACGCCGATAATGAACAGCTCCTCCCATCTTTAATTCAATCCTGCTTCTAAAGTAACCCTGGCTTTAACACGACTCGCCCCTTCACGCCGCTCCTGCTGCTAGTATATCAATCATTTATCTTAATAAGGTTTTCAGCTCCTGGGCTTTGGCTGCTCAGAGCAACAAGCAGACAGTTAGAACATCTGAAGGAGAATCTGTTTCTGTTATTAGTTGAAGGTCTTGTAAAAAGGATTTAAATACATCCTTCCGTTTGGTTTGTCTCCAGTAAAATGACCAGTTGTAAGTATTTGATTGAATGTTAATGCATTCCTTTGTCGTAAGCGTCGCAAACTGAAAGTCTTTTTTTGTTGGTGAGGGGTGAGACACAAAAAAGAAGAAAGTGAAGATACTCTAGAATGGCATCATACCTGAGCAACTGTAATCACTGAGTTTGTTCCTGGCTCAATTATAATACTTTCATGAAGGTATGAAATGGCTATTAACTGACCACCCACACGGCACAGGGTGAACATTAAGAACGAGCGCACGTCCCACTCAGTGGCACTTGAAAGAAAAATCTGCACTTCTGCGCAGGGTGAAGATGATACTATCATATTATTGTTCTGAATAAATCCAACGTGAATGAGGGATTTTATGCAAACTTATGCAAAACCAAATCATTATAGGTGGCTTTTAGTTTCTATCCACTCTTGTATTTATCAAATCTTTGCCCGGCGCGCTGCTAATTTCCCACAGTTGGATTAATATTGTAGACGGAGAGATTACTTTGTATTCTCCAGGATCAGAGTTGCTCGTGGTCGACATAATTAAAGTTGGAGGATCAGAACATTGTTTATTTTCTGATGCATATTAATAACAAGGCTGAAATACAAATCAGAAAACACCAAGTGTTTATTTTTTTCTGTTTAATTCCGTACTTGAATATATTAGTAGGTAACAGGCAAGTGAAACACAATGTTCTCTGCTGCTTTTACCACAAATCCTTCGTGAACTGACTCTAATCACCTTCTTACGTATTGTACTGCAGACCATTAATTAAATAGTGGATGTGGAGCTTTTCTGGATAAAAGTGTTCTTGTTTTTCTTTAAGTGGGAATCATTCAACAATTACTGTTGACAAATTACTATATTGAATTTGTTTAACCATAGAATTAACCATATTTAAGATGACATGTCATCCTTCTAAATTAAAATATTCCCAAAATGTATACAGTTTTTCATCTATTTATTATTATTTATTCATTTATTCATCTGCATTTGCTTACAGGGTCACAGGGTCAGCTGTCTCCATCGCTGCCACTCAAATCACACTGTTCATCACTATGAGACAACCTGTGGCTGGTGAGACAACTGGAAGTGGTTTGGGTCTGGACAGTGCTATGCTCAGACACCTGAGTGGCAACCTTGCAGCTGGTGGATTAGAACTTGGATTCATTCTCTTCCTTGAGCGCTAGGCCTCTATAAAACATTTACATTTTTTTTTTTATTCATTTAGCTGCTTTTATATTGCACACGACTCGTGGATTGTCTGGGACAGATCCATTCAGACCAGCATGTGAATTCCCACAGGGTTCCAGCTGGGGTGGTTTTCTGCTTCTTGCATTTTCTGGTATTCTCAAGTGGGATTATACAAATGTTTGTCAAATATTTTATCGAAGAGCTTACAGAGCACAACACCATTTTTGGAGTTGGGAAGTTGAAAAAGGTTGAAATAAATGTGTGAGAAATGTTTTAAAAGAAAAAAAGTGTGAGAAACTCACTGCAACAACTGTCTGAATCACATGACTGGAGAGCAAGTGCTCATTTAACAGTATAATCTCTGAAAAAGGGCAGAATAATGGAGCTTAGATTAAATGTGTGATTCGTGTCTTTGTGTGTGTGTGTGTGTGTGTGTGTGTGTGTGTGTGTGTGTGTGAATATGTGAGAGAGAGAATGGGGAGAGGAAGGGACTTAGTGCTGGTTTGTAAATTGAAGCAGTAAGTATAGTATGTATCTGCTCCAGATTAGCAGCAATATAATGGTGTTATTACACCACAGAGAGGCTGCGATCACAGGGGACAGAGACAATGGTGCTTTTCAATCAGGCATAAACACTGTACACAGTAGCAATCAGGGAACTACAGTACAACAGTTTGGAAAAGAGTTCCGTGAATAAATTTTTAGCTAAAGAGGCTTTTTATTCATCAAATTGATAAACATATAAACACTTATGTTGTAAAATGTTTTTCTGTTCCTGGTTATGATTTTAAATATAGTCCAACTGTGGACTCACTGGGTTATTTCAACTTCCTGCTACAGTTAATACAATCTGATTACAATCCGTAACAGCAGATTGGCTGTTACCCAAGACAGAACCACAGAGCTGTGAAATCTCTTCATTATCTATTATATCAATTTATTATATCTTCATATCAATTTCCAAAATAATATTAAATCAAGCTCTATATTTATTTCCACTTTGAAATGTGGAGGATATAAGCCAGTTTTACTCAATTTGAGTGTTCTGATGGGGCCCCATCATTGGTCACCAAGCTTCTTCTTGTCTTCCCCTTTCAGCTTGTCCCTTTTTCAGAGGTTGCAACAGTGAATCATTGTTTCCATCTCCTCCTGTCCCCTGTATCTTAAACACCAACCACCTCCATGTCCTCCCTCACTGCATCCATCAATCTCCGCTTTGTCTCCTACCTGGTAGCTCCATCTCTAGGATCAATCTCCTACCAATGTATCCACTGTCCCTCCTCTGAACATGTCCAAACCATCTCAATCTGTCTTCCCTAGCTTTTTTCTCCAAACATTCCTGTCTGTGTTGTCCCTCTAATCACCTCATTCCTGTCCATCCTTGTCTCTCCTAAAGAGAACCTCGGGGAGTCAACAATTTCCATCTCACCCTGTCCTCCACATCCTCAACCTTTCTCCAGTTGTTCCATCCTGCCTCTACTCTATTCTTCTCCTCTCTTCCACTGCTCTGAACAGTTGATCCTCAGTATCTAAACTCCTCCACCTTCTCCACCTCTGCTCCTTGTAACCTCACCACTCCACTGTTCGCCCTTTCATTCCCACACAAGCACTCCCTCTTGCTACAACTGACCTTCATTCCTCTTCTCTCTAGTCCAAACCTCCACATCTCTTGGTTCTCCTCTAGCTGTTGCCTACTCCAGCCATCACCAAAGCAAACAAGAAGGGGCTCATATTGTGGTCTTCTGTCCATCCAAAAGCTCACCTCAGCACAGTTGCACCAATCAATCATACTTTACTGCCACTCCAGACTTTCTTATACAAAACCACAATTCCTCCCTTGGCACCCTGTCATAGGCTGTCAATGCACTGTGAAATTATTTAACTTTTATTTTTGATCTATTTTAGACACAAGACACATTGATAGTCAGAAACTTGAAGACATAGAAACTTTCTAACTGATATACTTCATAGATGCTCTATACCTTACTAAATACTCCATATCCGTAATTTCCTGAAGGATTCCATAATTTCCCAAAGGATACTCCTGTGGGATTAATGTAATCTATATATATATCTATCTACTTCATTGTTAACAACATGGTTGGTACTTTGACATATTAGTGCTGCCTTTATAACCAACAAGTAACTCAAACTCTTTATAAGTGTAAAAGAAAGTATTGCAAATCCTTCCTCCTAGAATATAAAGCACAGTCATTTAACTCCCTAACGGGAATATATGACAGCGTCCCTGTGCTCCGTCTCCAGGGGTGCAGAGGAAATGAGCAGACAGGATCTACATAATGGGATGGCCATCATCACTGGAGAATTATCGACATCAGTAGCTGAACCTTGTGTTATTTTATATTTTAACTGATTAGATTGCATTAATTAGAGTGCTCATCAGTGTAAGCGCCACAAAAGTCCCTGCTGCAGGTACAGTTCTCTGACAGCTCAACAAACATCAGGATTCTCCAGTGTGGAGCCTCATTTCTTCAGACCTCAGTGGTCACCATAGATCCCTAGAGTGAAATTGTCAATTATAGCGATGTCTGTGTGCTTTTCCCACTGGTAGTTTTTCTAGGTATTTCTAGAAAGTACTCAGTGATACTACATTTAAAGGATGAGGTGAGGCAGTTTCTCTTGTACAGCCTGCTACGATATTAGTGTTTTATTACAGACCTGGCGTCTGACACCAGCGGCGGCCCCAGGGCCAGTACTGGCTTTAGCTGTTTGTTTAACCTGCATTCTAAAAAAGTAAAACTGTCTATTCATAGTGATGTTGGATCACATTTTTGTGTATCATTCATAGTGACAAGTCCTCTCAAAGTCCCCCAACTGTGCTGTTCGCATTGACTTCTTGGACCAATTCATCACCACTGACCTCATTCCTGTGGCTGCCTCCAGCGTTATAATCAAAACCAAAAGCAGTTTCTTTTTTTTTTTTTTTCTCATTTAAAAAAGTCAGTCTCACTCCAGTGCCAAAAAGTAAAATCTACATTTCCCGGGTGAAAAAAACTGAGCCTTAGCAGCATGTTTCCCTGGAGAAGCCCGTAAACTAAAAACAGAACTTAAAAGAAGAGTAAACATTAGCAGGGATTCATATGTTTGTTTACAGCTGAGGACAAAAATAAACACATCTGTGAAGAAGTCTCTCCTACAGAGAGTGGGACTTTAACATAGCACCGTCATATCATAATATTCTCTTGGTACGTTTCTCTTGTTGCTCTCTCCTGGCATTAATACCTTTTGCTGAAGATCAACAGCTATACCAGAGGACCACCGAAATCAGAGAAGCTGGAGAGATTGACTGAACTGAGATATGGCATCGCTGTTGTATGGAAACTGAATCCCAAACTGTATTTCAGCTATTAGGACTATTAAGATGAGGCAGCAAACCAAATTAATTAGGTATTTTTGGGGCGTTTTGTGGAATAATGTGTTTCCTGTTTGCAAATGTAATCAACAAATACTTTTCAAAGAGCGGGTTTTCATCCAATCAGCAGGTTTTTAAAGCAACAGACAACCGCAGATTATACGTATAAACAAAGAGGCACGGCAGTTCATTTGGATTATCTGCAGCTTCCCCTCAGCAAGTTTGCATTTTCAGCCATTCTTCTCACAGCTATAGTGGTGTGATATGAATATAGAGTTTCAGATTTAACTGCATGTGTAAATCATTGAATTTGAGGACTGTTCTTTTTATTTTCTACAAATCTCAGTAATTTATTTCTGGGGATGTCAGGTTGGAGTTTGAGCTTTTTTGTTCTCTAGAGCAGTATTCCCCAACCTTTCTAGTGCCACAGACCGGTTAATATCTGGCAATTTTTTTTTTCACAGACCGGTCTATAAGGTGAAGCCGATGAATACCACCAATTAAAATGAAATGTTCGGCATAAAACAGATTTTTGCAGCAGTTTCAAAGGCTTCATTGCCTCATCAAAGAGCCACCATGGTGTGGACGTCCTCCATTAGACAGAATGTGAACTCTGGTAGGCGGCCCTAGGAGACGGACAGTTTATTTAACATATATGACACGGTCCGAATACACGAACACCAGGAAATCCAGTCATTCTTCAAAATAAAACACTGCTCTGCCACAAATAATAAAAAAAATGGAAATATCTCTCTGTGACCTGATACCCATTGTCTTATGGACCAATATCGGTCCACAGCCCGGTGGTTGGGGACTACTGCTCTACACTACAGATACAATTCCTACAGCAATGTTTTTTTATTACATATAACAGTATTGCCAGTATAACACTGACAGAACTCCGGGTGCTGAATTAAGAGCAGACGCTGTGTCAACGTCAGCCGGCTCCTCTGCTCCACCCTTCTGTTCCACCATCCGTTCACCTCCTGCTGGATGACTTGAGGAAGACAGGCCAATTTAGAAATATTGCACATACAGCTCTGTGTGCACACGTTACAACCGTTAACCGTGCACAATGCAAATGAAGATTACAATATATACAAATGAGCGTGTCATTCTTCACCCCAGAGCTTATCACGAAAGCCCGGCACATCACGTTGGTCTTGTAAATTTATCACAATTAGGCTGTAATCTGGTAACACTGTTGCCCCGTCTCTCCTCAGCCCCCCGCCTTCTCGCATAAAGATCAAACAGCTCTGCAGGAAATTGTTGAGGGCTGGATGTATCGTCCAGGATGAGCAGTGCTGACGTGGGGTCTACATTTCTTGACCGCTTCTTGCTCCTCGGTTTTTCAGAAGTAAAACAATAAAATAAATCCTGGTGACACCCAATCTGCTGCTTCACCCACTGAAACTCATGCCTCTGTACTTGACGGAGTTTGTTTTCTTTTTTTTCCATTTCATTTCTACTCTTTGGTTATTTTCTTGTTGCATTCCACATCTGCAGGGATTATAAATCCTTGAAAATATTTTTCTGTTTGCAGGGATTTCTTGTAAACCATGACAGATGAAGAAACATTAACATATTGTTAATGATTTATTTTTTTCCTACGATCTATAAGTCACTTCCAAAATTTGTCCGAAGATGATGTGGCACCGTGATATATGTAAACTGGAACAAATAGCTGTGTCGCTAATGGAGAAATATTACAGCTGCTGGACTCAACTTATGGGAGGAATCAATGGACACTTCCAGGAAACCGATAGGACGTTAAAACGATCCAACTATAACATCCATAATCAGTGAGAGAGTAAATTAATTCCACTCGCCCACAGGTACCGTAGAGACGAACAGACACACACGTCTGAAATGCACACCTTTGCAAGGACATCCAGGCTGAGAGGGAAAAATGCTAATACCTCCTCTGAAAGAACTTCCTGTTGGAATAACAACTGGCTGCTCTGTTTCTGTCAGCAGCAGATGGAGCAATCTCTCCAGAGAAAACTCTTCACTTATGAGAACTGAAAGAATGACTGCACTTACACTGTGTGTCAACACTCATCTTCCCCCGCAGCGTCTCCTTTGTGGAATCTAGTCTGCCTTTATTGATTTCCCTGTATCTGTCGCCGCCACTTACTGTACGAACGGCTATGAATTTCCATCATTGGATCAGGGTTCAATGAAACACTGACAAAAGTGAGAGTGAGCAGAGGATCCATGTGTTTCTGATGAAGCCATACTTCTGGGAACATCTCTGGGGTGCAAAATATGGTTGTAAAAACCAAGGTAAAAAAACTATAGGAGTAACAGTTGTTGTAGTACAGGAGATGGTAGTAGTAAAAACAATAGTACTCTCAGAGAGTTTTTGGAGATTCATTATTGTGGAAAGTTTTGCACAGAGAAAACATTGCCCAAACATTTTATTGGTGATGTCCAGGAAATATTAATAGATGGTTGTCATGATTGTGAAGGCTTGTTCTAAAATGATCTACTTAGAACCACGTGTACTGTTATTATTGACTCTGAGAGAGCCTCCTTTTAATGTTTAATAATAGCAGCTGAAAGGTGAAACATAAAAAACTGGAATTTCTTCAATTTCTTGTTCATTTTAATGCCTCGTTCCACTAAATGTGCATTTGTTTGGACAAATATAATGATTAAAACAAAAAATATTTCACCAGAGTTTAATTTTAGCAGCTGGTATCTAGATATTTCATGGTTTTCTTGATAGTAACCAAGATCACTCCAGTTCTTACATCAATAGCTATTGCATTGCACTGCCAAGAACAGTGCTTTTATGCAATCACTGCTTTCCTGCCCATTGCATTCTTCATGTAATATAACTTTAATACATTGGGCATTAAAATGGACACAAAATCAAAGAAAATATGGGTGGGCTTATATTTTTTTACATGACTGTATATACAAACTAATATGTACTTTTTCATATGTAACATAGTGATTGATGTATCGATATATGGTGGTTTGATATTGATGAAGTGCAGCTGACAGATATTTTCCTTTGGGTCGTATATTTGAAACAGCATCCCCTGCTGGAGGAGATGCACTTTGAGCTTTTAAATAAAATAGTTTTGGTTTTTTTTCTGCTGATGTAACATATGGATTTCTCATTAATATCCAAAGCAAAGTAGTTGTGCTAACCTGTTTGAGTGTGTTTGTGGTTTCAGTCTTACCTTCTCTCTATGCTGTCATCCAGCTTAAACTCGTGCCACTCCATCGACCCAAGCTGCGTCTCTGCAAGTGTCTCTCTGTCCCTGCTACCTGTATTTCTTTGCTCTCAGCACCTGTCGTGGTTAATATTTAAAGCAGGTCCTGCTCTGTGAGTGTTTGGGACTTGTGTTTGATTCTGTATCTGCCTGTCCCTGTTAGTGTTTGGCAGCTTTGGATGTCTCACCCTCCCCTGCTGGAATTCACAATGTGACAGCGAGTGCATGTGAACTCCAAAAATCACTCTTTTTGCCTCCTCACTTTCTCCACCCTTTTCTCACTTCTCCTTTTAGAGGGTGTCACATGGAGCACATTTACAAGTGGTCAAGAAAGTGAAGACAAGTTACCAAAAAGAGGAAAACATCAGGGACAGGGTGAGAGAAGACAAGAGGTGCAGGAGCCCGGAGACAAGCTGCCATGCAGTTTGATTGTGAGTGCGTGTGTGTCCGTGTGAATATGTGCATACACCCAGTGTCTGTAGCTTGGTCTGTATCCTTCAGGTTCCCCCGCTGGTCAGAAAATGAGAGGAGCGAAAGGGGGAGGAAAATGATACCATGCCTCTTTAGCAGACAAGCAAAAATCCCTTTGATGCTTCAGCAATGTCATTTCGCCTGCGTTTTCTTCTTTCTCTTTTTTCTGCCACCTCTGTCTCCATATCCATGATCCTGGTGACTGGTTGGTGGCAGCTCAAATCCACTGAAAGTCAGAAGATCTCACAAACTGTTAAGGATCGGTCCTGTGTGGGGCTCTGCATGTTTGGAGTAAAAGTTTTCCCTCCTCTGGTGCAGTTGTCAGCTGTTGCTGATGGTACTCCACAGTAAGGGATCCCCTCCGGCGTTGATTCGCCTCCTCTGGTCCTGTGTGATCAAGAAGAGTAAGGAGGGAAAAACATTTTAGGGTGTTTGGCTCCTCCTCACCCTCTGATCCATATGCATGTGAGGAGATCCAGATGTTGGTTGATGGAGCAGAGGAAACGCAGAGAGAAAAGGAGCACAGATGGCAGGTCTACGGGGTCGCCCGCCAAAGCACTAGCAGGTCTTCATCCTGTTGCACAGATTTTTTTTTTTTTTTTCCACCAGACTTTTCTCTCCCTCCCACAACGCTGTGCTGACGTTCATCTGCCAGTGCTGTCAGAATGGTAATCCTGCTTTCCATGTCCTTTTTTCACTCATCTCTTCTTTCTCTCTCTCTTCTTTCTCTCTCTCTCTCTCTCTCTGCTCTCACTCCAGCACAGGAGGGACTGCATGTGAGTCCTGATAATAATAGTGTGAGGATTTAGTCTGCCTCCCTTCCTCTCTGCGCTCTCACTCACTTCCCCACAACCCCTCCTTTTCTCCCAGCCCACTTTTGCTCCTGTTCCGTCTGTGTTGCTCACCTTCATCCTGTCATGTATTATCATACCTAAACCGCATCACTGTGTTCCTCTGATGTTTCATTCCAGACCTCAGTTTCAACAGGTTAAAAATGTGTTTCATTTGTTGTTGTTTTTTTTTTTCATTGAATTCCGGACACGCTTGCCAAGATTTGAGTGTTGTTTCAATGCATAAACTTTCTTTTTTTATACAAATCCTTTGTTGACAGAAAGTGCACAAGGCAGCAGCCCATAAAGTGTATTGCACAGACTGGTTTTATAAAGGAAGGTCAGCAATAAAGCTCACAGCAAACAGGTTTTTATGAGGGAGATTTAAGGTTGCAAAAGTAATCTCTTCAGCTAGCAGACTTTTTTTTTCCATTCTCAAAGTCTCCTTAACAAGCCAGTTATCATGAGATATGTGCCAGTTCTCCAGTAACAGTTAACAGTTTATCAGACTGCAGACGTTGGGTTTCAAACTCAAAAAAAAACAAAAAAACAACGTATACTTGCCCTGTAAAAAATCACCTTGTGTTGGAGGTTATTTAAAGCTACTGGTATTCAGTTCCTTTATATGTGATCACTTTATACATTTATATTTTATATATTATTTATACATTTTTATTTTTATATATATTATTCATACATTTATATTTTTTTCTACTCAAGAAATACTCAACTCTCTTCCCTAATCTATTGAAATCGGTTTTTAAACTAACCTTTTTGTTTGTTTCTCTTTATTCCTGTTGCTGATTGATGGGTCGATGCCAGAACTAGCATAACCAGGACTAGGAGGACCAGCAGTAGGATGACCAGGATCATAGCCTCATACACCTACTGACATAACGGCTACTGGAAGCATTTAAATTTTGACTATGTGTTGTGTCTTTTGTACTTGTTTTGTTTTATTGTATCTTTATGCTCTGGTAACATCCATTGCACTGTCTGTCCGTCCAGGGAGTGGGAGTTTTTTTTCCCTGTTAAAAGGGTTTTTTTTCCCCTCTGTAGTTTTTCCTTACCCTGGCTGAGGGTCTAAGGACAGAGGATGTTACCAACCCTGTAAAGCCCTATGTGACAAATTTGATTTGTAAATGTGGGCTATAGAAATAAAATTTGATTGATTGATTGATTGATTGATTGATTTATACAAATATAGCAGAGTAATATAGCTGCAGCCGTGAAACCCTAACATCTCCATCATCCTCTGTTCTAGCAGAATTAGAGCTAATTTGGAAATGCCTGCATTAATTGATTAATCATCATTATGGATGATTCATCGTGATTATGTATCATTGCAAAACTAACTTTTAAGTGATTATTCAAATTACAACTCTTATATTTTTGAGTTGGCAGTGATGGCCTAGTGTTAAAGGAAGCAGACTTGAGTTTGCAAGGCTTCAGATCCAAATCCACCAGCTGGCAGGTTGCTGCTGAAGTGCTCTGAGCAAAACACCATCCTGACACAAAAACTTCCAGCAGAATCACCACCAACAGGAAGGCTCATGGAGTCATGCTGTGTGATTTGGGTGGTAGTCATGGAGACTGCTGCCCCAGAGACCCGGCAGAGACAAGCCCATAGAAATTTATGAATACATATTTTTGATGCTGTTGGCTTCCAGTGGGTGCGATGTGATTTGGGTGGCAGTCATGGAGGCTACTGCCCCAGTGATGCAGTAATGGATAAGTGTATGAAAAAGGATGATGTATCATAGAGATCACCATTATAATCAACTGCCTTTACATGACCGCATCCACCTGTGGCTGAAAGTCAAGGCCAGAAACAGATGAAACTGCACAGACAAAGCAAATATGACGGTGAACTTGCTACATCCATACAAATGTGTCACGCGGTGTTATGTTGCTGGTGTCACAGATGCTTTGTGACAGGGCAATCATCTCCCTGCCAGGAAGCAGGAGGGGAAGGAAAGAATGAATTTATTCATCACTATTCTAATTCCTGTTTTTTTATTTTTTTTTTGTGAATCATGTTAACATTCTAACATGTGTGTTCCTGTGCTGAGAGCAGGGTGAAATGACAAGTTATATCCCTGTCTACCTTGTTCCTTACAGGGATACATTTGTAACGTTACCACCAGAGAGAAACTGCTCTCCCTCTCTCTCTTCCTCCCTTACACTTCCCTATCTTTCACTTGCTCTCATTTTCTCTCCAGGGACATTCTCAAGGTTTTGGTTTTAAGAATTCTCTCTTTAGTAGGTTATACTCCCTCCAAATAAAAGCAGATTTCTTCTTTTTTCTCTCTTGGCTGCTTGGTCAGGTGACAGGCCTTTAACACTAAACTATAAATACATCAGAGTGTTAAAATAGTGTGTTTGAGATATGAGCTGTGTGACAAAGGCGTCTATATTTGTATGTGTGTAAAGAGAGAGAGAGTGATGTCTTCAATGAATGGATGAAGACAATAGATGACATTCTTTCTCTCCTTTAGTCTCCCTTCTTCTTCTTTCCTCTTCATTCGTTCTCTCTCAGAATCCGGGTGGTGCGTAAACCAGCCAGCAGCGAACATATGTTCTCTCGACCAGCAGCCGATCAGATCCTCAGATTAACTCGGATTGATTCAGCAAGTAACAAAATTATGTTCGCCGGGGAAAAGCTTACGGGCCGCCTGGCAAATAATTAATTCAACAAATTTGTGCGTCGTCAAGCAGGATTTAAACTGTTGGCATCTTGCAAAAAGTAGATGTGTTGAAATTATGGCCCTTCATGAAATTATAGTTCTCCAGCTAGGTTTCTTTTTCTCTAGGAAAAATTTTTTTTCCTATAAAGCTAGTAATACTACTGTTTCCAGGTACAGCTTGCTTACATTTTCACTTCTTTATAATCTATATTTGTTAAAGCATAAAAAGAAAAGTATGAATTCCAATGAATGTTTCAAATTAAAGTGTTATTGAAATCGGTCCTTATGTATTCAGGGGCATTTGGAAACAAAGTAAATACAGTCATCTTTTTGGTTCTTTATGATTAAAAACAAAAGTTGTCGTCCAATTAAAATAAAATAAAAAAAGCATGCGACAAAGGATTCAGAACCATGGACAGCTCCTCGGTCTGCCGCGTTCCTCCGGGTCCACTTGTCTGCTGATTCTTCTTACATCTGAATAATGGTACCATGCCAAAAGTCGGGATATCTTTAGGGAAAGTTCTTCCAGACCAGGGGTGTCCACACTTTTTTGTCTTGTGAGCTACTTTTCAAATAACCAGGCTGAAGTAATCTACCTAGATTGAAAATATATGTACCTATATAAACTGGATATCTCTCTCTCTACACTAACATATAACATATGTTATACTGTCTGACTCAAAACCTATATTATTCTCACTTCAGGCCAGTGATTAGTATCTTGGAATAGTATTACATCTGTAGTTTTAATTACTATTATTTTGTTATGTTATTATTGCTCAGGATCTACCAGCACTCCTTTGGAGATCTACTGGTAGATCCCAATCTACCTCTTGGCCACCCCTGATCTAGATGTTGCTTTGATTTTGCTTTTGTTTTTGGTTTGTTTGAATGTGGCAGTGGTGGCTTAGTGGTTAAATAGCCAGATATGGGTCCGAAGGGTTGCAGGTTTGAATCCACTAGCTGCCAGGTTACTACTGAAGTCCACTGGACCCACTCACAGCTCCCCTGGTGCTCAAAGCTGCCCACTGTTCACTTTGGTCAGAGGTCACATGTGTGCAGTGGAGTGGATCACAATGTCACAATGACAAGGAGTTTCCGCTCTTTCCTTCCTTTTTTTTTCTTTCAAAGGACCAAGCCTGTTGGACACCTTATGCCAGCAACTTATCTTGGTCTATGAGGAAAACTTAATGGCTTTATAGTTTGCACAGCTTGGAATGCTAAACTGCTTGTCTTCAGTGGTTGGAATGCCAACAAGTTCATTGCTATGAGCTGTAACATATAACAGAGGCTAGTTGGTTTGCATCTCCTGTTTCTTCCTGCACACGCCAGGTCAGGTCTTGATTCCCAACAGTGTGGAGCTTCCACACATTATCAACTCGACCTCTACATAAACATTTGAGTAGGTGACTGATACTGGTGTATATCCTCAGGAGACTTCCCCTTCCTCTTTTACACTACTCTTCATTGTTTCATGTGAACATCGCGGCCTCCTGCTTAGCATTTAATCAGCTCCGCCTCCGCCCCAGAGTCAACCTGCCGGTTCTTCGGGAGAAGGTGTCTGCAGTCATCACTCCCTAATCTTTCTCTCTGTCAGCTTATGGACTGAAAGTATCAGCAAGGCCAAGGCATTTAACTGCGACATTACTGATGTGCTGCATTGGGCACATTAATAATCTTTTGTAACTGAAGAGAGAATAAACAGATAGAATCAATCCTCGAGATTTATGCTTGGAAGCGTCCATACAGCGCACAGAAAAGATTTTTTCACAATGAATCTATACGCTGCACGGGGATTCGCCTTAAAGAGACAAGAGTTCTGAAATTAAGATTGTACTTCATCCTTTATCAGTAAACCAGTGTGAAGATAACTTCAAAGAAAGCACCAGTATAATGAAGAAATTGATTTGCACAATAAGAAACAACAGTAAGAGACAAAAAATGTTGAAATAATGGGGGAATTGATCTGCTCTGCTAGCTTCAACAAACATAGGCATTGGCATGTTTTCTTTTTTTTTTTTATTTCAAGCTGCAAAAAGACAAACAAAAAAGCCAAAATAGAGTTTTAAAAATGAACTTGACAGAGGGAATAGAGAAGCAGAGGTGGGGCTGTGAGTCTGAAAGTCAGAGCTTCTGTTACAGGAACAGTAAAAGCCAACGTGTGACATTTGAATAGGATTGTAACATCAGGCATGCTGGGAGCAGAGCGACAGTCACAGTTGTTTGAAAATGATAGATATTAAAAGTAATCATCAAAAAGGTTGTTAAAGGATTTTTTTGTCAACTTAATCTTTAACTCCAAATGAAATTCTCTTTTAAAACTTTATTTTTAGTTTTCTCTTTTTCTAAATGTTTCAATATTATTGGCTCAGTGCAGAGTGATGGTTTTGTCTCAATATTCACATTGGTGAGACAGAACCATCGCTCCGCAGTGGCCGAGGGTCACTACATCAGGACGGGACTCAGCAGTTTATCTCCTTCTGGACAGACGGGGACACTCTTTCCAGGATGTACCATCTGGTAAAAATAACTTTTTATAGAAGTGGAGGTCTGCGTCATCAACTGTCTGCTACAGACCAATCTGCCTTGAGATCCCATCCTAGGAAGTTTAACTGCTCATCAATACCAGAGCAGTCTTCTCTAGATGGTTGTGACCACGACGACTTCCATTCACATCTGGACATGTGACAAGAAAACTGTTCATTAACATCAGGAGCAGTTTTACGACTAAATTTTGTTGATATAAAGACCTGGACGGATGAGAATCAGAATCCAGGTAATTCATGACACTTGTTTAAAATTGTGTTTGTTTGCACACAACTCAGAGTCTGTATGTGTACACATACGTATATAGATACAACAGTGTGTACGTGTATATACATACATACACACTGTTGATGATTTTGAAACACACTATCATCACTCAATGAGCAAACAGCTCTGGAGATTGGACTGGTGTGTGGACCAGTGTGGAGGTGAATACTAACAGAGAGTCAGGGGGGAAAAGACAATGGGCGTGGACCAGGAGAGATGGTAAATAAATCGACACCATCAGCTCGGGTGACGTAGCTGAGCAGAGCTTTGCTGTTTGACCCAGTCTGTGTTTTAATGATAACGTGCAACTCTTCAAACCCAGTCCTGAGTTAGAGATGGAGGACATTTCCAGAGGGACATTTTGCTCTAAATACTGGGTGGAAATATCAAGTCTTTGATACCAGTTTTTACCTCTGGTCCAGCTTCTTCTACACTGGGTCTGTTTTTACATCCTCCTCTTCCTCATCTTTCATCTTTGTCTTTTAAGGACACTTTGAAAACCAAAAATAGCTCAAGATCAAAATGAGACAAAAAGTGTCAGATCCATAAATAAATGTGTGTCATTGGGCACCTTGTTTGAGGCGGGCTGACATTTGAAAGCTCCCAGATATTAATACCATGTCTCATGAGATGAAGATTTTACACACAGGCATGTAGAAGTGACTGAGTGAGAAAATGAGAGAGAGTGAAAGTGGCGTGTGTGTGTGTGTGTGTGTGTGGCTGTTGCTTTTTCACGTGTGCAGACGGGTGATGCGGGCTTGTTACTCTTGTTAAACTCCACCCTCAGGCGGAGATGACAGATATTTTACAGTTTTCTTCTGCCCAAAATCCTCTTGACAGTCTGACATAGCCATGACCAAGATGCTCTCCTCCCTCTCTCTCTCTCTCTGTCTCTCTCTGTGTCCCTCTGTCTCTCTCTCACTCTCTCTCTCTCTTCATTTGTCTTTTTGTCATCTGTTCCAGTCTAATGCCCCGTAGCGACATATATATGTCAAAATGGCACACTCCTCCAGAGGCTGTAAAAATTTCAATTCTTGTCTGAAGTAAAGGTCGTAGGGATGGTTCACTAATAAACGAACACCAAACTAGAAACAGAAAAATGTTTTTATTCCGACCATGGAAATGATTTAATATTGGATATTCATTCTGGCCAAGCAGAGCAGAGTTTTAAATCACCATCTCAGTGCTTCTCCATCACTACCCATGTCTTTCATGTGTGAGGTGGATGAAGAGCCAGAGCTGGAACCAATCATCAAAGTTGTGTTTTTGAAGCAGCGGAGATCTATCATCAAAGTCACACATTTTCATTTTTATTTCTCTCTTTTTTTGGCTCACTTTATTAAGTACACTGTGTTCATACCAGGTTGAATAATGTTTTCTTTTCAGAACTGTCTCCGTTATTCCTCACAATCGGTGCAACGTGATGCTTGAAATGTTTCAGTGTCCTTTTGTTGGCGACAGATTTGTGGGCTGCAAATCCATTCTGTGAATCTCCTGTTGCACAGGCTCTCTGAGGTTTTTATTGGATTAGGATCTGGTGACCGTGGAGAAGGTTTAGACATCAGTGACATCATTGTGGTGTTTTAAAACACAGTGTAGGTCGTACACCGCATGCTGAAGTAACTCAGTATTTGTTGAAAGTAGTACTCCGTAGTAGCACTCACAAAGAAAATCAAAAATCACTGACTTTGACACTGACATTGGGAAAGAAACTTGAATGTTCTCAAAAAGACCTGAGCAAACTATGGTCTGAAATTTTAATATTTTACTAATTTTACTATTTTCCAACATGCAAAACACTGTAAACCTAGAGTTAAGTCATAGTTAGGTGTTGCCTACAACGGAGCCTATGTTAATATTGTTGATAATTAAGTCAACTGTGCTTTTATTATTTTTGTGAGGTCTGTGTGTCTGTGTCTTTCCCTTTCCCTGCTGTTGTCTGGTATTGGGTAATCTGCGTCATCACAGTCACCTGTGTATGTCATTAGTCTCACTCGTGTCACCTGGTGTCCTTAGTATATATACCACTCCACTTCACTCAGTCTTCGTGGGGTTGTTGTCTTGTTTGGATGTGTTGTGTTAGGAGTCGTCTTGTCTGTGAGGAGGTGTTAGCAACCGTTGTGATGTGTTTTTTGGCGATTGCTAGAAGTTAAATAAGGTTTGGTTTGGGTTAGAGTAGCCAACCATTTAGGAAGTTTAAGAGTAGAGAGTTTATGTACCAAGTTAAGTACTTGTGAAAAGAGTTTGTTTAATTTATGTTCGAGTTTCTTGTTTTTGTAAATAAATCATCGAACACCTAAGAAGAGTGTCCCAGTCCTGCGTTTGGGTCCAACCGCATGTCTTCGCTGAAGAAACTGTTACAAAACAATTTTGCAATAATATCATTGTTGAAATGTACATTTGATCATCCTCCATTGATATTTGTTTGCGGTCATAAGACACAAATGCTGAGGTAATTAGAGGGACAACACAGACAGGAAGGTTTGGAGAAAAAGCTGGAGAAGACAGATTGAGATGGTTTGGACATGTTCTTTGGAGGGACAGTGGATACATTGGTAGAAGAATGATCCTAGAGATAGAGCTACCATGTAGGAGACAAAGAGGAGATTGATGGATGCAGTGAGGGAGGACATGGAGGGAGTTGTAGCAGAAGACACAGAGGACAGGGGGAGATGGAAAATGTTGACTTGCCTTGGCAACCCCGAAAGAGACCAGCCAAAGGGAGAAGAAGAAGACGACCACCCAATCATATAATTTTAAAGAAAGATTGATAACCTTGACAGAAGGATCCAACAGAGCATGCGTGCCTCTCCACCGTCGCCTCAGTATGTTTTCCTCTGCACCACTTTCAAAGACAGGAGAGTTGTCCTCCAGGGAGACAGGAGCGCAGGAAGAAACCAAAGAAGGTGTTTTCAGGTTAAAGGGTATGAAACACCTCAGGGAAGAGAAGACGAAGAGTGTAAGGTCACTGATGCTCATTTTACCAATGTATGCAGAATACTCTGTCTCCTCAGGTGCTCCGTGAAGCTCTCAGGGTTTTTGCCTCTCTAACTCAGCATGCATCTACTGTGGGAGGTGAAGTTCCTGATAATAAATGTCAGTCAGTTGGTTTTATTGTGTTGTTTTGTACAGTAGCTAATCAGACCTCGGTGTTTATCTGACGGGTAAAACACAGGATTTTATTTATAATTCTGAAAAATGTGTTATATGATTCAGTAAAAAAAATAGGCAAAAACATCCCCATGACTCCTGGGCCTCGTTCTGCTCTTTCTTCTCTTTGCTTTGTCAAAATTATTTTGCTCATTGCTCTCGGAATGCAACAAACTGACTTTGAAATAGAAGCGTTGGTCTTTTTACTTGTTGACAAGTGAATAACTACACTGCAGATTTTACTTAATTGTATTTTTAATAATGTTTTGCACTTATTTAGAGAAATGGTTCAGTTTTTTTAACATGGTGTTAATAACTGTTCACACTGTGTATCTGCGCGAGCATGTGGTTGATTTACTAATGTCTCGCGTTGTTGCTGCCGCTGCTGTTCTCTTATTAGTTTTTGTTAAGGTCCACTGCACTTTTGATCAGTTCATATTTTCCTGGGGTCAGACAAGGTTAGGTTGCGCTGCTCTTTACTTGCTTCGTCCTTCAACTATTAGATGAAGCTCCGTTCTTTCTTCCAGGAAAGTTCACGTTGTTTTGCAGACCCCAATAAGTCCCTTGTACATTTAATATTTAAGCTCTTGACCCTGCAGCCGTTGCCCTCCCTGCTCCGCGTCTGGTATATTTCACAGATCTATACAAAGTCAATTTAAAAGCGAAACACAGAGGCCGCCGGACTTATTCTCAGGGTCTTTTAAAAAATGTCACATCGTCACACAGAATTGAAGTGTTCTGTTTGTATGAAATAAAAATAAGGAATAATGTAATAAGTTAATTATAGATAGTCCTGAGCCAAAGCACATGTGAAGGTTACCTTCAATAAGCAGGAAGGAGTATTTAAGCACCAGTGTTTGATCAGCTCAGTTGGTAAATTGTTGGTTTTGAGATTTGTTTGCTCGTCTTTGCATCATATCCCCCTCGTTTCCCTGGATATGTTGTCGCTGCCTAGTCTTATTTTGTGTATCTGTCATCTGGGATCATAGTGTCACCACTAAATATTTTACTGCCTCAACTGTTTGAAGTTCACTGCTTTGAGATGTCTGATGACTTTTGAAGGTGTTGTCCAAACACTTCCAATTGCGTTTCATCCACTTATCCATGACTGGGTTACGGGGGCACAACTGCCACCCAATACAAATTCCACCATATTGCACCTACCTGCAGTCGGTGAGCTCAATGGAACACTTCCAATTCCAATATTAACTGATGCCAACATATGCTGCCGTTTGCCCTTTAAATCCGATTGAACTCTTTGGGCCCTTTGTGAGTTCAGCAAATTTGGTAAAACTCCAGCGTTGTGTTACTGGATGTTCATTAGTGGAGGAAAAACCAATAACAATCGTATCAATATTAAATAACAGTGGTAATATATGGCCAATAAAAATTTTCTAAATTGCTATTGCTATTACTATTACATCAAAAATCATTTTTCTATGTGTTCTTGTGTCTACAGTAGTCAAGTCTTTTCTCAAGATCATTGTGTAAACCTGTTTTTTTCAATTCTGATAACAATTGATATCAAAATATTCAGCCGTTTGTCCCAAACTGAGAGAAAAAAATCTAAGAAATCTAAGATATTTTAGTCAGAATCTGAGAGATTGTGTGTGTTTAGCATGACTATATTAATAATTACACTTATAATTAGGGGGCAGTGGTTAAGGAATGAGATCCTGGACTGGGATCTAGATGGTTTCAGGTTTGAATCCACCAACTGCCAAGCTCCCCACTCACTGCTCCCCGGGTGCTCAAAGCTGCCCACTGTTGACTTTGGTGATGGGGTAAATGCTGAGCTCACATTTCATTGTGTGCAGTAGAGTGGATCAAAATGTCTCATTGAGAAAGAGTTTGCTTTCTTTCCTTTGCTTCCTTGCTGCCAGTTGTCGATTGTTCAACATCCAAATAAAACCATGATTATTTTAACCAGAGAACTTTCTCCATAAAATAAATTGACCAGTGACCATATTGATGATCAGTGTTTTACCAACCCCATCAGGAGAAGAAAGAGTCTGTGTATGTAAACAGTGAGCAAGAACTAAAATATCAGGATCAAGATTTTCCATTTTTAGGAACTACAGTTTCCTATTTTAATGCCAGTGAGTTGCGTGCATAGATATGGTTACTGTGAATCTCCAGGAAATGGATACAAATCTATTTCATGCTTGTCCTGTGTCTGTGCCTGTGGAACACTTTGTAGCTCAGTTGATCAGTATCAGTATCACATTTTACGTTCCCTGTTACTGTGGCAGAACTAGAGAAGGGTGAGTGTGAGGAGGAAGGAGGTGGAAGAGGAGTGAAAAGTGTATTGGAAAGAGAAGGTCGTAAATTTTGACCTAAATATGGTGGACGTTTCAAGGTCATTTCCTTTTAGCCACCGCACTCACACTCCTTCAACCTTTGGTCGATTTTATGGCGGAGAGAAACTAATAATAATGTTCTTTATCAAACCTGGGGTGGGGGCTCAGCTGGACCCTGGGTCACCTGTGATTCTGATTGAGGTCCTGAACGCTCCTACATGTCAGCATTGTCCTCTAGCACACACGTGAGTACACAGGCAGCAGCAGCAGCAGCAGGCGAACGTGCAGGGTTTCATTATGATTCTGATTCACTCATTTATCATGCCACAGGCGGGTCACACACAGCAGCCCACACATGTTTGTGTCAGTATATTGGACAGGGACACAGCTGAGGGTCCAGGTTTGGATCAAATATAGGAAGGAAGGAGGAAATACCAAGGTATTTAGATCAGAAAGCATACAGTTTAGTGTCTTGCATTAGCTTTAAGACACTTTCAACAGATGCATAAAATCCCTCTGCATTTTACCCATCACCAAAGTGAACAGTGGGCTGCATTGAAGGCCCGGGGAGCAGTGAGTGGGGACGGTGCCATGCTCAGTGGACTTTAGTGGTAACTTCGCAGCTGGTGGATTCCAACCTGGAACCCTCTGGAGTCAAGTGCCGTTCCTTAACCGCTAGGCACCCAGTGGCCAAGCAGTCTCAGTAGTAATGTGAGCTGCATCTCCTTTGTCACTGATGAAAGTAAACAAACATTTTCCCAGTAGGCTGTAAAAAATATGTAAAGTAATGTTAACCTTCATCTGACATTTGTTCCAAGGTTTAAATTTGGTTTCATATTTCAGCTTTCATGTCTGCCATCTACTACCCTCCTGCATCCCAGCTGGAGAATAGATGAACTGGGAGCGCAGAAGAAAAAAAGAAGATAATGAGCTAAATTAGTACAAATGTCCTCAAAGGGCCGTTGACAGAAAGTCTTATTTACAAATAAAAATAAAAGAAGGAAAGATAATTACTCACTAATATAAAAGGCTGAAATTAAGCCTGTAATTCCTTCTAGTGCACAGGCAGCTTCATTAGAAGAAGTTTTCACTCAAATGTATTTAAATATATGCACAACTCCGATGAATATTTATCTTCTTTTCATGTAAATCCCCTCCTCCTTGGTAGGTAACGTATGAATGGACTGAGTGTGGACATCCCTTTGTGGATATTCAGAGACACACACACAGAGACTGATCAAAGCTGAGATCCAGTCTGAGAGATGATGTGGTTCTCCAGATCAGACAGTCAGATGTGCTGTGATGTGTCAACAATCTGTTCAGAGGCTTGTTTTTATGTGTCTCCATAAGTTTCAGTGACCAATATACTGATATATATATTATTTGATGATTATAATGCTCTCTTTACTGAATTAAAATGTTAACTAAACAGGGGCAGCACTTAGGGAAGCAGCTGAGGTGGGACTGAGGTCCCAACCTCACACATAACTGCCAGTGGACTCACCACCCACAGGATCACCGTATGGAACAGTGTGATTTGGGTGACAGTCATGGAGGATAAGAGGATGAAAGATGAATGAATGACAAAAGTAACATAATCAACTCTAATGGAGTTAGTTCTTCTTTTTTTTCTTAATGTTAAAATATTGTGACAAGTATAGTGTAATATGAAAAAGGTTCTCAAAATAAACCAAGGTATCTTTACCTCTCACAGCAACAACAAATAGAACCCCAAATCTTTGGCAATCAGTTTGAACAGAACAAAGTTTCTGGTTTTGGGTTCCACCAAAACATTGACATTCCTGAACAGAAAAAAGATTACATTCCTTTTCAACTGTTACAGGCTTACAGTTAGGTATATAGGTATAATGTATATATATATTGCATATGGATGCTTTTGTTAGATATGTCTTTGCAAATCCCCATGAACACTGTATTTAGACTTGTTTGTTGCTGGGTCAAGGGGTGCAAGTGGTTCTCAGAATGTCCTCCCATCTAGTGGCAAAAATATAGAATTACTTTGTACTAGTCTAATTAAACAGGCTGTTTATAATGCTTTGCTACCAGTTAACAATATTTTATGTTTACAAGGCCATAGGACCCAATAATGGATAAGCAGGTAAAAATGGATGGATGTTGACCAGTCCATCATTAACATGGACAAATATATATTGATATTGTGTCTGAAACTAACATTTTCCATATTGACAGACTCCAATATTGACCTCTTGTTGCTGTCTTTGAGATGTGACAGTAGTTGGTAGTCAGTCCTCCCCATATAATCTGATGGTCCACCCACTCTCTCTATTCAGTCAGTGAACGTCACAGGAAGTCAAGCTCATCAGGTCATTGTAGACTAACATAGACTAGACTAGGAGACCAATGACTATGGGTGTAGGCAGAACAGAATGTTTAAGAATGAAATGAACCCAGTATTAACTGGTATTATCAAAAAATTCAATTTTTTTTTCATTCCTGTTCCAAGAAAAATGCCAAAAATTTCTGGTTTTTGTTTCCCTCCCTTGAACCGGTTCAAAGCCCTGTACTGCAGTGTTTACTGTATTTGCTCCAATACCTGGTAGGAATGCTGTGCAAAAAAAAAAAACATTTAATACCAGCTGGTAGTTGTAAAAGCTGACAAGTGGAAGGGGATGTAGAGCAGGCAGCAGCCCACGTCACGTCCAACCAAGTCCAGCCCTTTTGCTCAAGCTGCCAACAACAGTCATCAGCAGGATGAGTCACAGTGTCTCTGCAGGAGTTTGTTTGGGTTAATTCATACATCAGAGAAGTGGAAGTAGAGCTCATTCACAACAGTGACCTCAGTCTGCATCACTGACGGCAAATATTCTCTAAACATTTTTTTAGTAATTCTAATACATTTTTTATTTCATGCATTCATTCGTTGATTTATTTATTTTTTTCCAGAAATTAACATGCAACATTTGATTTTCATTTCACACCTGAGAGATTTCATTTTTGCTGGTATTAAATATACTTTTAGGACAACAGGATTTATGATTCTTTCCAAGAAAGTGCAGAGCTAAATGTTTTTTTTTTTAAATATTTCCTCATCTTTTTAATTTGTCTTTTATAATAAAAATGTAACTGTCCAGGTAAAATATCCTGGATTTTTACCTGGACAGTTAAAAAGATAACTCTCCAGATATATGTACATATTTTGTGTTATGAGGAAAGTTTTTAGACCTTCATTATTTTATATTTCAATACACCCTTCTCGCCTCGTAATTGACTGCCGTACATTAATAATACAATGTTGTCCTCTAGTGGTGAGTTACTCTTAATACACCTACTCGGTATTCCCTTTGGGAAAAAAAATGTGAAAAAAAATTGGTTTCATTAATTGAAAAATAAAAAAGATATATTGGTTACAAGGCATTTCGGTTAATATGGTTATTTATTGAGGCACTTGACACAAGCCATGGGATATACAACATATTTTTTAAGTATTTTTCACATTCTTGTGTCTGTAAACATCGCAGGTTTTATACATTCTGACATTTATTTGACACCATAGCCACCACTGACCCACGCTTCAGCTCCACTATTGCAATGGAGAAAGACATAGAGAAAAATATTGACATCCTGTTCAGGGTAGTGCACAGTAAACAACAGCTACACCAGGTTGTACAAAATATTGAAGGAGCCCAAATACAAAACTATTTCACGCGTCATTTCCTGACAAGCTGCCAGTTTGACCTCATTTACCTCAAATGAATCTGCTCAGTCTAGGCCTATTCAGCAGCACAAGAAAAAAATATTTCCCATGTCGGAAACTGGTCACTGCTCAATATTTATATAAATACATGATATTTTCAGTAGGCATGTACATGGAGACATAGGTTTTCTAAAGTCTGCTTTGGTCTATCACAAACTAGGAAGTAAACATTGACTGTATGTAACCATTTATGATAATAAACTCCACACAATATGCTGTCTTTAACAATCACAAAAAGGAAACCAGCCTGAATCGGAAAAACAGCCTGAAAAGACAACAGTAAAGTGTATAATAAGGCTGCTGGGCTACTGTTTACCAGGTTTAGGAGTGAAAGCTACACTTGAATAAACAAACACCCTGACGTTCCCCCCAGGCAAAGCGAACACCTTTGTATGCAGAGGTTCACTGACGTAGGGCTCTAGTTAAAGCATTGTTCCACCCAGAAGAATCACGTTGGACCACCTGAATATAAATCATGGATGAAACCATGATGGATGCAAAGAACCTCATTATGAAATTCATCTTCAGCAGGTTGGAGGGGGCATGAGGTGGTATTCTTCCCCCTTTATGATCTGATGTCTTTTAAATCAGATGCTCAAATCAAATGATGAATAATTTACTGATCTGATGGATTCACAGAAATCCTCTGGGCCACAAGTTATTTAACATTTCTCTTTTCAACCTGATGGTCACATCCTTTTCTCAGTGTACAATCTATGCTGATAAATGTGGCATTCGAGGACATAAACAGCCTTTATGAAACAGAACACTGGCAACTAAGATGGTATTTTCTGTTTCAACATCCACTTCAGTTCGTGGCCTGGATTTTGGAGTGATCAAACTGTAAACATTGATAAACATCACTGACTGCTGCTCTGTTTCATCAAATCTCTGTTACTACCTGTCTGTTCACGTTCACTGACACAGCCCACAGTTAATACCTGGTTAACTGAACCTTACTGGTCCATCTCATACTGTGTGGTGAGGCTCTCCCAGGGGCAGATGATCTCTTTAGCTCCAACTCCTCCTCCCCGAGAGGCAGCCTTGTTCTCCTCCTCCTCATCCTCAGATTCTATGGGGTAGATACGGCATTCTGGAGGAATGTCAACCTTAATCTGAAAGAAACTAAAAGAAATGAAAAGATTGAAACGATAGATGTGACAGCCAGGTTATTAGAAAGCAGCGCAGAGATCAATGTCCCCAGACTGCTGTCCCACAAACAAACAAACACCCTCCATTGGAAATGTCTTCTCTGTCCCAGCCATTAACAGAGAAACAAGTTTTCACAAGTCAAAACTTAGAAACAGAATCTGTACAGCAACAGAGGGCGACATCAGGGGATGGAAAAGAACCTGAGGATAAGAGTTAAAATTGAACCAATGCTCTGTAGACTTTTACAACAAAACAGTCAATTAAAGCTTGTTTTTTTCTGGCTGGTTCTTACTTTCCAATCCTTCTGGGAGGAGCCTGGCCAGTCTGATCCGGGCAGATTGGCTGGATTCGACTACTCGTCCCAGCGGCTGAGTGGTATTTGGGAGACAAGCTGGCAAACATATTGGCAGGGCTACAACCCCGCTTCAGCAGACGGCGCAGTGACAAAGGCATTCGAGACTTAGCCGCATTTGCACACACTGAGGCTGGGGCCTGCAGGTTCCCCTCTCCGCCCTCCGTGGCCTCCACCCGTCTCTCTGAGACCGAGGTACTGTCTAAGGCCACACTGATGGGAGATGAACAGGCCAGACTCTGGGTCAGGAACGGGAGGGAGGGCGAGGTGTTGGCAGAGGGGGGGTCGGTGATACCAGAGTAGACGGCAAGGTGGGGAACAGGAGTGGTGAAGCGGCACAGCTGTGAGGTCAGAGAGATGGTAGAGAGGGCCGTGAGATCTTTGGAAGGGAAACTATTTTATCATATGATTGGAGAGAACTTATACCAGTACTATATAGTAGGATAAAAGAAGTTATCATCATTTTAATACATATACTGCAGAAGGCAACAATCAACAATGCTGGTCTGGTATATGAAGAAACACAAGAAACACAAAGAACAAGGGAAGAAAGAAAGAAATAAGGAAAACAGGAGAGAAATAGGAAAAGAAAAGTATAAGTAATAAAAGACGGAAAGATGAAAATGTCATGTTACTTAATGATATCTCAAGACAAACACGTAAACATGAGGTGCTGATGGTTCCTTCAATATACTTTTATTGACAAATGGTGGGTGAAAATGAAAACAGATTTTTCTTATGAACAGCAAAACATGGAAAAAGAAAAGTAACAAATCACATTTTTCAAGATTTTACACTTTCAACTATCAGGGCAGTTATGACTTTGAGTGAGTGATTCTTTTCTATTGACTCCACCCTTTTTTAAAGTCAGTCTTTTTAAGTCTATATTCATCTTCAGTCTAATTTATTAGTGTGTTGAACACAAATCACTTCTGCTAAACTTCTACAATCCAGCATGGGTCGGTGGATTGCAATGTGTCAAACTCAAGGCCGAGGGGCCACACGCGGGCCGCCAAGTCATCCTGTACGGCCAGCAGAAGTTTACAAAGCATTTTGTTAAGCATGCAGCAGAATTTGTGAGCACAGAACGATACTTTGTTACAAGAAGAAATATTATTTAACTGGAGTCATTTGTACTTGGAGTAGTATTTCAAGCACTGTGCTGCCTTAGTGCAGTTCGTTTTGCAAGGTTCCTGGTTCTAATCCACCAGCTGCCAGGTTGCCACTGAGTAATGGATAAGCAAATGAAGATCAATGAATGAATGAATCATTCATGAATTAATGATTTTTGTTTTGCCAAGTAATAATTTCCTATAAAAGCCTACATAGAGTTTGCCACAATTTTCTTTAATGCGCTACTTTTTCTTGTGAAACTAGCCTAAATATAATTATAATTTTCTTTTTGGATTTAAATATTTTGATAATCTAGTCTTGCCAACAGAAAATGATGAGAGGCAAGTGAAGCATTTCATAGCAGTGAGTCAGAGTGAACCAAAGCAATGAGCTGACAGACAAAACAAAAACATCTGATACACTGGGGGAATGCAGTAAGGAATGACATGGCAGAGGACATAACAATGAACCAACCCACAGCTATTACACATTTAATTAATCTTTACAATACAAGTAGCAATGGCTGCATTGCTAATTGGCTGCAAACTAAAAATGTTACAGCCAAAAATAAAACACTGCTGATTAATGTGCACTACTGATGGTGCAAACATCATGTGTTTAGCTCCGTGCAGGGGGAGCAGCAGGGGGCGCCTGCGTCCTCTGCTTGCTGAGTTTGGTCATGACCTGTGTGATGTCAACGGGGGCGTTGGCCACCATCTTGGCCCTCTGCTCCTGCTCCTGCTGTCGGAGGATGACTGGGCTGAGACTGGGCCGTCTGTTCCTTGAGTTGTGCTCCAGCTGGGCATCACTGTAGGACCAGAGGATTGGATTCGTTTAGCATATGGGCGAGAGAATTTGGAGTAAGATTAGATGGAAAACAGAGAGAGAAGAAAAACAAACACTCTGTGTCCTTGTTTGACATTTCTTTACTTGGTTTTCCCAACTTAACTCGTTAAAAAAAGTAAAAAAGCGAGTTAGTGTGCTTACGTGAACTTGTGCTCCTCAGGAGAGATGGCCTTCTTTACCGTGTCCTTAAAAACTGGAGATTTCAAGTACCGTCCATAGGAGTCCTGTAATATTTGTAAGTTCACAAATTTTTATTAATTATAAGTAGAAGCAATAATAGATACTCAAACCACTGATGTGTTTATGGACCTTTTTCATGAGCATGTAGATGTGAGTCTGGGCTGCGTCCAAGACGTATCTGTGTGGGTGTCTCAGACCGTTCACTGTGATCTCCATTGTCTTCCCGTCAATGTTGATCCACCTCGGTGCACCGCGTGCCAGGAAGGTCCTGATTTAGAACAGCAAGAGAGACTTTAAACCAGTGGTCCCCGGCCCAGTACGGTCTGTGGGTGAATTGGTGCCGGGCCACAGAGAAATAATCTTTCCTTTTGGCCCCATCTGGCTATTATTATTATTATTACACTTGATCCATGCCCATATCAACAAAAAAAACTTGACAATAGAATGGCTAGGATTCCATCATCAATAATGCAACTATATTTGATTAGGAAATATTTTCTCAGTGAAGACAACAACTATAAACTCAAAATGATGCAGAGTCTTTGATACAAGATTCTAACTTTTTATACCCGTCTGGTAGCAGAAAATTATAAGCTGAGTGCACTTCAGAAATCCTTGTTGTGCCCATGCACAGTTAATTCGGGTAGGAGGATTTTATGGGTAAGAAATATTTCAGAACACTGGAAAATTAATTTTATGAAGGGGATTTATCTGCCACAACTTGGTGACTGGTCTGTGAAAAAAGTACAGTAAAAAGACATTTAACCTGTTAGTGGCGCAAAAGTGGGAAACACTGCTTTAAAAGATATAATCATACATGATTTGTTTAAATATCCTAAGAAAATATCTTTTTCCATAATATTTTATTTATATTACATTTTTGTAATCTTCCTTGTTTGAGTAGGACACATGTGTATAAAATCAGAAACAGACTAAAGCCAGTCATATTACTTGTAGATCTGCTCTGCTTTCCCGCTCATCGTAGCAGCTGTACCCCACTTCAAATCCTCACAAACCTCCCAGAATGCCAGGTTCTCTCCTGAAAAAAAAACAACACACAATTACTTCCCTCTGTTTTGGCTCTGTTGTCTGTAGGGTTAACCTGAAATATCATACCGCTGAATTCCTTCTTCAGAAAGAGTCTGAAATCATCACGTCCTCGAGGGTCTGACAGCAACTCCCCGAAACTGAACGTCCATCGTTCCACACGCATTTTAGTTGGATTCTCCACACTGTGTCACACACCACAACCACAGGGAATGAGATAAATGTTGTTTTATTAATATTATTATTATTATTATTGTATGTGATTTATTTTAAAATTAAACAGTCAGTGATTTATAGTTGACATACTTGGGCTTGGTGAGGTTCCAGTAGGTAATATCATCAGTGAGCCAGGGATTACTGGGCAGACACTTGGACAAAAAAGGGTCGTGGCTGTTGTAGGTGGAACAATATTTCACTAACCTGCAGGATCAGGTAGAGAAAGTTAAGTAGAGGTTAATATTCTGAATTTTTCATTAATGAACAAGTTTTTTGTCGTGGTACAGACATACAGCTGCTGTGAAAAGTCCAGGACCTTATATTCCTCTCATTTCACTATTTTTTTTTTTGTATATGTTATTTAAGGACAGATACTATACATATGTAGCAGGGGAAACAGGAAGGACCCGGATCTTACCCCGCAATGGACACTGATGACTTCACTCTGGGCCTCATGATGGACTGTTGGGTGAAGATCATCTGTTGGTTTGGGAATAAAAACATATTCAATCAATTTTAGGTTTTAAAGATCAACAGCAGCAGTGTGAAATCTCACTCACAATTCTCTTGTAGAAGTCAGGTGTTTGTGGCTGAGGGAAGGCAATGGATACATGTAATACTGTTACAGCAGGCGGCATAGAAATCTCGTAGTATTTGTGCAGTGTTATAAATATATACATAGAATAAATACAAGCAAATACTGCAATTCAGATAATGCAGTGATAGTTATTATTAGATCTATAATCTGTATAATAGCTGTAGTTGACCACTTCAGGGCCCAGTTTGGGTGTAGTTTTCCATAGATACAAATCTGTAAGAGTTTGTGTGCAGTTTGGAATAATATGGATATGAAAGCAGCACCATTGCATATGTCTGTAGAACAGAATAGAGTAGAAAGAGAGGATGAATGAAAGGAGAAGAAAGGAAAAAAAACATTAGTTTAGTAAAAGATGTCCTGTTGGAGTACAGACAGAGGGGATGAGGTTCATCTACAGTAGCTGCTTGCTTGTATCAAAGCCTCTTATTCCATATAATCTAATGGATGGGATTTATGTTCATCTAAGCCAGACACGGACTCACCTGTTACCTCATCTACATTGGGATCTATTCGTCTGTCCAGTCCATAGTCCATGGCACTGATTGTCCCTGGCTGCACAGACACACAAACACAACTGATGACACAGGATGCTCAACAGGAGGCTGATTAATTAAAGCTAGAAGGCTGTATTACAAGTGGCGGCTGATTTGATTGTGGCCCCAGGTAGATGAAGGTAAAGTCGTGTCTGTCCAAACAAATGTGACGATCGACACAGCTGCAGGAGCTCTTTCTTTGAGAAAGAATCACTTTTCTATGACAATGCTTGAAGCAAAGCCACTCAAACGAGAGATTCTTCCATTATAAAGACTTGTAATTCTGACGTCAACATTGCAAATAAATCTGTTTGTTTGTCTGCAGAGGATGCTTTTGAAATCGAATAAGATGAAAATGCTTCAGACTGTCGCTGGATAATGACATTAGACCTGGGAGAGAAAGGTTACTTTGACTTTTTTTTTTAATAAACAAAGGAGGAGGATGAGTCATGAGCCGCATGAAGCAGTCAGACAGGGAAAAAAGTGAATCTCACATAGAGTGACAGTGCAGTCTGAATACAAACACAGTGTGATTATCCTTCTAGTGAAATCTGTAGATTTTTATGGACGAATGACGAAACTTTCAGAATCGTAGACCTCTATATCTCATAAACAGTATGTCAAATTGAATGCATTATTTTATGTACTTATTAAATGCATTTTTTTTTTTGCCAAACCCATATTTAAATCACCACCTTTGCATCTTTGCAAGGTTCACGGTCAGTCATGTGGTCTCATGAGACCAGGGTGAAACTGAGAGACTAAGAGACAGAGAGCAGCAGGTGAAAACTGTGCCTCAATCTCCCACGCTGAGTGAAATATTAATCACTCCTGGCCTTTTTCTTCTGACTGGACATGCAATGGTAATTAGGCATCATGGGTAGAGATAATGAGATACCCTGGGAAGTTAAGGGGGTGAGGTGTGATTTATTTTCAGACCTCTCTATGTGTGTAGATGAATGCTATTTGACTGAGTACGTACGGGTGGCCTGTGAACAACCCAGTACGCCCTCTCCTGGCAGTCGAAAACTACACGGTCTGGTTTCTTCCTCTCCTTTGCGGCCCTAGGACAACAGAAAGACAGAGATTCTGATAAGAACATTTTAAACATCACCTCATCTCTGTGTTACCTGCGAACTTACCTATACTGTTCCTTGGCTTGCATCACTATGAAATCCCATTTATGATTCATCCACTTGTGCAGTCGGTTATACTGTTCCTGGAGGCGGAAAACAGTGATCACGGAGACTTTGTCAACCCATCAGATACAGTCTCTGTGGTTGACACAGTCGCCTACTCACCTGTTCGTGGAGCTCCAGGATTCCTTTCTTTCTTATGTTTCTCTTGGCCAAGTAAATTGCTAAAATAATAACAAAAAAGAACAGATCATTAACTAAGTGAAGGTGAAAGATCTGATAGGACAACGCTGATCACACTCACCATAATCTGTATCCTCAACAGGCCACTGCTGGGTGGGCCAGAAATATGGCGTCTAAAAGAAAAATAACAATAATACAAAACAATAATATCTCAAAAACACTTTTTTACTATTATCCATCCATGTTCACCAGCTTATCCAATACCAATAATAATGTTGTGAGGGGAGCAGTCTGCACAACTGCCGACCAAATCCCATTGCACCATACTGTACCTTCCTGCTGTGCCCATTGGAAGTCAACCATCCTCACTGGGATTAGATCTTGCCCAGGAGATAAACACTGGAGTTCTGCTTTAATGGCAGAGCCATTGCCTCTGGGCCAAAACCAAGTCCTGCTACTATCACAACATTGTATTATGTTTGGTGTTATTTAATTAAAAACAGTCAATGTAAAGAACAATTTTCAGAGACACTAATGGAGTCATTTGTGTATTCTTGACTGCCACTGAGGTGCTCTGATCATAGCAACATCCAGACCCACATAACTTCCAGTGGGCTCACCACCCACAGGAAGGCTGACAGTATGGGGCAGTTGTTTGGGTGGTGTTGGCTGCCTCTGTGATCCGGTAGTGGATAAGCAGATGAGTGAGTGAATGTTAACTTACAGTAATGTTACTTTGGAATGTATTAGTTACAGTGTAGAAACGTTTTTGCTGTGATCACCTGGAAACGATAGAGAGATGTGTCAGACTTGATCACTAAGCGTTTGTGGTCTTGAATAGGGTAGATGTATCCCAGTGCCACCAGCATGGAGCTGATGTTCTTTGCCTCTAAAAACAAGAAAAAAGAAGTTGTTTAGGGGTAAATGTATCATTAAGATGAACTGCAATTTTCAATTGAATGTTTTCTTTCTCACCTCTGCCATCTATCTGGAATGTCTCTGCTATCCATGAAACTATGTCTTCACCTGATATTAAAAGAAAGTAAAAGTTATGTGTGTCTAAGATAAACATCAATAGTGTTGTCCCTCTAATCACCTCATTCCTGATCCTGTCCATCCTTGTCACCCCCAAAGAGAACCTCAGCATCTTTAACTCCTCCACCTCCAGCTCTGCCTCCTATCTATTCCAAGGGTCTCTAGTCCATACACCATGGCTGGTCTCACAACTGTCCTGAAAACATTTTCCTTCACCTTCACCAACCACCCTAACTGATATGTGATTTTTCCCCCCACTCAAACCAGAGAGATCCCCACCAGTGACCAAGACAGTGGGCTAAAGTGCCACGGACCAACTTAACATTTATTGAAAAATTGATGACAATTTTTCACAGGCTTATTACTAAAAAATATGTGCTATGGCATAGCTAAACACTAGCAATACTATAAATCATGGGAGTATAAACACTAGCCAACACTTGCACACATTGAATATGATCTTGCCAGCCAAATATTATTACACTGCAGGCCAGATTTGGCCCTAGTGCCCTAGTTTGACCACTGACCACCAATTTAATTACATTTTGCCTTTAGATGAACTTGTGTGAAGTGTACGAGTGATGTCAGCAAATAGTCAATATAATAGTGTGCTGGTCAGTAATGTTTTAGTTAGTGAACAATTTTGTCTTCTCTTTGTGCATTCCCTGGCAGACCGTTCTCTTTAAGATAGATCTTGTCAGCATTCCTGAAAGTAAACCACAGAGAGTGGGGGTGCAGCTCAGGAGAAACATATATGCGCCTTAAGGAGCATACTTTGTTTTTGTACTTGCTAATGTTTAGTTAGCCCGCCTGTCCATCCTTGGTGAGAATCCCCTCCACTGTCGATCACCCTAAGGTTTCCTCTTTTTTGCCTGTCTGGGTTATTGGGAGTCCTTCCTCAGTCAGTGTTGGGGTCTATAAGGGCAGGGGGTATTTCATCCTGTTATTCTATATTCATTCTTATTCTTGTATTCGTGTATGCTTGTTTGTAAAGTGCCATGAGATAACAGTTGCTATGATTTGGCGCTATAAAACAAATAAAAGTTGAAGGTAAACAAACTATTGTTGCAGCATTTCCATCAAGTAGGTCAGGATGTCATTAATAATTCTAGCCTTAATTGTCAACCTACAATTATTAAATAATATATAATATTTATTATGTCACATAAGGTATTTATCATAGTGTGGAAAACTCTGGCAGGAAAGATGTAGTTTAGCTAATAGCTCAGCTCCAGCTATTGTATTTAGCTGTGCACATTCAACACGCAGTGATGACTTAGAAGCTAGGGCTTCCTCTCTGCTTCTCATCATCCTCCTCCACCAACACCATCTCCTCACCATCTCCCTCTTCCTTCGCCTCCTACCACTTCTATCATCATCCTCCTCCTTCACCTCCTACTTTTTTCTGACTCCAAGACTGTGGGGTTGTCATGGAAATGGAATTTGTAGCTCTCGAGCTTGAGCCCACAGCTCTGGTCTCCTCAATCACTCAACCGGCTGAATAACATCAGGTGTGTACCATTGTGTATGTGTGCATGCATGTTTACCAGTAATAGCGTGTGGTATTGTTGTGATAACCAGTCTTTGAGGCTGTGACTTGACACCAGTTTTGGGATCCTGCATCTCCAGCAGCATCCTCTCCGCCTGTGAGAGAGAGCGTCATTGACAGTGAGCAGCTGAGATGGATTGTGAGTCAGAAATAACCTGTTGACATCATGAAATGAAAATTTATGTCGTTTTGGCTTTAAACCATTCGTGCTGCTTTTGAATTGTGTCGCCACAGTGAGGAAAATTATAATCATCACTGAAAGGTTTGAGAGCCCTCGTGACCTAATTTCTGAAAACTTTCCATCAAAATTTAATAAACTGCCCTTCATTCTTATGTGCAAATTAGCTCTCGGAGAAGTCACCACCACAGGCAGTAATTAATACCAACTAGCACAGAACTGCAAAGTAATTTAGTAGCTTAATGACCTCCCCCCATACAAATATTCCGCTTTGCCACACACAACCAAAGCAACAACAGCACTGCAGGTCGCCATGGAGAAAGAAGGGAGGAGAGGTTTTCACATGGCCTGATCTCCTGGCTATTGTGTGCCTTGTGTAGGAGGTTTGCAATGAGTCACTACTCACTTTGTGTTTTTTTTGTCTTCATGTCATTGATACCAGCAGAGCTAGGACTTGCACAGGAAAGGAAGAAATTGTGTAGCAACATTAGTGTGTTTTCGTGTTGCATAAAAGTAAGAATGTGTGTGTGTGTGTGTGTCTGTGTGTGTGTGTGTGTGTGTGTGTGTGTGTACAGACTCCCTAGCTTGTTTGAAGTGCATTTGTACTTTGAAGTCAACCTAGATAGGTTTTATGCCTCAGATTTGAACAGAGTTTAACTACAATGGATTTCATAGGGCAATGACTCCCTTGCAGTGCATGGTAACGCACAGGCAATTTATTTATGTATTAAATGTTGGTTATTATTTTTGTATGTTGTGGTTCCTGCAGCTGATCACACTCAGCTGGAATCTATGAGCCTTTGTTTTCAAATCAGTGTGTGGATTAACTCCATCTCTACAGCTGCTAGGTGTTGATGCCTAATACTGAGCCAGGCTTAATGCTTATTGAAATAATTGACCTTGTCCATGGGAAAGGCTTGGGAGAGTATTCATACAGGCGATAACAGGGGTTGGAAAGTAGGTGATGACATAGACCAAAAACCACGTTTTAGATAACAGTTGCATTTGTTATTCCGTTGTGATCTTTCCATTGATTGTCGGTTATCACTGAAAACGTACATGGTGAATCATGACACACATTACAGTCACGCAGTTGGATGTTATGGTTAAAAAAAGACAAAAAAATAAACACTAAACTGGGGTTTATAAAAATAAAAATGCAGCCTATGTACACAGACGCGTCTGCAGGAGAGTAGTTCACTGTCTCAGCCTGAGGGAAGAGCATTGTTTTTACCACTGATGTAAAGCAAAGGATGCCCTACCTTTTTGAGACAAGCCATTCGTGGTCGATACCTCTGTCCATGATCCCGGAGTGTGTTTCTGATAGTCATGATGATGCTGATCACTCTCTCAAACACTCACACATTCACAGACGCGCAAACACACGATCCTCCGGCTGCCTGTGACCCGCCGTGTCGTGTGTGGATGCTGGAGGTATCAATATTGGTGCTGCCTTCACGTACTCTCCAAAGCTCTTGGTTGGTGATGGTTACGAAATATTCTTACTTATTTTTTGACACTTTTGGTCCATAGGGTAATTCAGCACTGTATTATTGATAAATACTACGAATAACGATGTACATATTTTTGTTGACAACGTATCAGATTTTACACATGGGAAAATCTGCATTTAATATGGCATTACGTTTTTTCTAATTAAGTACTAAAACAGATGCAGAGCTGTCAAAATGAGTGGCGAAGTGTATTTTTATGAAGAAAGTATTCCCGTCTGTATTTATTTATTGCTGTATCTTTTGAAAAGGCGTAATAAAGTTGAATTAAAATGTCCGATAGTCCTTAAAGGCAACATACCTCCAACCGGGGGAAATGTTAGCCAATCAAATCCCAGCTTTCACTTACAGTTAAACTGTACCTTGCAGCTCTTAAATTTCCCAGCAGGGGACGACATATCACAATAATACACGAGGTACTTTTCATTGGTGTAATACTTTTTATTAATTTCTATACTTTTTCCCAAAACATAATTCAAAAAGAGCGCCTAAAATTTCTGTAAAAGTGTGAAAGTGGCGCATTTATTAAAAAGTGAGAAGTTGCGTCTCAACAGACAAGACAGAATGGTCTTGGATTTTCCCAGAAACAAATATTTGTTAATAAAAAAAACAAAACATAGATTTTTATTTTTTTAATGTCTGTGAAAAATAAAAACAAACCGTGGAACTTGAAACAATTCGTAAAGTGGTTTAAGGTTGATGATAAAACGTCACCAACGCTACTTCCTGAGTTTAGGGAAGGGGCTTGGTCCAGTGCCCGCGCCCCGTGAACGCGCATCAAATTAGCATCGATGAAGTTTGTGCGACATGGCGGATTTCCTGCCGACCAGGTCTGTGCTAAAAGTTTGTCTACCTGTCTGCCTGCTTAACAGCGGCGAGTCGGAACAGCTGCGAAAGTCTAAGGAGATCGACAGATGTCTCTCCCGCGAGAAAACCTATGTGAAGCGGCTGGTAAAGATCCTGTTGCTCGGCGCTGGCGAGAGCGGCAAGTCGACTTTCCTCAAACAAATGCGGATCATTCACGGCCAGGACTTCGACCAGCAAGCCCGAGAGGAGTTCAGAGCCACGATCTACAGCAACGTTATCAAAGGTAGGACCCTTGCTTGTGACTTTGTGACTATTGAAACGAACACACACTCCAAACAGGCCACAGGAAGGCGGCGTAATGGATGGGAAAGTTCCCACATCTGGTAGCAGGGCTGGGTGAGAGGACGTTCACATATATAAACAGTGTATATCTGCTCTCGGCACACCCATATCTGTCGTCCGTTCTGTGAAATCCCATAAATAACAGCCCACTGCCCTGACCCTCGTCTATGACGATCGATACGAGTCTACATTTAGCCTTTAATAGTTTATGCACTCTGAACGAACGGCGTGCCAGTAATTCCCCTGAACGATATCGCTCACCATTCGAAGTTGTACAACATACTTTGCAGAAACGAGACACTCGCTATTATTCTGTTAATGTAGTCGATTCTCCAATAAAATGTGTTTACAGTTCGGTCAGACATTTCAACTGGTAGGACTATTATCAACACACGCGCCCTGCATGTGTGCGTGCTGCATTGTACAGATGAATTCACACATTACAGCAGGTATAACAGTAATTTTAAAGACGTGATGCATTCCTTTTCTTTTACCAAACCCTGTTTGTTTCAACCATTTAAAAATAAACGTCATCTACTTCGTAACGTGGATAGGCTTTAGGAATGTATGCCCAGAAAATGTAACAATAAGGATAAAAACTAAAGTAAATTAGAGACAAAAGCCCATTTATTTTAGGAGTACCTTCATTTGAATAGAGATTTTTGCAAAAATAATAATGAGTAATAATGATATTGATTATAAAAACAGAGGAGCTATTTCTTGATAGGCTGCCATCATTAGCTCCAATCGGGCAGCTCTGCTCTCCTCCTGTTTTTCTCTAGGAGATGTCAAGCCATGTCCTAAACATAGTGTTATATAATAAACAGCAGGTTTTCTCTTTTAGCCCTACTGTGTCATATCCTACTGGGACTTGTGTGTTCGTTCTTTAAAAGCATTTTCAAACTGCCATTGTTGATTGTAGATGTTCTCTATTGCGTATTGAAGATGTTTGCGTATATGTTGTCAATAAAGTATAAATACTGGTAGCAAACACTAATACTAGTGTATTAGTATACTAGTAATACTTTTGATATTTAAAAAGTAATTGGTAATTTTATCAGATACTATGCTCTGTGATTGATTGATCATATTGTTATATATCAGTTTTTGCATTGGGGAAATCAGTGTTGGTTTCAGTGTTCTTCTATTTCTCTTCCTCTTGGTTTCCTTTTGTGTCTTCTATGTTATACTTCATCAGCAAGTTTCCCTCAGAAGGTTTTTTTTTCTGTGTAGATTTCCGAGCTGATTTGTGGTTAAACCATCTCATACCTAATTATGGTAACTTTTTTTCTTTCGACCAGGTATACGTGTATTGGTAGATGCTCGAGAAAAGCTTCACATCGAATGGGGCGACTCAGACAATCAAAAACATGGCAACAATGTGATGGCGTTCGACACCCGATCAGCCATGATGGCCAGAGGACAACTGGGCACGTCTGTATTCCTGCAGTACCTGCCTTCTATAAAAGCTCTGTGGGCAGACTCGGGTATACAGAATGCCTATGATCGCCGCAGAGAATTTCAGCTGGTACGTACCTGCAGCTACACACAAGCAAACACTATATATTTCCTTGAGAAAGTTTAGAAAACTTTTGAGAAACAAAAAGTGAAATTTTGCCACAGCCAGACTCTGGCAGAGCCTGTCTGCCAAGCATTTCGGACATGTGACTGAGTCAGCTTCCTGTTTACACGGATCCCCGCTCTCTAGTTGTCAGCATGTGCATGTTAACACACTGACATATACTCAGGAGTAACGACACATGTTGAAGCCGACACTTTTTGTTATTGACTGAGATTTCCTGTGTTCTCTATTTGGACTACTATTTCAAAAAGCGCTGCATTTAGGAGGGAAAAAAACATGTCTGCTGGGATTTTTTATAGTTAACATGAGGTGTCAGGTTGTGACATAAAACGCATGCATTGTCCAGCTGTTGAGGAATCCCTGCTGAGGAGATAAGAGGAATTTTGACCTTATTCTCCTGAAATACGCTAAGAGATGAGACCAAAAGCAAAATAAAATATCTTGTATAAGTGATTTCTGGATGGAGATATTTTGTCAGCCACTCAAACACACAAACATACACAGAGTGGGAGCTGGTTAAGCAAACACAAAGGGGAATAAGAGTGATCAGAGCAGGAATGTTGATCTGTAGTTAAACTGCTTTATGCCTACAAACCCCTGGCCTTCCCACTTGGTGTTATTTGCACATAAACACTTGAAGTGTCACACACCTCAAATTACACAAGCCCCGGGACACACAGTACACGTGGTTCTGCCGCTTACTCTTTACCTTTTTGTCTTTAAAAGTTTAAGTCAATACATAGTTGAGATTCAATACTGTTCCATGTATATTAAGCTAGATCAAAGTTTCTGTCATGTTTGTGCAAGTGGATGCAGACATCTTAGTGTTTCACCCACTATTAACTGATTTAGTGTTAGTCTGCAATAAAACATCGTCTCATGTCGTCTTGACATCATACAAACCAGACAAATACTTTATTGTTTATGTCATTTATTCAGTAAGAGCAGCTTCTATGAACACTTCTAACCGTTCGCCTCGACAACTGAAACCATACAGTAAACACTGCCGCACCATGTCTTCCAAATGTGGGTCAGATGTAAAGCCTGTGGGCATCATGTCTCCAACGTCAGTGTCAGTGAGCACCAACTGCTAAAAAGACTGTGGTCTCTTTTGGGGATTTTTTTCTGTTGCTCTCACACATTTCTGTAGTGGCAGTGTTTTGGCCAAGCTCTGTATGTTTGCACCACAAACGTCATGTGCCTCCAGGCTCACTTGTACTTGTCATTTCACATGTATTGAGACAGGAACTGGACACACCGATTGGCTCTCACCTATACTATAGAAATGGATGAAATAAAATGAATTAAAATTGCAATGGAAATAATACAAAATGTTAAATATTTGATACACTATTTTATTTACAATAAGAAAACAGCATTTTAACCCAATCATTTTTAGGTGAAAATATTTGGACACCGGATCGGGAAGCAACCAAATATATTAATCCCACATTTGTCAATAGTGGATGTCATCTGACTTTGGTTTTCTTTTAGACAATATTACCCCACCCTAAGCGACATTATTATACTGAAAAAAGAAGCGCTTCTCTAGTTTCTCTTCTCCTTTACAATCTGCTTTTTTTTTATTCCAACACACTACAAGCCTCAGATTTGAGCCTTTGACTCAGCTGAAAAGAGAACTATGACTAGAATTTAAAACTGAGCCCCACGGAGGAAGGTAACTCACCTTTCTGAGAGGCTTGACCATAGCAACGCGACAAGCGCTGTGCTCCTCCCTTGTGTAATCTTAGCCTAACAAACGCCTCATATGCACATGCACACACTCACAGGTTTTTCAGGTCAGATTAGTTTTTTTAAGAGATCAAAAGGTGAACACAAGAGCTTACAGTGAGGGAATGGCTGGTGCATAACACAACAAAAGGAAAGTTAGCCTAAACAATCACAGCTGCAGACAAGATTTGAATTGTGCCACGGGCATTAGCCCTGGTGGCAGTGATACAAAATACATGCAAATGCACTGAGCTGAAAGGTGTGGTGATGCTGCTGTTCACATCAGAAATGACCCCCGGACTTTTCTCACAGTATATGATGTTGGTCTGCTTTCAGTGCAGGACTGGAACCCACACACAAACACACACATACACACTCAGACGCTCTTAAAGGAATGCACCTCTTCCCCGGCCGCATCATGTCTGAGCTTGCAATAATTACGCAGATGGAGCGACAGAAAGGCCTAGAACACCTCTCTCTCTCTCTTTTACACACACACACACACACACTGATATGCACATTCAACGTTCTTTATAGATCAAAGAAAGATTTTGCACACGTGTCTGCTACACTACCAAAAAAGTGCATCCTGTCATGTATTATGAGAGCAGAGAAAACAAACAGATTGCACATGTGTTCCTAGCTATACTAGTGGGGACACATTGTCCTTGTGGGGACAATTGTCAGGGTTTCATTGACTATTAGGAATAAGTTCAAAGTTAGTTCAAGGTGTAACAAGAATTCGCTTTAAGCATATATTTGTAGTAGTGAGTTATACAGTGAGAGTCCAAGACAGGGTTCTTCTCTTTGAATGATCCCCTCTTATGGACCAAATTTACCTAATAACATGACAAATGTACCTTTAAATTAAGGTCTGTAATAACTGGTATTGTATTGTAATCTTTACTCACATGTCTGCAATGGAAACAAGTGTATAATAGTGAATATTCTAGTATAATTCATAATTCTGAATTTTTCACTGAATTTTTCACTTTTTCCAACGCTATCATGAAATTGTACAGAATTAACAGAAATCCCCTCCTCTGTCCTGTCACAGGGTGAGTCCGTGAAGCATTTCTTGGATAATCTGGATAAGCTTGGCGAGCTGGTGAGTTGGTTCCAGCCCTGGACTGGTTGTTATGATCATAAGACGTTTGCATGGTAACATTGTAGGAGATATACAGTCGGCAAAGTCGCAGCTTGAGGTAGTTGATATTGTAGAAGAATGCAGACATTTTGAGGACAAGTCTACTGTTGGATGACCTCCATGCCATGGAAGATAAATGGCCACTTTCTTTTAAACAGTAAGCTATAATTTATTTTACATGTATTTTGTATTTTCATTTTTCCACATTAAATTACATTTAATGACATATACAGGTAATGTACATTATATATTTACTCCCATCTGCAGTTGGGAGTGAGCAGACTTCATATGTCCTTTATCTGATTTATTATCTGGTATATAAACAATAATCAACTCTCTCTTCTCCAGAATTATATTCCCAGTCAACAGGATATCCTGCTCGCCCGTAAGCCCACCAAAGGAATCCATGAGTATGACTTTGAAATTAAGAATGTTCCCTTCAAGATGGTGGATGTGGGCGGGCAGAGGTCAGAGCGGAGGCGCTGGTTCGAGTGTTTTGATTCAGTCACGTCCATCCTCTTTCTCGTCTCCTCCTCTGAATATGACCAGGTGATTCACCATACCCTCTATACTGATAAGTCTGACCTACATTGTACAAAAACCACAGACATTATATAGACTTTAGGACAAATGAAACAGTTTTAAGAATTTGTCTCATTACTCATTACATTACTCATTACAAACCGGTCTCTTCTGTGCATTGCATCTTCCTCTCTCACGCATTTGTTGTACATTTCAACACATCCGGGGGGTTAATTGGCTAGACAAGGGACGCATGGCATGTAGTCCAGCTGGTTCAGTCTGGTTGATTTCCTGACCTAGTTAAACAACATATTCCACCTGCTGAGTACTGTAAAAAGTTTACTTTTTGACCAAAAACAAACATTTTTAAACTTTTTTGTTCTGTCTGACAGGTGCTGATGGAGGACAGACAAACCAACCGATTGTGTGAATCGCTCAACATTTTTGAGACCATTGTGAACAACCGTGTTTTTGTCAACGTCTCCATCATCCTTTTCCTCAACAAAACTGACCTGCTGGAGGAGAAGGTGAAGAGTGTTCCACTTAAGGACTACTTTCCTGACTACGAAGGGCCAGAGCACAGTCTGCCTGACATCCAGGCGTTCATGGTAGAATGCTTCCGTTCCAAGAGACGTGACACCACCCAAAAGCCACTGTATCACCACTTCACCACAGCCATCAACACGGAAAACATCAGGTTGGTGTTCCGGGACGTCAAGGACACCATCTTGCATGATAACCTCAAACAACTCATGCTTCAATGACCTGCGTTCACCTGTGAAATTAGAGAACTTGAATAGGGACAAACCTTTCTTCCCCAAAGAGGATCCAGGGAGGAGAGAAACAGTCTCGGAAGAATCCAGTAGATGTCAGAGTTATTCAGTCATTTTTATTTTAGCTTTTACACTCCTTTTGAAAAGTTGGTTGCCTTCAGGGATCGGTCAGGAACGAGTCAGTAAAGGAGACTGTGGTGGAAAAAGGTAAAATGACAAACTGAGGGTTTTGATCGTAGACGACATCTTGATTGCTGCTGCTTTGTCTTGAAATGGCTTTTCTAAGATCAGCTTCACAGACACAAGGTCCATCACCAGCATGTTCTGGGTTGCGGCAACCAGCGTAACATTTTTAACACAAAGGCAAAACTGCAGGTAAACCACTTTCTAAACAGCCACCACAGGACATGACCACGAAGAAATAAGCAATGATTATCTGCGCCAGAGATAGGCCTGTCCTTGTCCTGGGTCTTGTGAGTTAAATATTTGTACAATTAACTTGTAGTATCCAGTTCAATGTTGTGAACTTTTTTATATACCTGTTGTCTGTAAGGGTTTAAGAAATAGGCCGGGCGCTTCAAATATTTGTTGCTCTTTTTTCATGCAACCCATTGGTAGCATCCTGTTTAATCCAATTAGCTTGGGTTATAATCTGCCGGATGAATTGCAGAGGCATTGTAGGCATTGCCTGGAAAACATTGCTTCAATGAAAAAATGATTCACCATCATTGTCACAGACCCGAGCTGACACTCCGTACCTGCGCAGCAGTGCACATCCACATTGTCTTATTAGCAATCATATTCTGATTTCTGTTTGACTAATTCCGTTCCTACAGAAGAAAAGCATGTCCTCAATGGCAAGTTCTCCTTCCCTTTGTTTTCAGTCAGCACATCAGGCAGTTGTGGCAGCAGTCCACTACTTTCTCAGGGTGAAATGCAAACCAATGTGAGTGTGATGTAATTTTTAGAATAAATAGCTGAATAACCTAATTGAGTGGCACCTCAGTAGGGCACGGTTTAAGTGAGCCACCTGATGTCTTGTCTGTTACCAATCGGCCTTAAACTTAAATCATAAGACACGAAAAGGCAATGCTGTTGTTTTTTGGGAGGGGGGTTGAGCGAATGCCAGGTAAAGGGAGAGAGCTTGCATGCCTCCCTAAATACTGTCTATAAGAATTTATAGTTAATTCCTTTTCATCATCTGATAAAAACGGTAATATCCACTGATGAGGTGAGGTGGAAGAGTCCCTGAGGAATCGCTGGTTTGCTGACAAGTTGTTTTTTCACATACATTGCACATGCAAACTTGTGTTTTTTGAAAATTAAATGACAGTAAAACGTATATAATGATCGGAATTGAAATTTACCATCACCATCTATTGTGGGAAGCCAACCTTTGTTAAGGGACTGCTAAAATCCGATTCTTCCAAAACACTGCAATCTTTTTTTTTTTTTTGTAGTTTTCCTGTCAAATATGATTGCTATTGTGAGCTTCCTGTCTGTGGTCTGTACATACCTGTTGACATGTAAATAATATTTAGGTTTATCTCATATGTAAATGGATGTAGAAATGGCCTTTTTTTCCACTAAATGTGTTCAAATCACTGCTTTTTTCAATGAAGATGGCTTTTCATGTAGATGTGTTTTTGCGTAACTTTTACATTGCCTTTTTGAAAATCATTCCTGTCTCATACCACTCTAACCCTCTCAATAAATACTTTTCTAATGAAGTTCACTTTCCTTTATTTATGGTGTCTGATACAAATTACTTGAGGGGGAAAAAAATCTGAAAATTCCTTTTTGCCAAGAGATTTCATAATTCAGGTCTAATTATGTGGAGAATTCCTGAGAAGATTGGGAGACGCCCACTGAGGCAAATGGTACAAATAATACAAATCAGTTAAATTTACCAAAAAAGATGAATAAATGTGTTTTACTATCTACAATAATCCACGGTTACATCCGCTCACAGGACTCCCTCAATGTAGAAGGTAAATGAGCATCTCAAAATATTCGTATTCATTGTTTAAAAGTGTCACCAATTAAGCAAATGGAACCAATATGTTTATTACGATAAATAAACATCCTTATGCGTTTGTGTCAAACAAAACTCAATGGTTTGATAAATTTAAACACGAAACATGACGTGATTTTTTTCGCTGTGGGAATGAATCATTTGAAATAACGTCAATGCGCCACACCCACAGAGGACTACACATGTTTTTACTACAAGTCTAAGCATCTGTTCGTGAGCACCAGTCGTACCTGTTATCATGTGTCATGGCTACAATCTACACCCGTTTTTTTATCCTGGTTCGTAGTTTACACATATTTCTTGCTGTTGTTGTTTGAATTACGCTCAGGCATCTATGTCGCCACCTAAGGGGTCTTTCCGTCCACGCGACAAACAGATTACAGTGACATTCAGCGGTACTGTCCCACTAACACCACCGCATATACAAGTTTTACCATATAGGAATACATCTGACAGTTGTAGTAGAGTTTGTAGTCCAGTTTATGTTGAAGTTGCTTCAATAACGAGTTTGTTCAGAGACTGTTGACGGACATGCGACTTTCACTTTCGCTGCACCACAAACAAGTTAAAAATGAGCTCCGGTAAGTTAATGACGCACTACTGAGAATTAAATAAAAACGACGAAGGTCACTTGGCCCTAAACATGTGTAAAAATGTATTTGTCTCTACAATGTCTTACACTTTTGTTGTTTAATAACTGACTTAATGTGTGTGGACATGCATGATGAAACGTTGAAAAGTATGCTTTTCTGAAGGAAATAGAAGCAGGATATTAGTCGGACCAAAAGGAAAAATATTTTTAAGTGTCACATTTTTTAACACGAAGTTTCCAGGTTATCAGAACTTTCCCTAGTAGTTTATGATCACAAAAGTCTTAAAGTGAATTGTCAAACGAGTTAAACCGTTTCTTGATCATCGTCTGGTGCTTTTTCATTTTTTTTCTGTGTGTAATTTTTCAGTGTGTAGGGACAATTTTGTTGGGTTTTCTAGTAGTTACATTTGATTAGACTGTTTATGTTTTTGTTGGAAATTGCATTGTTTTAAAATGCACATCTGCAACACCCAGTGACTCTCATTCTATTTGTCCTCCCAGAGGTGTGTCCTTTCTGCGGAAAAACCTACAAAAGATTAAAAAGTCACCTGCCATATTGCAAGGCGGCAGCAAACAGTCAGAAGACTCCAAACCTAAAAGATGTCAAGTCTGACCAGACATCATCCTCTGAGTCTGTGACAGCAGCGTCAGAGAAAAGAGAGACACATTCACAGTCAAAGAAGATCAGTAATGTTTCTGCAGCACCACTTCAATCACCCTGCCCAGCTGTGGCCACCAAAGTTGCAAGTGCTTTGTCATCAGACTCGAGCACTACTTCTTTACCATCACCCTTGTCTCAAAATAAGAAAACAAAGGAATTTAAAAAAATTAAGAAGACTACTACTCAAAATCTTCCACCGTCAACCACAGAACCCTCTTCGTCCCCATCTCTCACTGTCTCCAATAAGAAGAGAGTTGTTACTTTGAAACAAGCTACAACACTTGGTCAAGGTGCACCACAAGTAACCACATCTGCCTCAAGAGATCCTTACACATGTTCAAAGACCACAGCACAGACCAATCAGACCAACATGGGTTCAGAAAGCGAAGCCAACAGTCCATTAAAGAAGAAAACCTCAAAAACAAAGAAGGCTCTTGAATCTTCTACCCCAAAATCTGACTGTTCGAATTCTATATCAAAGAAATATACAAACAAATCTTGTGTAAAAGATTCTTTACTGAAGGACAACACAGAAAAAAGTAAAAATTCCAATCCATGTGTAACCCACCCATCCAGGATTACAGTCCAGGGTGTTAAAGCATTGTTAGCTCGTCCTAAAACAATCCCCCAGTCCAGTAGAGGCAGCGTACTGAACAACAACGACAACCTCAGCATTAAAACTCACCTTGATTCCAGTTTCAGTTCAGTGACAGCTCCAGTGGAGAATCATACAAATATAAGCTCCCACCTGCAGCATTCTCAGACTGTGGCCAATCATCTACCAAGCACCAGACAACAGACTGATCTGCAGTCGGTTACCAAGACTTGTATGTCTTTAACTCCTCTTCAACACAATAATTCCTCTCGGTCCAAGCAGACTTTTCCTACCACTGCTCTCACCTCCAGTCACCTGTCAACTCAACTGAACCTAGCTGCAAATAAAGGCACCTTGACCGAGGCTCTAAAGAGCAACCAGACACATCCTCTGTCACTCTCAACATCGCCTCATCAGATTTCCACTCCTCATATTTGTCCCCCTGACGCAAACACTGGATCATTGAGGACAGAATGGCAGAAGATTGCACCTGTTGCTGGAAGACAGCAACTTCTTGGTCAGGTTAAGCTGAGGGAGTTACCTGAGTGGTTAGCCAGCAGAGTTCCTGGTCATCCAAGAGGCGTAGTGGACCTGTTCCAACAAGGTAAATGTATTCAGTATATTTCAAATAAGAATGCTTAACATTTAGAGTGAATGTTTTTTTTTATATATATATTGTAGGTTGCAAGCCCTTTTTTATGACATTTTCTAAGAGTGCATGTATCTGCTCATCACAAGCAACATGCTAATGCTGCAGAGAGTTGCTGTACTTTAACAAATATTATCAGGTAGTCATAGCTGCCTCTTTTCAGGTTATATTGACCTTCTTATTACCTGTTGATTAATAGGTTTTTAAATGTATAAGACAGTTACTCTGCTGTAATGGCTTCCCTGGTCCTAAACCATAGTCTATAAATGTAGTCTGTATTATTTAAGATGCTGATCTTTTGAGTTAACCTCCCCTGTCTCCCTGACACAGGCTGGCACTGGTATTGCCGGAAATACATTTACGTGAGGAAAGGTGGAGTAGGCGGACTGAGCATGCTGTTAGCAGGATACTGTGTACTCGGCTACATCTGGAACTATTCTCATATAAGTAAGGGTGTGTTTCATTTGTGTTTATACAAATAAGGAGACAGATCTGGTGATATTTCTTTTTCCGCTTCCTCCAATTTTGTTTTGCCTCTAGAGCGTGATCGCTGGAGAAAGTACCACTGAGCTCCCAGAGTGGATTTTTGGACACAAGTATCTGTGTATGGAAAGGAGGACAGCTGAGGCAGGAGGGGCCTTTCTTATGTATGTAAACAAAAAAAACACACACACACATCCTGTGCTGTGCAACAGTAGAGGAGCGTGAAGGGGGGCACTGCTGGTGGACACAGCTGTTTCTCCTGTTTATAGCATTTATTGCTAAGCTGACATGCTGCAAGTTACTACATAACTGACAGACATGTGAGTGGTGTCAAATATCTCTCCTGAGTTATCGAAGGAAAGTATTACTTAGCATTTCCAAAAATCTCAGCCCATAAATGTGGTATTGAAATTTGACAAAACTTAGTTTTGGTCTTGTTTTTGATGTTTTAAGTCAGTATTACGCATGTGTGAGATGTTTACTTGATGGATGAAGGATCAAATGAGCTTTCCCATGTGGCAGTGGTGGCTTTGTGGTTAAGGAACCAAATTGGGGTCCTGAGGGTTCCAGGTTCTACTCACTTGTCCCAGGGCGCACAAACCTGCCCACTGTTCACTTAAGTGATGGGTTAAATACAGAATTTACGGGAAAAAAAAAAATCAAATTTCTTAAGGTGCAGTGACACACATTTTATCACATTGTCACAATGACAACGAGTTTGGTTTCCTTCCTTTCATAGACAAAGGGTCCATCAATGTTGCTATGTGCCATTACCTCCACCAGGGGTCACTGTTGGGCTGGGTCTCTTATAGGGAACGAGGATTTGTCATAGTGTTAGGCGGAGTTCTTAGCTAATGAGAAAGCTTAGAAGGGAAAATTTAATTTAAAAAAAGAATAACTGTCCATGTGTGATACATTTAAAGACACGCGAAATCTAAACAGTACATATTGGAGCATTTCCTATGAAAAGATCCTAGATTGTGCTAAGAGGGAATATGTGTTAGTTATTGAAAAGCTTCTTCTTTTACATATCTGTGGGAAAACCCTCCCAGAATTACAATGGAGCCACACTGGACCAGGTTTCGTCATTATTCAAAATGAATTTATTAACTCTCCTTGCTGCTGTAGTGGACACACATGAGCTACACATGAAGAACTGACAGTATCTGTAACGATTTCCTTGTCTGACGCTGTCTCTTATTCAACACAATAAAAAAAAAAAGTATTTTTCATTTACTGGTCATTTTTTACATTCATTTTCTTCTCCATACAAAATTATAAATATTTCGTGTTTCACTTTTCATCTCTTTGTACAAAACAACAAATTATACAAATCAAGTACGACAAAACAGTGAAACATGTAGGCAAAGAGAACGTAACAAATTTGCATTGAAAATAGAGTAAGAAAGCAGTCTGCCTCTACTAGGGCCTCTGATATGCATCCAAGTGGGACAACGTTCCACCAACACCGGAGATTTCCCAGTTCGTGTATGTCTAAAACTAAGTGCTTTAGAGGCACAGGATCTTGCAGCAACTGCAGCAATGGCCACGGAATGGAACTATACATAGGGGAAAATCATGTTCTCATTCACTCTATGTAGAAAACAATAGCAATTTGCCTAATATTTTTATACAATTCTTCTTAGACTTAGGATAAATTTGGAAAAAAGTCCAAATTGATCCTTCCGATTTCGTGGAGCACTGACAAAAAAAACTTGACAGAATTGAATAAAACCACAACAAAACTTTTATGGCCAATTATTCCTTGTTTGTGGCATGTAAAACAAACTTAAAATGAAAGAATTTTTAAGGATTATTCTGGGTGTGAACACTTAACATATTTTTGGTTCTGTTGCTGAGGAGAGTGCTTAGGATGGGAAATTAAAGAGAAGACATACCATTTCCGAAATGTGAGTGACTCTGGGAATAAAGCCAGTAAAAGCTGCCAAACAACATGTAAAGATGTGTTGTGTACATTATCAGTACAGAAACACACCTTTATAAGGATTAACCAAGGTTATGAAGCATAAATTGACAGATATGATTAGCAAAAAAAATAGAAAGCAGGCTGACATAAAAATAAAAAAAAGATAAATTACCCTTCAAGCTCATTTATGTGTCACATTCATAAAGCCTGAGGAAAGGTAACTGTAAACAAAACTACAAAGTCTAATAAGATTAACAAATTGTAACATATCCCTCAATCTGAGGATTTAGCCCCTTACTGACAGACGTACGGCACAAGAACAGACAAGTGGATGAAATGGAGATTTTTTTTCCTTCAGTCTGTGTTGGGCTTGCATACCTCTAAGGTACAAGAAAAAGGGGGAAAAAAAGGAAAAATGTGTCTTGCGTACAAGAAATAAGAACAGAACCTTATCTTGGTGTCTAGTGTACGTAAGAGGCTATCCTTTTTGCAGGCAGCTGAAAAATTTGGTTTGATTACAAATGTTCACATTCTGTTTAGCCTGGAGCACACTAAGGAGGTACAACAGCTTCATTGTCGTACAGTTCCTATAAAAGTACAATTAGTGCAATTAGTCATGAACGTTTCTCTGCCGAGCTTATCCCGAAGAAAGTCGTCACTTCTTAACCGCTCGTCTACAGAACCTGCTGCAATAGATGAAAGCAATGTGTGTCTTCACTCTAGTTTAGTGATGTAGGGGCGGAAAAAAAAAATCAGAGTTCAGAACACAGTAAGTTTGTGTAAACAACTTCAAATGAAAACCGAGACTTAGGCACTGAGTTGTTTTGTTCCCTCACCTGTGTCTTGTTCTTTTCAGCATAGGTATGAGCAGTTAGGAGCTGGCACAAAGTATTAAAGGCATGTGTTTGTATACATGTGTGTGAAGAGAGGAACGCTCTTACTTCCAAGCTACTTCAGGCTCCTGCCCCTTTATATCCAAGCTCAAATTACCACAACATGTTTTTATCCTTAGATTGCATTGCACATATTCCCGTATCGTTAGAGATTATTTAAGTGCCTGTGTTCATCTGAACTCCTACATTTTCATTTCAAAATTAAAACTAAATATACATTTGTATAAAAAAAAACAAAAACCTTTTGCTACATATCCAGATATTATAATCACAATGTCCAGGGAACTTACAGAAGTGTTCACCTCTCTTCACACAAGGGATTTGGAACAAGTATCAAAAAGAAAAGTTTGCCAAAATACAAACATACACAGAGAAATGTCAAAACATTACACTTGATGATGATGATGTGAGACACCTCAGGACTAACATTCCAGGATGCTGTTGACTGCTGCCTCTAGAGCAGAGTCTGTGTCTGGGGGCGGGGTTGAGGTGAGTTCAGGTGGACACTGGGGCTGGACCGGCTGAGAGGACGCATGATGAGAACTCTGGTAGTGTGTCTGTCCTACCGAGGGGTTACCTTGAGGATAGTTGTTGGCAGCAGTGTGGCTGTCGTTGGGCCCACAGAGCTGCTGGGATCTCTTTAGTTCAAGAATGCTCTTGTTATGTTCAGGTTGAAGTTTACTGGCTGGACCTGGTCCTAAAGGCCTGCCCCCTCCTGGGTCTTCACAGTCTGTTAGGGAGTCTGTCCTGCATAGTGGCTCAGTGGAGTCCGTGTCTAACTGGGTCGAACTCTGGTTGGACTGAGGTGGGGTTTGGACTTGGAAAACTCTGGATTTTGTCCCACAGCAGAAGTCTTCCAAAAAGCTGTCTGTAAGAGATAATTGCAAGAATAAATGTTAAAGGATGTGATTATTATTCCTCTACATGAAGATTGTTTCAGGTGTTCTCCTTACCTGGGTCCACTAGCAGCATGCGTTTGTCCTGCGTCAGGTTGCTGCGTTCCTCTTGGTTGAAGGTCCTGTCAATCATCACCATTTCTGATGATGGATTTGGACGCTGCAGAGGAAGCAGAGTCACCTTTCAGACTATGTCACAGAGTTGAACGTACACATCCCTTCATTTATCCTCATACCTCTGCTTCCACCAGCAGTAATCGTCTGTACTTGTTAACCATCGCTTCAGTCTTTTTCAGCACTTGAGTCGCAGCTGCCTCAAATAATTCATCCACTGGAATGACACAAAACATACAGAGTAGTGTTTCAATGTAACACAAATGTACTAGACCGTTTCAAGTCTTGGTTGCGGATAAAGCCTCAGGTGTAAGTACCCTGGGAGAATTCATCCTTGCTCGGTGGTGCTCCCTGGAACACGTGGTACGAGACGAGTCTTTGCAATGCATCATTGACTGACGTGAACCGACGGCGATCAGGAGTCTGAACGCTAATGTGATCTTTCCTCAATTGTTGTAGAAACCTGGTGAAATGACAGATAAGGCTCCTTGAGTATAAATTGAATATTTTATTTTTAAAAAAGTTTAAAAAAAATACTTACAGTCCATCTCTTGTGAGTGGTTGTAGAGCAGGCCGCTTGAGGGCGCTAACCTAGAGGTTCCACAAAAACAATGAATGTAACGCTGCAACTGCTAAACAGTTGTTTTTTTAACAAAATATATGCCTTAGCATACAAATATTGGTTCAGTGACACATATTAATTTTATATAATAGGCAGCCCAAAAGAAAATTACGATATTCCCATCTGACAGCTATAGTTGCTTATCCTCTATTGCAAATCTTTTTTTTTGCCGTGAAACGCTAACTAGGTTAACAACTTGTGTTTTAAGGATCTCCTTACTGGCTAATACTGTCACAAACAGATAGATGGCTTAAAACTATTACAATTCAATTTGTTTCAAATCTTACCAAGCCTCAAGAAAGTTATTCAAAGAAATAGAAATTTAGTAACACATTTAACAAAGGGACAAATAAAAGTGTTATACCTGAGAGTTAGGCGTGCAATCTTGAGAAATGGTTTTCACAGCTAATGGAGGTAAAAACAGAAAAAAAAACATTTAATTAATTTTACCACCACTCCTAAATGTTGCATGTTTTTTATCCAAACAAGCATTTTGTTACCATGGATAGAGCCAAGCTGCACGTGTTGAAGTGCAGGTGATGCAGTGTTCTGAAAAATAGTTGTCAGTCAGTGAGAAGGCAGATTCAAATTAAAATGGACAACAGGTGACTAGGGTTTATACCTGTCTGAAGTCTTGTTCTTGCGTCACTGTTCCAGGTAGTGGGGAGAGTGACGCGCAGTTCTGATTTTGAGTCACTAGAAGGCGATGAACAGGACTTGCTGACACTTGGTTCTGGCCAATAACAGCTGTTGTCGACGGACCAACCAATGTCAGTCTACCAGGGGCGCAGGATGTCTGCACATGGGCTGAGCCTGAGGAGGAAACTCCTGTCCATGTTTGGGTTGCACCTGCACCCACCTGAGTCCCTCTGACCATTCCCTGGTTCAAGATTAGCTGACCCCTCGGTGCTGCTGAGAAGTTTTGCCCTGAAACAATTTGCACTGTGTTTGTGTTTGCATCTGTGGGGCCATTGTGGATGTTGGGGCCCTGGGTCAATGTCAGTGAGCTCGGAAGCAAAAAGTGTCCAGGTTGGATGTTTGTCTGCGCCTGTCCATGTTGTTCTGAAGGAGGCTGCACTACAATGGAGCCATTGGCTGTGTACTGACCTCCGGGAGTAGTGGTGTTAACATTACCTGCATTCGTCATGGAGGTGGAGGTAGGCTGAATGCCGAGGCTGTAGACAGTGTGAGCCCCGGTTTGGAGAGGTTTAGGTTGGATAGGTCTGACAAGAGTCTGAGCCCCTCCTGGGCTTCTCTGAATGATAATGTTTTGGACTGGGATGTTTTTGAAAGGTAAGCCAACCTGGCCCACTTGTCCTTGTGTTGGGGCAAACACTTGGCTTCCTGTAGTGGCCCCCGAAGCAGCTACAGGGGCCCCTGGTCTTAACACAATTTGAGGAGTTCTCTCCAGGCTGCTTAGAGTCATCACTCCACTACTGTTCCCAAAGGAGCCTAACACTTGGATGTGCTGAGTTGAGCCATTAGGCAATTGTGAGACACCCTGCAGAAATTGACTCGTGGGCAATGTAGATGTTGCTGTTGTTGCAACACCTACCCCACCGCCGTACCCCCCAGAGACCAGCTGAGAGGAGAAAGGAACAGGAGCTTGCACGAGTGTGGGAGCAGGTTGTGCTTCTAGCAATGCCTCCTGAACCAGTGTCTGCTCTGTAATATCAGCCTCCAAGAGTGACTTCTGCAGGATGTCAAACGGCTGGTCTTCACCGCCAAGATCAACACCACCAGGGGAGTTTCCAGACACCAATTCATCCTCGATAAATGAAAGGCTGCTGGAAAGCTGGAGGCCTGCACTGGCTGAATCGTCGCCAAATCCGCCCATTGAACCATCTTTGAGTCCAGTATTGGAGCCAGTCTATGGAGAGATTTATAGAGAAGAGACTGAATGGAATGTCATAGTAACTTCTACTCCACCTGACTCTCACCAGAATTCTATAGGTTCCTAAATTAAAAAAAGAAAGAAGATGAACCATTCACGTTTGGAAAAAATGATGAATGTTTGGTAAAAAGTGTATCATCTGCATAAGATTTAAAGATTTATTTAAGATAGATTGTTTCTCAAGAATACATAGATTGCCAATGTCTATGGCAGAAAAATAATGCAGCTGTATGCACACTATGAGCATTTGAGCTGGTCATTGATTGGCTGTAGTCGTTGAAGCACTTGCTTGCATATATTGCCTGGCTTTTGCAAGGAGGTCTTTCTTTTCTTGCCTTTTATAATGTTGTATTAAGACCATTGACTATTACTGTCAGAGTGTTATGGTTTAAGGAATTCAGAATTATTAACATGAAGGAAAATGAAAACAGCAGTTCTCTCTACTCACAGTATCGCTGCCAAAGAAGGATCCCTCTGATCCATATGCTGCATTTGTCACATCATCTTCATCAATCTGTTTAAATCATATACAATAAACATGAAACAAGCAGGTTTTTTGGTGGTCTAATTGCATGCATATAAATAACGCCTCTATTCATCCAGTTGTGAATGAATCCTGAAGGGTTACTCACAGACTTGCTGTTGCTGCCATGGAGATAGTCATTCAATGCGTCCACATCCCTAAATAGGATAAGAAAAAAACATAAGGGAAACATTACTAGCTTTAGTATATCCATTAAAATCTTTATTAGAAATTTAAAAGTACAAATGTAAAATGCTAGGTAACGTTGCCCAACTTAAATGTCATTTTTACCCTAATATATCAAGAAGACGGCGATCGTCCTCATCATCCATGACACCTGAAGAATTGAAAGAGGAACTGTCATAAGACGGTAGCAGATGGGTTAGAAGTGTAATTCTACTTGCAAAATGGATTAAAAAAAAGTTGTATCCGTGTGTTTTGTGTTGATGGGAAGGCATTTTTACTCACAGATATCCAACAAGAAGCATGGACAATCATCGAACACCCTCTATTTGTGTAGTAGGTTGGGCTGCAGGATAAAAAAAAAACATTAAGATTAGAATTTTTTTAAATGTAATGTGCTTAGTATTGGGACGTTAGTTTGACTGATATTAGTTTGACTGAGTTTCACAGTAATTCAAAATATGTATATCTACAATGACATTTTAAAGAGACATTAAACACAGACTTTTCACATTAATAATCAGTATAAAATTCTTACACATTTAACATCCTGTGTAGTCAAAATTCAGTTTCATAAATGTATATATATATAACTTGCTTATTGAATTCAATACTATTGCAATACTACTACTCTATACTCAATAACATATACATATATAGAAAACATCATTATTCTATTAAATAAGAACACTTTGTGCTTTGAGAAATCTTTATTTTGACAGAACAAAACTGCCTAGAAACACAGACAAGAGAAAATGGTTACAAAGACATCCCATACAGGATGGCCTTCAATCCCTCCTACAGATACCAGTCTGTGACAGACACACACATGCACATACTAACTCCCACCCATAATCCTCCTCTCCTGTCCTGCCTTAGCCGTCTTCATGTCTGCACACGAAAAAAAAAAGTGTCCTTTTGAGTGTAAACCTTTACCCTGGTTCATGGATGCCATGGAGAGTTGTATGAACCTTTTTATTTTTGAATTACTTTGTGTTGGACAAACACTTTTACATTTTTAATAATAAACTATTATCAGAGGGCTAATACCACCCTGCAGATTGAGAGTATGCAATGTTAGTGTACTTATTTTCTGTTTGTTTAGTTTTTTGAGTATAAAAAATGATTGTCAGAAAAGTACCAGTGGTTCATCAGTGATCGTGGGTGATATATAAATGAAGTCTGAGCCCCGGGGGTGTGTTTTTACTTCATCAATATTGGGGGGAAATGTGTTTGTGTTGAGAGACTGAGCACATACATTCTGCAATGCTACAAAATGGCTGTTGGTCTTTAAAGCAGAACCCAGTACAGCCTCCATCTTTGATTCAACGAGGACAAACACCGACAGAGCTTCATGACCACAGAACCGTTGTTGACACGGACTGTACTGTAATTTTATTACGAAATTCCACCGACAAAATGCAATGTAATGCACGAAAAACACGTAAAAGACGTTGAGTGAATGCTGGTTTAATATGGAATGCTTGACATTGTGTAACAAACGATGTCATCCCGGTGGGAAGTTAATCCACAAAAAAGGGTTCTTGATAAATTCCTCTTGTTTATGTCGACATATTCATACGAGGCGACGTTTAAATACAGCAGCGTTACCAATAAATTCAAAATGGGCTTATACAGTTTAACCTTGATTAAAAGAGAGTTCAGAGAGCACGGTATTTCCGTTAAATCAACAGATACAACGGCTTAAAATAAAAAAAAAACATAGTTTAAGAACCGTGTGAACATTTTAGATCGAAATTCCGATTTATTTCCACCGTAGGGCGGAAGCCCAGTCGAAGTCAAGCTAGTCCTTGGTGCAGTTCTACCGAATCCTGTAAGGAACGACCACTCGCCTAAACAAAAAAAAAAACGCTAAACGTTTTTATGTCCAAAAATAGACCGAATCGACAGAATGATAACCTCATTCAGGCGGCACAAAACTCTCTTTATTCAGCTTGTCTAGCCGCCGCTCGCTGACGCAGTTTCTGTGTTGGGCTTTCATTTGTTCTCTGTAAGTCGCAGTGCCAACACACACAAAAAAACAACACGTCGACCAGAGGCGGCTCAGTCGTTGGCAGCAATCTACTAAAACACTAAACTGTGATCCAACAGCATTTCCAGCTTTCCGTTTTAGCGACATTTATCGTTAAACAACGGCCTTTTGATTAGCTAGCCACGATGTCGGCGACGCCTGTATGGAAAACGTCGACGAGAACCGATCGAAAATACCAGAGGTCGAAATAGCGTCGAGAAATTGTCCCGATTAGCATAACATAAAAGACGACTAGAAGCAGCAATGTCTTTTTCTCCAGTCTCACTCAGCTTGAAACCCAATATCTCCATTTGGCAACTTTTAATTTGCTCCCCCCTCCTTCTCCTCCTCCTCCTTTTCCCTCTCCCACTCATATATTTTTCTCACTGTCCCTGTTCTGTCTCGGATAGATTTTTCTCTCCGCTCAAACTCTCAACCCTCCCTGAAGGAAGGGAGGAAGGAGGCTGTGTGTGTTTTTTCCTTGAAATTTTTATCACAAAATTATAATACACTCAAAGGGAAACTCACCGTCATGAAAAAGCAGTGCCTTGTCAACGGGGTTTCCTCGCCATCACCGCACGGGTCGTTGGGGTAGTGCAGAGAGCACGGCAGCCCACATCACCCAGTCCACACCGCTATCAGGCGTCCCAATCAATTTGAATGGGAAATATTAACATGGATTACAGTCATTTCCAAGCTTCACTGTATTTAAAATTGTCATTGACCGCAACCATGTTTTGTTTTAGTTTTTTTTTTTCGTATAAATATTGGCAGGCTTAATCATCACACAGTGAAGAGGGCGGGCCTTCCTGACAGAGGTGCCACACCTATTTGTTACTCAGGTATGATATCGCTTAGGTGTTGAGTGCTCAAAGTGTTTTTTTAACACCAGTCAGAAATAGAGGATGAAGTATATCCTCCCTACTGATCTATGTTATTACACCGAATTCTTTTTCTTTTTCTCTGTCTATTTGAGTGTGCCTTATATATCAACATATCTCCCCGTTGCTTGATTTTAAAGTAAGAGTAGTAACTTAAAAGAAACTATTCATACAATTTTTAGACAAAGTAAATTTTAAAAAGCATGTGGTTTACTCAAATCCTATTATTATTCTATAATAGCAGTATTCTCCTGAATTGTTGGCACAGTTTGTGTTGCACATCCTGGTCAATCTGGTAAATAAAACTCGTAAAAAGAAGAGACTAATTAGGATGTAATTACATTATATCATGCGTACCTATGTAAACAGTTTGATTTTATTGGTATTTTATCCACGTTAGTCTCGTGTGTGGTGATTACGTTGAAAACGTTTCAAGTGACGCCTTTGATTTCCGTTATTACACATACAGTATATTTTATCAAAAGTCGCACGCGTAAAAGTCCCGTAGGTGACGCTGTTCTCAAATGATGCTGCTTTTTCGGACGGTAGAAGAAGAACCGTTAGTCATCACTTCCGCCAACAAACGTCAGTTGTAACAAGATGGATTCCGCAAATGAATTCGGGCAAGAAAATGATTCAGCCGGTGACAACGGAGTTGCGACGTTTCAAGAGAGACTGCAGAAGCGGAATCAGGCGAGAATTGAAGATGTTGAGCGGAGGAAAGAAGAGAAGGAAAGCCAGTCTGTAGCCGAGGAAAAAGTCGAGTATTTCTCCAGCACTTTCAAGAGGGAGCAGATGTCTATCGAGGATGTGCTGTCAGGCTGCTCCGGAGCGGACCAAGGCGTGGTGACCCAAAGACTGGAGGAGGCTACAATAAAAATCGGTCAGCTTCAAAAGTTTTTGAATGATAGTGTGTTGTTTCTGACCCAGTACGAGCTGAGGCAGGCCCAGAGTGCTCTCCAGAAGCTCCAGGGCTCACTTTCAGAGATCAGAGAAAAGGCTCTCCCGAAAAAGAAGTTCGCCTTTCGAGCTCGCACTAAAATAGCAGATAAAGTGTCAGTGCTGGAGACTGATTCAGCCCCAACTCATCCCACTGTATCTGCAGAATCAGGTGAGGTGGACAAATGTTCTGCTTCTAAACTCTTTGGCTTCTCCAACGTCGACAACCAGTTTTTGACCAAATCATCTGAGGAGATCAATAAACGTGACATTCTGTTAAGTCATCTGTCAAACTGTAAGGTCCGACTGTATGGGTCCCCAAGCACATTGCACCTGAAGCACATAGACAGATGTGAGATCCTGTGCGGACCAGTGGCCACCTCCGTATTCATAGATGATTGCAGAAACAGCACACTTAGCTTTCCCTGTCAGCAGCTGAGGACCCACAGCACTACGGACACACAGGTGTATCTGCACGTCACCAGTCGCGCCATCATTGAAGACTGTCATGGAGTGAGCTTTGCCCCGTTTTCCTGGTCTTATCCCACACTGGAAGAGGACTTTATTGTGTCTGGACTAAACAGAGACTCGAACAACTGGGACCAAGTGGACGACTTTTATTGGCTGGCAGCAGGAACACCTTCTCCTAATTGGACTATCATCCCAGAGGCTGAAAGGAAAACCAACTGGGACATCTAAATACATTATTTTCAAATAATACAACCTGGAAATAATGTAGGTCTGTCTGTGCTCCACATTGACCCCATTTGGAATCAATACACACATATAGTGTATAAAGACTGATAATACTTTAAAAACATTCATTCATTTATCTACATCTGCTTGTCCGTAACCAGGTCTCAGCTGTAGATGGCGCCACACATATCGCAATGCTCCATACTGTACGCCCCCCCACAGGAAATTATGTGGGTCAGGATGATGCTATGCTCAGAGCACCGCAATGACAACCTGGCAGCAGTTGATTCTTTGAAGCCTCGTGGACCCATGTCTGCTTCCTTGACCGCCGGGCCACCACTACCACCCAACTTGTACACTAAAATTGTACTATTAACAACTAAGGCTTTAAAATGCTTCTGTGGTTTTCAATCCTTTATGGGTAGTGGTGACCTGCCATTACCATATTTTGTTGCGTGTAGTGGTGTGGATCACAATAAAGGAGGAGTTTCCGTTCCTGCCTTATAAAGGATTTCCTTTAAAGTCCTGTCCAACAATCTGCAATAGACGATTTAAACAAATTGCTGCCCCAGGAAAGTCACTTAGCCATTAGTGATCTAATTGAAGTTCCTCAAAATCCAATCAAAGCTTTATAAGGAGTACTTTTCACAACATTATGTTTAAATGTGTTCTTGTTTGTTAAAAAACCAAACATATCTCTTCCATATCTAATTTATGTGCCTTTTAAAAATTGTGTTTCCATTGTATTTCAAAATGTAGAACAACTTGCCTTATAGTTTTAATAGGGATTTACTAACCTTAAACTAAAGAATTTTAATTTAGAGAAAAATAAACCTATGTAATTAAATTGGTGAAAGGACAACTGCTGGAAGATAATGTGTTGAAGGAACTGAGGCCTGATATTGTCAATAAAAAATACTAACTCAAACAAAAGGCTAAGCATTATTTCACTGCAACCTTGCATTTTATCACAACTCAACTGTTATTGTTTTTAAATAATTGAACAGTCTCTTAAGATTAATTAAGCTGACACAGAGACATATCTGTTAAAAGCCAGTCCAACTCCTGTAACACTGAGTGGGCATTAGCATTTACAACTTTGGCGTCTTCTTTGGCCCTAGCCAGCGATTGCGTTGCGTTCCATCAAGGCTACTTTGACCATGTGATTGTTCAAACCAATTATATCCCCTGACAGAGGCTTATGATCAGGCTGAACTTGTGTGGAAGGATTTCTGTAATTGGATCGGGCTTCTAAGAGGGACTTAGCATGACGTACAGCAACGTTGAGTTCAATCATGAGGAACCACGGCAATCCTCATTCTCTCACAGAGCAAAGGACATCATAATAACCCTCACCTGTGCATCAAGAAAAGAAATTGGAACCTTTGTTTAAAAAAAAGTTGCGATGGCAAAAGAAATGGCTAGAAAGAAATAACAATTACTGCTATTTTGGATCTGCCTGGCGTGAGATGGATCACCACTTAAACTGATTCTTCTGTCCTATCGGACTAGGTGAAGAGGATCTCTGTAACCTAAGAAGACAACAAGGAAGTGAGGACTGCAGCTTAACAAATCAAGTGCATTTCTTGTGACTAAGGACAAACCTTAGGACAGTTTTCCTCGATTCTTCGTGGATTGGAAATTGTTTCTGTGTACAGGATGGCTTTGATGGTGGTCAAGTTTGACCTGAAGAAGCGGGTGAAGCTCGCTCAGACTGTCTGGTTCATGTACTGGTTTGCTGTGATGGCTGGTGTGCTCCTGTTCAGCATGGGCCTGTTTTTCAAAATCGAGCTTCGGAAGCGTTCAGAACTAATGGACAACAATGAAAGCCACTTCTTACCCAACTTGCTTATATTAATGGGCCTTGTAGCTTGTGTCGTTAATGCTTTTGGAGGCAAGGTCTGTTACGATTCACTGGATCCCACCAAGTTTATAAAGTGGAAACCCATACTGAAGTCCTTCTTGGTGTTCTGTGTGGTCTTTAATGCATTACTGCTCTTGGTGGCTCTGCTGTGTTTTTTGATGAGAATCCCGCTGCAGTTCACCCTGGCTGAAGGTCTGAAGAATGGCATGAAGTTCTACAAAGACACAGACACACCAGGGCGCTGCTACATGAAGAGGACCCTAGATCTGATGCAAATAGAGTTCCGTTGCTGTGGAAACGACAACTATAGGGATTGGTTTGAGATTCAGTGGATAAGCAACCGCTACCTGGACTTCAGTGCTAAATCAGTCAAAGAGTAAGTGACTCGGATTAGAAACTCAGTTTTGCTTACTATCTTAGACACCTTTTCATTGGTGACTTGTAGATGTTTTAATTGTTCCGGTGTGAAGACAGAAGCTCCTAAAGTAGAACTCAAGTTCAGTGTAAGTGGATTTGAGGTGAGGGTGGGTCAGTGGTCGTGTCACTTTCATCCACTGAGGATTAAAGCCCCTGGAATGGTGACGACAAAAAGTGGCAAAGGGTAGTGGAGGTTATTCAGCAGTTTTCTGGATTAGGCCAGGATGAAGTGGTTAAGGAAATGTCAAGGTTAAATGTCTGACACATAATTGTGGAATCATTTTATTGATTGGCTTAGGTGACAAGAATCACTTTGATTGCTGAGAATTCCTGCGACAAAGATTGTTTTTTGTGTGCCTAATCTTGAGGATTACTGCAGTGTTTGTCCTTTAAGACCCGTCCTGTCTAATTAAGAGTGAGTTTGGCAGCAGTTCATGGACAGCACTTTTCATTAAATGATTATGAAAGGGAAAGATGGGATCAGAATATATGATAATCAAGTTGGACACTTAAATTCTACAAACGCTTTGTATTTATTACTCACTGAATCTACTTAAGTAACTACCTGTAGTTATTGCTGGGTATCTATACATCACACTGACTATAATATATTTTGACCTGACCTGTTTTACCATCTCAGTCGCATTGGAAGCAACGTGGATGGCCAGTACCTAATGGATGGAGTACCGTTCAGCTGCTGTAACCCCAGCTCACCCAGACCCTGCATCCAGAATCAGATGACCAACAACACCGCACATTACAGCTATGACCATTACACAGAGGAGCTCAACGTCTGGAAGCGTGGCTGCCGGGATGCTCTGCTCTCCTACTATGGTGGCATGATGAACACCATTGGAGCGTTAGTCATCCTCATCACAATGCTAGAGGTCAGACTCACATAATCATGAATGGAGTTTAAATGTAGATTTGTACCATATATCCTAATAAATACTGCATATCCTATTACTGCACATCAGTAACTTAGCTACTGTTTATAACGAAGAATGTAAATTTGTGAGACGTTTGGGCTTTTATTTTGTTTCATTTTTTTTGTCAAATAAAAAATACTTTGGGGTTTTAGAAGGACAGAGGATTTACTTCCAACATCCTCTAAGTGACTCTACTGTGCCAAGTCATTATGGGATTTTCCCTCAGCCAAGTGGTAAACATTTTGTGGCACAGTACTTAAAAGGATAGGAGGAAGATATTCCACATTCAGAAACTAACTTTCTGACATCAAAGAAAGTAAAGTTTGTACCCTAGCTGCAATGTTTGCTCAAAAAGACAATGTGGTTTCACTAAGAGAATCTCTCTTGTCAGCCGTCACTACTAACTTATGTTACTGTTAATGTCAATGAATCTGTTTACTCTTACTACTTAAGTCAGTAACAGCGGTGAACTACTAAGAGGTCCCATTTATATAACACAGACATCCCTCAGATATCACCCTGCCCTGGATACTAATGTAGAGTTATTCAATCGTCTGTGTCCTGACACAGATAGTCAACTCAAAGAGTAATCTGTTAACCTGGACAACTTCCTGGATTCTGACCTCCTGATCCACAATCCATCCATGGTTTCTGACCTTTTGCTTCTCTGTCTTGAATTGAGGCCAAGACTTGGTTTGTTTTCTAGATCACATATATATATATATATATAAATATCCATTCCCAAGAAATTCTAGAAAGAATTAGATTTGATTCAAATGATGCAATCATATTGCATTTAAGAGTTTACATTTATAGTAATAGGTCAGTCATTACCCATAACATAATTATAAATTGTATACTTATATAAGGGATATTTATTTTAATGTTCTTCATGAAACCTCTGTACTTATACTACATACCTATGTTCAACAACATATTACAGTGTATTACAGAAGTGAGGGGAAATAGAGTGTTTAACCTAAGAATTTAATATGAACCCAGGTTTAAACGTTTTCTCTCCAAATTACCAGGTTTAATCTATCTTTTTCTGTCCTTTTCAGGTTGCAGTGACGGCAGGCCTCCAGTATGTCCACAGCTCCCTGTCCAATTTGTCCAACCCAGAGGATCCAGAGAGCGAGAGTGAGGGCTGGATCCTGGAGAAAACAGTGAAGGAGACTTTTACTGATATCATGGCCAAAATGAAAGCTATGGGCAAAGGCACTAAGGTGGAGGAGGGTGGTGAAGCAGAAGTAGCAACCGTGAGCTGAATTAAATGCTCTTGTGAAGACTGACTACTCCCACTGAAGAACAAGGAAAGGGACCTGTGAGATCCAGATGGTTTTGTTTTGGGTGGTTTTCTACTATTCATTATGTTAGACAATAACCACAAAGAACCTTTTGCTATGAACTTCTTTCATATGGACATTTAGTGTAAATGATATATTTTACTGACAAATAGTGGACGATTGTGAGTGAGTAGTAACTTTTTCTTAATTTCAATTTCCACATAGTGGGAAGGTGAAAGTCTTTTCTTAACCATTTGAAAAGCTATAATTTATTTGATCATCCAAAAAAAATAATTGATGTATAATACCTGTAGAATACAATGGAAATCATGGAATGCCTAAAAGCACTGTTTTTGACAGTACAATACCAAAACTATTGGTGTAAGAGGGGATTTTTATTGTTATTAACAAAATCAATTTCAATCAATCAATCAATAGCAGGGTTGCCTAATATTTTTAAATTACTCTTTATATCAGCAGGTACAGTGCACATGAAAGAAAAGACATAATGTGGCAGCTAAATTTCCACTTCTGACCACTGTGCTGTTGGCACAGAACATCTTGGTGCATTCAGTCTCTGTAAACTAACGGCAAAATTATTTGTGGCCCTCATCTGAGATATAGTTCACTTATTAACTCATTATGATTGTACTATGTCTGTTCTATTGGTCCTTGTTGTAGGAAAAAGTCACAGGAAGCCCTCTGCACTGTCGTGTCGGCCATAAGTAGGAGGAAAAAAACTCCAAAATTGAGAAACAAAACTGCTAATAGTTGTTAAACAAAAATCAAGTGAGACACTGACAAGAGCTTATATTTGACAAACTCTACCAGATATGAGAATATATTTGCAGAATATCTAGGTATCTAGGTTTAGAATCCCTATGTTTGTGTCAGATAAAAGCAGGCTCCGCAGCAATGTGCCAGAAGTGGGCACTACCCCCAAGTTATTGGGGTATAATGACACTGTTGAATATAATTCAGTTGTTGTCCTTGTACAGTGTAGGAAAGGAAAGATAATTTAACTTTTGTAAAAAAAAATAACTATGTAACTGAGATGAATCTTTTCAGGGTATGTATGTGTGTGTGTAGGACTGTGCACTTAAATAAAGGATTGAAACGATCTGGTCTGATCATAGAAGGGCGACGTACCTTCATCTTGACCTTGTGCAAAGATCTGAGACTGACAGAGAGAGCACTCACTGAGTCTTGCAGGGTTTCTGTGAACCCGGCAGGATGAGAGCAATTATGGCATTAGTGCTTTCACATGGACTTGAGATGACTCTCCACATGTTTAGCATTTAGGTGAGCGTGTGTGTGTGAGAGAAGCAGAGATGAGTGCTTCCATAAATACACTTAGGTAAATCACGTCTTATTTCAAATGTAAAAATTCTGCTAATTACAGCAATGACAAATGTGAATACTTGATATCAAAAGCTATGATGGCAAAGAGAGCAGACGGGGAAAGCTGTGAGGAGTCAGTGTGAATGGTGACAGGGCCAGCTCTGCAAAGTATTTTTGTTGGACCTAAGGCACATAACCAGCACTGAGCAGATAAGAACCCTAATCAGCTTTAGATTAGCACTAGTGCATCAGCCCGGAGAGCTTCTACTGTCACGTCACCCAGACAGACAGACAGCCAGCCAGATGGACAGACAGTCAGGAAAACACTTTAACAGACTCCAAGATGCAATACTATTAAGTATATAATATACCGATATTTAAAATATTATTTTTGATCTATGTTGGAGTACTAATTTTAACGTTAATTATTTTATTATTTGCATATAATGTGATATTAATTTTAATTATTTTTATGCTGAATAAAATAAAATTACCCATAAGAAAATACTATAATAGAAAATATATAAAATACCGTTATGCCATACACAACAATATATATTATAAACCAATTAGTTTTGCCCCATTTGGTGCTAGTTCTCAATTTACAGCAGTACAAGTACGAAATTTAATCCGTAAATACTTTTAATCCATTATTTGTCACATTGTGTCAGTACAGTTAGTTTAGTTTAAATCCGGTTATTATCAAAGGGATTATTAGTTCGATGCATTGCATAAATAACCCTTTATTAACCTATAAACATTTTAACGCATTTGCCGTGTCCTGCACTCTGCTGCCCTCTGTTGGTCAAAGTGAGTAACGAACTGAGACCAAATTGAGCAGAATTTGTTGATCTAAGCATATAAATTGGGATTTTATACGTCAGGTTGCGTTTCAGTAACACACCCATGACTTACAGCCAACGAACGTACCTCACCGCTACAGATGGAATCTATTTAATCCCTGAATCGTTTCCAAACCTTCTCTATGCCTTCAGCAATCTTGATGGCATGCACTTAAACGCCAGAACGCTGATGCATTTCGAATGTAAACAGGCTGCAATATCTCAAAAAGCCACAGGAGGGCGTATTGTCATAAGTCACAGGAGCATCCCTTGGTGGAAACCCTAGAAATGAATGTTTGTTGGATTTATAAAATAAATAAATAAAATGTAGTATAAAAAATAAGCTTAAACATATAGATACATGAATGAAGTGAGTGAATAAATACTAATGTCTCTAACCCGTCTATCCCCATAATTTATAAAACTGGAAACCTAGTGATATTGCAATATAATGAATCAAATTATAATAATAAAATGTTAAATGTCAAAAACTTTAAACTTACAAGTCATCAATTCATTTCTTTTAAATGTAAAACGCAAAAACAAACAATCTCTGTTGTTGCCATATAGTGGACAATTGATTGATGTGTGTGTGGTTAACAGATGCAGAACTGCATGCACATAATGAGCCACAGACAAGAGAGGGAGATTGCGAAAAACAATGCATGCCTACAGTGACATAAAGCTTTTAATAACGCATTAAGATGCTGATGAGAATGCACAACAACACGCAGGGTCATTAAGCATTTAGAGTGATAAGGAACTGACAAATTGTGATGCTTTGACAGTGAACGGACGGTTGTCAAAATAAGTTTACTGGTTGACCTTGAGCCAAGGTTCAGGAGCGCTGCCACGAAACACATCTCACTTTACACTTCGCTTAAGGCTGAATAAATATGGCAGGCGGAAAGAAAAGCAGAGGCCGGGGCCACGAGAGAAAGAGGGGGAGACAGAGGGAGAGAGAGAGAGAGGCCCGTGACTGGTAGATTCGTGGCCTGCTCAGAGGGTCATTGTTGGAGCTATGAGAGGACAATGCACAACCCCCGCCCTGAATACTCGCCATACCAGCTGACCAGCCATTACCAACACTGCTGTCCCATCACAATTCCTGTAGCTCTCACACACACCCGCCCACTGATCTTCAATCATAACATCCATCTTACCAGGCAAAAAACTTTGGGTTACAGCAGTGAAACCCCGTGGGAGGCCAGAAACCTCTGACAAAAGGGTAAAGTCAACGCAGGCATATGCTGCTGCCACCCTCACACTGTACGAGTGTGTGTGCGCATACAAGTGTGTGTGATTTACAGCGGGTTAAGTTTGGATCCTAGCACCTATCTGTTCTCTCACCAACAACGTGTCCCTTCCCTGGACTGCAGCAGCAGCAGCCACCCTGAGAGGACAAATGCACAGCTCGCACCTTCTTATTATTTCAGGATGCCTGGCAGGAGGAAAGGGTGGATGATGGGACGGTGAGACAGAGGAGGAGGAGGGGGAGGTGATTTCATGACATGGAACATGCTGAAAGGCCTGCATTTTCAAATGACTTCAGCGCGGTATAAACAACCAAATGCACTTCAGCAAAGAGTGGAGGAAAAAACTGCTTCATGCAGAAAGTCTCCTTCCTCATTAAAGTTTAACTGGTGTTTAATGCACTAGTTGGCTGTAATGGACTTTATTTAAACTGTTGGAATAATTAGCAGATTTGTGGCCACTAAACAGTCATCAATAATGAATGAAATAGTACCGAAAAGTATGATTTTTATCAGCTCTGAAACATAGAATTAAATGCACACACACACAAACACATACACACATATAGAGAGAGAGATAAATATATACATATAGTTATCGAAGAACACTTTTGCCAGTTGAGGAATACAATGAACACAACAACATAGAATGCCTAAAAACACTGCTTTGCAAGTACAATGCCCTAGCTATCGATTTTGGTTAATATCAATATTAAGTTGTATGAAAGCAGAGAAGGTTGGAGGTCCCTTAACAAAGGAATGGAAGAGGCCGTGGTGGCCCTCAACACACACACGATCAAATATTGCTACCTACTTTGTAGTATTTCTAACGAGGTTTTTCGATAATTTTATAAAGTAATAATCTAATCTAATGAAAGCATAGAAAACAGCAGATAGTTATCAGTTCCTGAATGAAGCCCTTATTAGCTATTTTGTTGTTGTCATTATATTTAAGGAAATAAATGCACCTTTAGTGGTACCAGGCATCAAAACAAACACGAAATTGAAGAAAAAAATGTATTTGTCATTGGTGTGGAGCTCCAGGGTTCAATTCCTGGGCGAGATCCAGTCCTAGTCAGGGCAGTTGGCTCCTTCCAGTGAACTCACCGTCTGCAGGAAGGTTCGTGAGGGGGCTGTTCTTGTGCAGTGTGATTTGGGTGGGGGTCATGGAGTCTGCTGCTCCCACAACCTGGTAAGGGATAAGTGGATGAGGTTGGATGGATATAACTTTCAACATTCAAGGTATTCTAGTGGGATCACTGACGTGCAGTGTTGTGAGATTTGGGTGGCAGTCGTGGAGACTGCTGCCTACGCGACCCGGTAACGTACAAGCTGATTAAAATGAATGGATTGATGGACATTCAAGGTAACAGAGGTGGAGAGTGTGCTTAAAGATGATCTTATGACTAATATTTTCACTAAAGTATTTGGACAATCATTCATTACTGAACGCTCAGATTCTTAATGGCTTCTCTTCATGGCCATTTCTCCTCTCTGAAGGATCATTGTTGCCTCCTAGCAGCTATAGTCCTTTATGGTCCTTTTCTTACCATATTGTATGACTGTTAAGCGTTCATCTGTGCTGATCTTCCCACTGTGGTCATTTTGTGTGTGATCGTCTGTTGTTATGTCTTTCTAACTCTTTAATTTGTCCTCATTTGGCCTCTCTTTTTCTCTTGTAACAGTTTTACAACTTTGTTGTGTGGTCGTCTCATGTTTAACTGGGATTTATCGAGTACTCATCGTAGTGTTGCAATTTTTTTGCTGGTCTTTTTAGTTCCTTCTTTTGTATTTATGCCCCCATTTATGGGATTTACCATCAGTTTGTGGCAGGACTGAACCATTTTGAGAAACATGCAGTTTTATTTATAACCCAGATTGTTCAGGCAGTTAAAGCAGTTTGAGGTCATGCAAAAGAGTAAAACAAATGGCAGCACATGCCCCAGACAATGCCTCAACGCAAGGACAATGCATTTTAGTATCATCCTTGTTTTTATTTCATTTATGGTTGTTTTAGACTGAGCCAAACACCCAACATCTAGGATCTGTTCACTCCTGTGTCCTTATATGTAATGATGTATAACAAAGATGATGATTGATGATTTTCCTAAGAGAATCTAATCACATGCATGAAAAGGAATGGATTTTATTGCTGTTTTTTATGTTCCCAGTTTTTTGGGGGGTTTTTTTGTTTTTGGTTTTTTGAGGAGACTTTGCTGAGGAATTTCTAACAGGCCAGACCAACGTTTTCAGTCAGGCCATACTGGAGAGACAAGTTTGTGTCTCGTTACAGGAGACAATTGTAGCTTTTCCCCCTACTCACATGGTTTATATTTTCTATTTAGTGCTTTGTTGAAACCTACCGGAAGTATAGTTCCGGAAGTACATTTTTAAAATCATGTTTTACAACTCAAAGGGGTGAAAAAACGCGGACCTGTATTTTTACTTGACTACACAACACCGCTCTTGTGAAACAATGTAGCCTCCTTACACAATAAAAGCGCCTTCAGAAATGTTCTGGTAAAATTCCTTGCGGCGCAAAGTCACGCAGTGTGACAGTGGGGAACAGGTGGACATACCTATGCAGAGCTGTTATATTGTTACGAGCGCGTGTTCGTGCGCAGCCGCTGCGGGCACGAGCACGAGCCTCCTCCCCTCTCGAACGCGGCGTCGCGTCGCGCGCCCCCGTCAGCCCACTCGTGCTGCTGCTCTACTGTAATCATATGATTGGGAGTCGATCCCCGCCGCTGAATACCGACAGTCTGGGCGGACAGGAGCGGAGGAGCCGGGGCGGAGGACACCATCACAGGGAAGCTGCCGAGTGCACCGAGCCGGTGAAAAAGTGACAAACAGAGACAAACTCTCCCCAAAAGGAACTTTTTTTCAAACTCCGCACAGACTTGGTCACAGGGGTCGTTGGGAGAAGGAACGGACATATCAACCGAGGGACAGTCGACTTGACCGCAACAGAGATTTAAGTTTCATCCGCCTGTGAGTGCGCCTGTGAGGGTCGCGGCTGCTGGAAACCCACGGGTCCTTGCATCGCTTGTCGGGGTGTGTGTCCTTCCCTGCGCCGCCTGCGTCTTTTTCCTCGACTTATTTTTCCCCCCACATCTCTTAAAAAACTTTTTTTCTACCCGATCAGCTGGACCACTTCTCCTCTCACACTAAAGCCATGGTCGGGGAGACTGAGGTGAAGGAGAGACCCAAGTCCAACCCGGACTATCTGATGCAGTTGATGAACGACAGGAAGGTGATGAGCTCGCTGCCAAACTTCAGCGGCATCTTCACGCATCTGGAGCGGCTGCTGGATGAAGGTAACCCCGGTCTTTACACTTGTTACTGTTTCACACTCTCGGCGTTTGTTTGATTCCCAACAACACACGTGTTTTATTATTGTATTTATGTGTTTCCAATGATTTGGTCATGCTTGGACTAAACAGTCATGGGTAAGTTTGTTGCAGGCATCAATGTAACACTGACTCCACACGATTTATCATCTTAGACACAGAACTTATTATGGCCCCTTCACTGACCGTTGTTCATTTCTGCAGCCTGTTGTGAATTAAAGCTGTATTTGTTGTGAATGCCATCAGCACAGTAACCACCATCACAGTTATCCAAGAAGTTGTGGCAACACTCTGACAAATGACTCCTACCTTTACATCACTTTAAGTGCAAAACCCAGTCAACAGACAGAAAGGACACATACTAACACAATCTCTATCTCTTTCTCAGCCCTCTCTCTCTGTCTGTCTGTGTCTCTCTCTCTTCTTTTCCCTCACACACACACTCAGAGTCAGTTGGTGATGGGAACAAACAGACAGTTGTTAGTCTTTCCCAGTGACCTAATGCGCAGGCTTATGTGAACGCCGCAGCCCATCCCTGAGCAGGAACGAGGCAGCATGTCACTGTGCAAAATACTTGATTTGCGGCCACTCGCTGCCTCCAAAGACACGCTGCCTGCCTGTGGATCCGTCCACTGCGCTCCACTTGTTGATTTCCCCTGCAGTTCACGGGGGGGCTGCTTTGAAATAAGGCCAAAGACATGTCGACAGGCATCAACGCAGAGAGGCATCGTTTTCCTTGTTCCAAATGCCAGTTGCGTCCCGTCCTGTCCTTGAAGGTCATTTTTGAAAGAGTCCATGCCAGTTGTTGGGTTTCGTTGTTGCTGCTGCTGCACATCAGGATCAGCAAAGTATTGACTTAGATTTTATTTTTTTTTGGACAGTCCACATGACAGGGCAACTTTGTTCTTAGAGATAACAATAGGAGATGACCTGGCCGGCCTGAAATAGAACGCTCCAAATAGAGTGTCATGTTCACGTCAAAGAGTAATAGTCAGACGTATACATTCTTCACACATGACAGTCTCAGTCCCCTGCTCATAGTACCATGTCCATTTAAATGCCTGGCTTTATTCAATGGAAATAGACAAGGCTGTCACTCATACATATTGTCAGCAGGGCATTTGTATGGCCTATAAATAAACCTCAGATGTAACTTTTAGTCTAAAGTCTGCTGCGACTCCATTCTTTGTTGTTTTCCTCCTTGAAGTCTCTTCTTCTTTCACTTCCCATTTACTTCCACAAAGTCGCTGTGGCCTGTAACTCAAATGGCGTGACAGAAACCCTGCTTAGGTGTGCAGATTTAATTTGTTTGTTTGTGTTTTTTTTTTTTAATGGCCACCTTTTGGCCTACAACAGGTCGAAATAGGTTGTTAGAGGATCTCCGTTGTCGCTGGAGCTGGGTCTGTAATTATAGTTATAGCCGACTGTAGTTATTACGGTCAGACTTATCACTCTCAAAGCTGGGAGACATGGCTGTCAGCCTGCTTAGGTCAGATGATATTTGTGCATCAGGGCAGTTATTGAGTGTGAGTGTGCTCGTGCGCGCGTCGACACCCCAGGTCTGTGCGTACGTGTTGCATTTGTGTGTTGCAGTAGCCAGTTATTATTATGCCAGCGTGTCATTACAAAGGCATCAGAGGTTAGCATCGGTCACTGAAACAAACCCCAAACAAACAGACACTGACAGACAGAGTCTAATTTGTGACCGTGCCTCTGCATCGTAGCAGCCAAAAAGGTCTAGGCCAGAATTCTGACCTTTGAGGAAGGCAGACCCAGAGCCAAATTTACAATCACAGATCGAGGACACCTCCTATAATATCTCCCCCAGTTCACAGATCACGGAATTAAGAAGAAAAAAAAAACGTAAATAAACAGGAATAGGATGTATAAGTGTAATTTATAGTACAATAACTTTGTTGAACTGAACTGAAGTTTTCTTTTTTTCTTTAAATTCACCACTAGGAGATGATTCTAGAAACATTTGCTCAATGAATTATTCTAAAATAATCATTTATTGCATTCCATGAATGACAATACAGTGAGTTAGGGTGACATGAATGCTGTGAAGGATGATTCACACCAGCCTTAAAAATCTTTGTCTGTGTTGTTGAAAAAAAGAAAAAGAAAATAGTTATTAGTTGACAACAAAGCTTGGCCTAAAGACTGTGTTGCAGGCGTCTCTCTGTCAGTCCTGAAACTCTGGTGTCACTGAGAAGAACTCTGTCAAGAAAATGCAGACCTTCTACTTGGACGTACGATTCCTCGTCAGCACACGTCACTTTCAGTAACCTCCGTCTTCTTCTCTTTCTACAGAGATCGGCAGAGTTCGCAAGGACATGTACAACGACACACTGAACGGCGGCATGTTCAACGGCCGGGACATGGAGGAGCTCCCTGAACCTATTGGCCCTGTAGCTCAACTGCAGGAGAAGCTCTACGTGCCTGTCAAGGAATACCCTGACGTGAGTGGACCGGGCTGTGAACCCTGATCTTTTGGATGCGTCTCTGTTTACTTTGGGTCACCTTATCTCCTCGTGACCACTGAAAGATTGTCTTTTAATCGCAGCCACCTTCAAACAGAGATAATCCGCTGTAGTCATAACAAGTAAACCATGACGTGATATTTGTTGACAAGACCATAAATCTCCTAGTCACCTTAATCTCACATTTACACCACAGATTTCTGTTTAACAAAAAGGATGGTGTATGGAATTTTTTTTTTTTCCGAGTCAGATGTGACGCAGCCCCTTGATCCAGCGTGTCCCTGCTCTTACCCAGTACACTGGAGCGTTTCTAAACAATTGAAGAGTTGCGTTGATGTTACTTAAATGGCATCACATGATTTTCTCCATGCATCAGCTCACCAATCACAGAGTACAATAAAAGGCTGTCCTCGCTCACATGACAGGAGACTAACAGGACGCAGGAGCAGGAGCAGCAGAGCGGGCTGGAAAATGGTTGAGATCAGGGTTAAATTTAGAGACCAGTTCCTCTGTCTTGATTTGTGTGTGTGCTGGAGGGAAGTCAACGCAGAATGTTGTGTAATGCTTAGCAGGGGTTAGAGCAGTGGACACTGGGTCAATATAGGTTAGACCAAAATGAAGGAAGGTAGGAGGACAGGACAAATGGTTTTCAAATGTGTGGACGACAAAGACGACAGAGTTAAAAACACACACACACACACACACACACACACACACATGCAGGGGGCAGCTGTCTAGTTAATCACTCAGTCTTGGTGACAGATAAGGTTAAGAGAACGGTGGCGCTCTGTCATGCCATCGGCACCACTCAGCTCCCATATAATGATCTATTTCTGTCTCTAAGAAACATAGACAAGTCGCAGGTTCAAACACACACACACGGATGTAAATACACACACACACATGCGGGTTGTAAAAACGCCTGTTTGTTAAAGACGTAATGTGCCTTGTATTCATTCAGCTCTGTTTATTTTCAGTTTGTGCTTTTCTGCTTCGTCTTTTGTGTAGTTTAACTTTGTAGGGAGGATCCTGGGCCCCCGCGGACTGACGGCCAAACAACTGGAGGCAGAAACAGGATGCAAGATCATGGTGCGAGGGAAGGGATCCATGAGAGACAAGAAGAAGGTACAGACCGACACACTGCTTTTTCATTAGCAGAGTTTTTGTTGTTGGCCAAGGAAAGTCAGTGGTTTTTCACATTATATTATTTAAAAAAGTCTTCCTGGAAAGATTCTGCTTAAATGTTTAGCCAGGGATTAGAGTGAGTTTAGGGCTTGGATCTGGATAAAGATAGGAAACAGTAGGAGGGATATAACTAGACAGAGGTGACAAGGCCTGAGAAAAAGTCAGATTGACTTTTTCAGAACTGAAGGAGCCTCTCGGATGAGAGGTGAAATGTCTACAGGTAACCTATTTCATCCTGTTGCCTTCAAAGTTACTATGGGGACAGAGATTAACGTTACACAAATGGTCTTAGAAATTGTCTTAACTACTTGCCCTCATGATAAACGAATAAATGCCTAATATTGGTAGAACAAACCGTACAACTCAAAGTAAAAGTTCCCCTGAAATCTTTCCTATTTACTTACCTCAGTAAAGTCCAGCCATATATATGTATAATTTATTGACTCCACATTTAACAAGGTGAATTTTCCATTCTGCAAGATTTTTTTTTTTCAATATTACAAAGTTATCTCTGAGTGAGCCAAGTAACAGCTCAAAACAAAGCTATAAAATACATCACATCTTAGTTCTAAAAAACTAGAATAATTGAACATGAATGAAGATATTTCCATAAAAATTCAAAAATTGGCTCTGGCTTGAAAATGAAAACTGAAAATATGTAATAGTTAGCCAAGTTGGCATCCAGAGAAATATCCCCAGGAATGAAAAAAAAAGATATTTATTGACCAAAAAATGCAACTAAACAAGTATTCCACTGGATGTTTTGGTTTATTGGATTGTGCTTTAATCATATTTGATGTTGAGTTATTTTACTCAAGAATTTAAAAACATACACAGAGGGAATACCTCAGCCTATAACAGAATAATCTTTTACCATAAATGCGTGACCTCAGCTCACACATCAGGAAAGACCAGTAGGAAACTCTTGACAACAACTGGGATTTGCTTTGATAAATGTTCTGCACTAATGTGATTTGGAGAAACCTGTGAAAACATGGTGCGGGCCCCAGGCCTTCTCCGACCCCTAGAACTGTTTCACAGGTTTAGATTAAAAGGAAAAACACAAGCATGTTACAAAACCAAGTAAGAGAGCAGCTGATGTTTATTTGTGTTCGAGGGGTTCTTTCTGTCCTCCCCCCTTTTTTCACCATTGAGTTTTTGGTACTGAGTCTCCTATCCCGGTGTTCGGTCCATCTGTCCTCCCTTCCTCTCCCCTGTTGTCTGCTGTTGGATGGAGTCAGCTCAAGCCCTTCCAAACGGCAGGTGGAGCAATTCCAGCATTCCTCCACCCCCACCCACCCACCTACCCATGCTCTCTGTCCTTCTCTCTCTCCCTCTCTCTCTCTGTCCGGCCCTCTCTCTCTGTCTCTCCAGAACATTCCCTACCCCGCACACCCCTCAGAGAGTGAGGGAGACACACACAGAGACAGAGAGGAAGGAAAACAGAGACACAGTGGGAGGCAAGAGGGGGAAGAGAGAAAGATGTTGACTTTCAGGGTTCTTTGATATGTTATAGTACAGAATACTTTGACAAAATACCCACCGCCCACCTCACCTCACACACAGACGAGTTGAACCCAAACGATTGATTTACTCATCTGGGTTTTTTACAGCACCGCAGCTAGCAGCACAATTCATTAACGCCTAATTTGCTGGCCAGTCTCCAGGGTTGATGGTTATGGCTTGTTAGGAGTTCTGAAAGGCAGCGAGGCTCTGAGAAATTATCTATTGTGCGGGGATTCTGATAAGAAGATAAACATTACTGGCTAATCTGGCTCTGACATGGGAACCTCTGCTTAGAGAATATTCTGCGTAGATTGTAGATGTTGACTGGAAACAAGGGGAAAACAAGTGGTCAATAAATATTTGCAGGGCGTAGAGTTGGGATCGTGCCTGACAGGAGTTGGCTATATGGTGTCATGTTCAGTTTACGATGTTGACTGAAAGAATCAGAACTCTCTGTGTTGCACATAAACAGCTGAGGCAGAGGGAAACAGTGAGGTGATGCATCTGAAAAATCCAACACCATATGTAACTAAAGTGCTGACAATACATAAAATAAGATATAAGCCTTTAAGGAACTCTCATTTTTTAGCCAGAAACGACACAAGACCAGAGTAGAGTTTTGAGGATTTATCCCAAAGAGGACTGACTGTAATAGAGGCGTGGGTTTTGACTCAAAGGCCAAAATAAGTCCTAAAAACTGGACACCAGCTTAGGAGCAGATGCATAGAGAGTTGGTGTGAACGAAGATAAATGACATGGAAGCCACCTATAGTGAGAATCTGGGCACTGCAGCGAAACGGCAAAAGTAAAATAACAAGTTTGGATTTTAATTCTGAATGGACTGCCTGTGGCCCCCGGGCCTTAGTTTGGCAATGTCTGCTCTAATGCCTGCACTGATTTCACCATAATCCAGAAGAGCCAAGTCCTATAGTTGACGCAGATGAAAAGGGAGTGAGTTGTTGAAGGGGTGAGGATTCATCCACTGGGAACCATTCATGTCAGTAATAAAAAGAACATTGTTACGATCCATTCACAATCTGCTCAGCTATTTTAGTGGGAACCAATGTAGTGGACTTTGACATTTCCACTTGAAGGTCTGAAGATTTAGGGCTGCTGAAAGTAAAACCATGTTAATAAAACCTTCAGAGCTTCAGAATTATGCTTTAGGAAGGAAGAATATGTGGAAGTTAAGGCGTTGGATTGGACTGTTAAAGTTCTTTTAAAAATGTTAACAGTTTTTTTGGTATGAAGCCACAAAGTTGGAAACAAACAAGTTTAAACTGGTGTTCCTTTCTTATCTAGGATTATTAACATTGCTGTGACTGCTGGAGATTAAATTGATAAATCCAGCATGTAAGGGATTATTTAGAAACAGAGCAGTGATGTGATCTGAGGGAAACGTGGAAGAAGCAAAGAGGTCTTCAGCAAAAACACTAAACCTTTGTGGGCCCTGATGTGAATCATGGTCATTCAAATGACCGTAACAATGCTTTCAAAGCTGCGTTACACAACCGTGAGACCGAGACTGTGTGTTTGTGTGTGAAGTTTGAGGCCGATCCAAACCTAGAAGAAAAGCCAAATCCTGTTCCAGTAACGACACTGGGGTTTGTGAGGCGCATTCAGAACCGGCTTTTAAAATGTTTCTATGCTTCAGGAGGAGATGAACCGAGGGAAGCCCAACTGGGAGCACCTGAGCGAAGACCTCCATGTTCTCATCACAGTGGAGGACACACACAATCGGGCCAAGATCAAGCTCCAGCGGGCCATCAACGAGGTCAAGAAACTTCTTGTGCCTGCTGTGAGTATCAGTCCAAGCGCCCCCCCCTCGCCCCAGCATCCGATACGAGGGGACGCACTGATGGAGCAACTGTGTGTGATTGGATGAGAGTTTGCTGTGTTGGTATGCAAGGAAGGGGGAAGGGGATTGTCAGTCCAAAAAAGTCTGTGTTTGTGTCTTTTTGAGTTTTTTTGTGTGCGTCTCTGTGTATGAGAGAGTATGTGTAAGGAGTTAGGGTAATTAGGGTACACACATAAAGGGGTTTCCATGGTAACCCCTGGTTGTTTGAAAGGCTGAAGGAATGAATGGAGAGTCTGTTCACTCGTTCTCCCACTCCATCACTCCTTTCACTTGTTCACAACTCACTTCATTTCCCAACTACTAGCTACAGTACTGCCTTCTCTCCACTGGGATTTTGTCGTCTCGTCTGCGCGAGAGGACATTTTGATTGCGCTCTTCAACATTTCTCGCATTCCCCCGTCCCACCTTTGCCATAATAACATATTACACACTGTTGTGAATATGATGTCTTATTATTCACACATGTTGTAATCAAAGGTAATGAAGACTTGACTCCTGCTCTCCCAGTGGCTGAGCGGTGCGACACACCAGCACAATGGCTATCTGAAATCACAAGGTTTTTTTCTTCGTTTCCGTTGCTTTATTCTCAACAATAGAGCCAGACTGAAAAGAGCGGATGGGTGATTGCCATTGCGGCAATCAGCTGTCAATATTCGCACAATCACAGAATTTAGAAGAGACTCTGGGTGAACAAGAGCTAGAACACTTGGTAATCAGTTTTCTAAAGTTATGAATTAGTCCTGTAATAAGCTAACCTCCAGGAGTCTGCCGTGTTTGACACAATGTTTTTCGTCTGGCCCACAGAAGACATATAGCCAACTTGTGCACAGTGTCTCATTCCCCTTAGTCAGTTTGCATCAGCGGAATGGTGTACACAGTCATGAGTTTGTAGATCTTTTAGTTTTGATTCCTCTTTTTGTCCTCTTATGCAAAAGACCAGAGAGCCTGTGGGTGGAGTTGTGGTAAAGTGGTCTGTCTGTCTATCTGTCCATTCATCTATCCATTTTGCTATGCATTGTTGTAGAATAACAGTTTAAGCTGTCATACCACCTCACTCTGCTAACAATGTGAGGTTGTATGACAGTTTACAAATTGCGTTCAAAGCCTCCTCTTTGGGCGAATAAAAGGAACGCACATCCTGTCTGTTTACGTAGACAAAGTACCAATATCTCCATATCTTTACATTTAATCAGACGCAGCTTCAGACTATTGAGCCATTTGTCCACTGACTGGTTTCTAACAAAAGTGAATTCTTGGACTGGTGAATCGTCTAAATGACGCTCCTGTGCTGCTGTGCTTGCATGTGTTGGTGTCAGGCTGAGGGGGAGGACAACCTGAAGAAGATGCAGTTGATGGAGCTGGCCATCCTGAATGGGACCTACAGAGACGCCAATGTTAAGACGCGTAAGGATGACATCATAGCTAATGTGGAGGAGGGTTGGTGGGTGACTGGGGATGGGTCTTGGTACAGGACTCCACTGTATATACAAACAATGCCTCTGTTTCCTTTGTTCAATAGGTTGATTGTCCTCTCTCTTCTTCCCTGTCTATTGCTTTGTTGTACGTTTGTGTGTGTGTGTGTGCGTGTGTGTGTGGGTGCGGGCATACTTGCAATATTTGCATACCCGTGTGCTGCACAGCCACCGCAGCCTTCCCTCTAGCGACCCCTCAGGCACCTCGCATCATCACAGGCCCCACGCCCGTCCTGCCTCAATCCCTCCGCAACCCTGCCCCGGTCACTACGCCGACCATCATGCCTTTAATCCGTCAGATCCAGAGCTCCACCCTCGTGCCAGGAGCCAATCCGCACCCGGCGCTGGTGCAGCAAGGGCCAGAGTCCGGGATCATCTACACACCTTACGAGTATCCTTACACACTCACACCCTCCATATTGGAATATCCAATTGACTCAACTGGAGTACTAGGTATGGACATTGAAACATCTTCACTTTCATACATAGTCAATGGATGTATTGTGGGAACTGGATACTTGGCTCCAGATAAGGATGCTCACCATGTTCATGTGCCAAAAAAGTTTTCTAAAAAGCATTTATGTTCACAATTCTAAATAAGAGCTAAAACAATTCTTCTTTTTCTTTCCGCATATTCCTTTTTCAGGAGTTACCACAGACAACCAATGCCATTATCTGTATCTTCTGCTCTGACTCCAACTGCCTCCATGTCCTCTCTCACTGCATCCATCAGTCTCATCTTTGTCTCCAACCTGGTAGCTCCATCTCTAGGATCATTTTTCTACCAATGTATCCACTGTCCCTCCTCTGAACATGTCCAAACCATCTCAATCTGTCTTCTCTAGCTTTTTCTCCAAACCTTCCTGTCTGTGTTGTCCCTCTAATCACCTCATTCCCGATCCTGTCCATCCTTGTCTCTCCTAAAGAGAATCTCAGCATCTTTAACTACACCACCTCCAGCTCTGTCTCCTGTCTTCTATCTATTCCTAGTGTCTCTAGTCCATCCATCATGGTTGGTCTCACAACTGTCCTGTAAACCTTCCCCTTCACCTTAGCTGACTCTCGTTGTTCCATCCAGCCTCTCTTCTGCACTGCTTTGCAGAGTGGAAAATATTTCCAATATTCACATTTCTAAAATTGATATTTGGCCATGTCAAATCATAATTATTTCCAAGTTTTTGTTTCAAAGGGTTGTATTGATGGATTTTAGTCTTGTAATATCATTACCCCACATAACTGCGTCGCCAATTTGTGTTTTCCTGATCCCGAATGCATTTCTATTCATGCCTAATTTGGATTTGATCCCGATCACAACCCACAACTGCTTCATTCAGTCCAACTCCTGCAGCAGATGTTGATGCTACAGGGGCTTTTTTGTTGCCTCAGTGCAGCAGTTTGCTGGTGCAAACAGACTGGTCGCCTTTATCCAGCTCTCATAATACATCGACACTGTGCACAGATACATGCTGAAGCTCATCGCTGGGCTAACAGTCTCTTCTCCCTGTGTTTTTGCAGGTATGGCTTTCCCAACCAAAGGCTAAAAGCGATAGCAACACTCCCCACTAGCACACACATGGACTGGCTTTTCAGAGAGAGAGAGACCCTTCCCTCCCCTGCTCCTCTCCCCCTTATCCCTACCCCCAAAACACACACGTCCCATGGGGCAAACACCCAGAGTTTGCCCATACTTTAGGATGACAGGTTCTCCGGCAGTCGTTCAAGTAGTCAAGTGTCCATTCCTGTTCATTTACGCTTTGTATTAGCAGACTAGTGTTGTGGTGTGACAGCTACTTAACTCGTTTTTTTAATAGTTCAGCTTCCGCTTATACTCTTAACACGTATTAGTGAACCCGTAGATATTATAGAGCTGCTGTTTGTGATTTAATATGTGTTAAAGCTTATTTTGATCACGGCGATAGAGAGTGACTTTTTTACTAGCAGCTGATGACGAATCTACTAGTAGTGAGTAGTGGTTCAGATTGATAATTTCTCTTTTGAAATGAAAAAAAGACTGAATAGAGAGAGAGAGAGAGGCGACCGCAGACCAACACAAACTAAGTGCGCTCTTTGTTGGGGAGACGCAGTTTTTTTGAATTTTTTTTTCCACTTTCAGTCTTGATTATGTTGTTAATTCCTGGTTTCACTGATGTTAGTGCCATGAATGGACTGTTTGATTGTCTTTCTGATGAGTAACCGTCTGTGTTCTGTTTTGGCGATGTCAAATGGCTGTTAGCAGGTGCCATGACCACTAAGGTACGACGCCACGACAAGAGAATCCATCCTTACCAAAGGGTAGTGACCACAGACAGAGGTTAGTTAGCTCACCAGCCACTTTAATGTGTATGTGTGTGTGTGTTAGTGTGAGTGTGCATGCAGACCAATGGACCAATTCCCAGTTTACATGTGTCTGTGTAATATGGCATGCCTTAAATATATATATATATATATATTATATATTCTTTTTTTTTTTTTTTTGGAAAAAGGAAAAGGAAATAGCTGTGTTAAGGTAGAGGGGTCACATGCTGAGGCGGCATCAGTGTGTAAATGTGAAACAGTATTTGTTGCAGTGAAAGAAAGTGAAGTAAGTGAGCAGATTGGGAGGAACCATGTAAAAGGTCACAGCTGCAGCAGTTATCTTTGCTCGCCTGTTGGAGAAACTGGACGATTTGCAGACTGGCACCCTCTCAGTCAGAGTAGATCAATCCGTTCATGTGACTCGGTTCTTGTGACTCTGGTGTTGGAGTACATTTTTATTTTACTTAGTCGATGTTTATCTTCTTATTACGACTTTTTATTTATACCCAACTTGCCATTCCAGTAGATTTCCACAAAATGATTTATGATTATTATTATTATTTGAAATATTATTATTTTTTAATGAAATCCTGTGTTCTGCCCAATGACTATATGACACTTAAAGTAACAGTGATTGTCTTTTCCCTGATGGTCGTTCAATCCAATACGACCTGTGGGTTTTACTACTAAAACACAGCGTGTGATAACTACTGAAGTCTGTGTTACAAGCTCTTTTGTATCAAATACTGTTGTTTGTGGTCTTATCAGTCGCCCACTGGACTTTATCATTGGGGCTGTTTACATCCTTCATATATTTCCTAGCCAGAGTGGTGCTGTTACCATGTATTTAGCTGCAAAATAAATTTGTATATAGGGATTTTAAGGATTTAAGTGCTTATGAGGAGCTTATGGAAGAAGATCGCTTGGAAATACTTGTAGTTTTCCTTTTTTTTTTTCTTATTTTAGTTTTTTTTTAGTTTGTACATTTTTTTATTTTGTTTTTATGGTATGCTTTTTATAGATGAAGTGTCTCCATGTAAAACTTCAAAAAGTTTATTCAAAGTGTGTAGTTACTACTGTTTTAGTCACTGGGAAGGTGGCAGTGAAGGCAGTGTTATACTCTGTGTATTTAAGACGAGGTGACCCTTTCTCCATTCACGGACCTCGTGACTGTTTTATGCAATAGAAACGGACTAGCTAGCTACAGTTACGTGCGTGCGTATGTGTGCGTTGTATGTTTGCGTGTGCATGTGAGCATTGGTGCTCTTGTTGTACACATTGGAAAAGAGAAAAAAAAACACTAAAAGGCAATAAAGATGATTATTGAAAAAAAACCAAGTCGAATCCAAACCAAAGCCTCCAAATTCTTGTAGCTAGTCTATGTCTACTGTTAAGTTGTTTGTTAAGTTTTCTCTTAAAATCACCATCTCTTAACCTCTCATCGCTGTCTCTTATTGGTGCCTCTCCGCTTACTGTAGTCGTAAGACGCTCCTCTAATACTAAACGGCAAACAAATCAAACCATAATCAATAATCAGTTAATCACGACTGTTAATCACTGAGATCTTATGCCTGCTGCTAAACAGAACCTCTACTAGTCAGTAAGCAGGAGTATTTGTGAGGCCCAGTCTCTTTTCTTTGAACATAAAGGTCAGTCTCTCACCCACATGAAACCATGCCGTCTCCCTCTCTGTCCATGGTTTCACTGTCTTGTCTGTGCTAGATGTAGCTCAGCGAGCATGAGTAGAGTCACTATAGCAGCAGTCACACGTGAGGAGGAGTATTTCCCCAAATCTTTGCTCGCAAACACCCTCGTGAGCACACATGAAGCCGCCATTCCTTATGTCAACACCTGGTGCTTGATGTAAGTCCCCGTGAATGGTCATGTAGCGCTCACGAAGGTGCCGTGGCGGCCCCCCTCCTGTAATACCCCTCACGCTGTGTGACTGCCGTAGATCTGCCTTGTTGTCATCCTGACGCCACTAGCTGACACTAATCTCTCTTCTATCTTTTTTTCTTTTTATGTCCCCTTTTATGTGCCCTTTTTGTTTCCTTTCCATGTCTGTCCGTCTCTGTCCGTCTAACTCTAGCTGCCACGGCAACTAACCCATGACCCCTTCTGACATTTCCGCCCACTGATGACCCACCCATCTCAGCCTGCTGGCGTGCTCATTGGCCCGCGGCCCCTGCCTCTTCCCCAGCTCAGCCAACCAGAGACCAGCACTTTGGGAACAACCTGGCTGCTACTGTCTAAACCAACGAACCAGACGTCGGCGATCTTTGGAACAAAAACCTCAGGACCCCGCCCTGCAACAAGTCCTACACTTTACCAAAAGTGCCTTTTTACAAAAAAAAAGCCAGTATAATATTATTTTTTATTTTTTAAGAGTTCAAATTCCAATCTGCTTGTACATAAAGAGCCTACACTGGTGATGGGCTTGAACTAAACAAACGCTGTGGCCAACTGTCTCCCAGAGCTCAACTTCCTCCACCCAAAAAAAAGACAACAACAATAATAATAATAATAATAATGACTTAATAATTTGTTAACTTATCTGTTAAACATCTAAATGTACTCATACAGTGCTGAAACCTTTTTACTAAACTGGAGAACAAATGTTGACATTTCAGGTGACTCAGTAGGAACGTCTCGCTTTTTTTAGAGGCATTCCAGACCATTTATTATTATTTTTTAATCTTTTTAAAAGTTGTTAAAATGTCTTTTGTAAGGAGGCATTTTTTCATGCGTGGTATTCACTGTATATGGATAAGGTTTGGTGAAATGTCAGTAAGGATTCTTTCTCAACGAGGAACAGTAACAAACTGGAATCAAAAATGCCAAAGTATTTATGGGTGTTACTGACAAAGCACAAAAATACACAATGGGGAGGTTTGTGATTCTTTTGCCTACATCTCCAAGACTTACAAAGCAATGCCTTCTGCCTTTTTTTCACACTACAGTATTGTCAGAGCCTGAACAACAGTGCCTTTATTTATTGAGCGCCACGGAACAATGTTACATCTAAATCTTTTATCACTACGTCTTGGATTTGTGCCGGGCGTTAGAGTTATGTCATGTTGATTTACACAGATTAATTAAGGACAGAGGGAAATGTGTCGCAGCTTTATGGTCTTCATCCAAATTTTATGGCTTTCTTTACCATTTAAAAATTTTTTAGGGCTCAACCGTGGCTCATTCAGTATGGGAGCTCACTGTAGTATTGGAGCTTCGGTGACTAAAAAAAAGTTTATGCGAGGTTAGTTCATGCCTCGAGACAACAGTATTACCGTGTCTGTTCTATTGTGTTTTCCTTGGCTGTTTATTTTACGAAGGATGCGGACATCCACGCACACAATATATTTTGTCCATGTGTATCCACTTTTTTCGAGGGTGTGGTGCACTTTCACACAAACCCGAGCCAAGTGATGCCTTCAAATTTTTGAAACAAAAAAAAAAAAAACGGTCGTAACATCTGTAACCAATTTACATTGTATTTTTATATTTTTTATTTTGTACGTGGAAATAACATTAAATGACCTTTTCAGATAAGAACAACGTGCCTTACCACGGAGAATAATTTGATAGAGCAAACTGTCTGTTCATGTGTCATCTGCAGTTGTGTCCTAAACTACTGGTTCTCTGTGTTGACTCCAGCCTACTGCTTGCCTTTTGTGCCTTTTGTAAACTATGAGTGTAACAATTAACAGTGTAGTACAACATTAATCAACTCTTCGGTGCCAAGCGTCGGTTTACTAACTGTTACCACTTCTGTGACTATTAACCACCTTAATGGGATCTGTCTCTGCTCCTTTGAAAGAAATGAAACGGGCGAGAAACAATGTGTTGATCTAAGAACTTTTAACTTTTTAAGTATTCTGAGCAGGAATAACTCTTTGTACACTATTAAACTTGTAGATGTTAAAACTAACAAACTTTGTTGCTTTTTCTCTGCAGTGCTTAATGATGCAAATCAGCTTCCTTTCTGCATACTAATGAGCCAATACTTTCTCAGATACAGAGAGAGAGAAAAAAAAACACATCAGGTAATTCAAATGCAGGGAAAAGGCCACAACATGTTTTCTTTCCCCCCAATTTCCTTCTTTCCGGGGCCCCTTTCTTCTTCTTTATCTCCCTATGCTTTTCTAAGTGGACATTACGGACATTGATGTGAGCAATAAGAGAGAACAAAACACACCCAACTCACCATGGTTCCTCTGAGGCATGCACATGTATAACAGGGAGGAAAGGGAGAGAGGGGGGCGGTGGTCAGGGTTTCAGGTTCGGAAGACTGGATGGCTGGGGAATTGAAGGGAAATTGATTGTGCAAGCTCGCCCTCAAACATCTGCAGAGTAAATATTCCACAGGATCAGAGTCTGTCCCTGAAGTCTCCAATCTACAGCTAACAACATACAAAGTCACTGCAGCTGTTTCTGCTGTAGCTTCCTTGATAACGATGGGGGGGAAAGGATTATTTCAACAACATGGCTCCAATAAATCATTTTTATAGTTTGAAACTATTTAATTAAAGTGAGAGAGAGTTGGAGTTAGTTTTCACACGTACAAACAAAACGGGTGTGAGAGTGACACTGAGGTTTCCATGGTTAATGCAGCAGTGGGTGGCTCATGCGTCCTCTCTTTGCCCTTCCTGCTCTCTTTGTGGACTTGAGAGCTAATGTTGAACCCCAGGCTTGGAATCGAGCCTGTTCTGTGGCTGCAGCCCCAGCCCCCTGATCAGAGAGAGAGAAAGGACATAATGTGGCCGTCGCCTAACATCCTCTGAACAGGAAGAAGCCGAGTGTGAGCCCAGAGTGGAGACAGCAGAGGAGAAAAGAAATGCGTGGATAGAGATGGGTGGGGGTCTGTGCATGGGTGTGTGCTCTTCTTGTCTCTGTTTTTCCTGTTTTCAGTCAAGTTCTGGATTTTTTTCCCCCAGATCTCGTAGTTGAGCATGAAACACTCTGAAAGCATCTGGTAATGTATTTAAAGCTGTGCTCCCACCATTTTCCAACACTGAGGCCCAGAGCTTCTATCACTCACAATCAAAGTGACTAAGTCTGTCCGAATGTGTGTGTGTGATGAAAAGACAGGTTGATTTACTTCGCTACGTATGCACTCCATTCTCCACATAATGAACTGCTCCAGATTCCCTCCGCTCGGTAAATATTTGATGACGGAGCAGCAACCCTGATGATTTTACACCGGTAACTAAGGTGGGCTCCTATGAGCTGCAAGGAAACGTCTCCAAAGTTTTATTTCGAGCCCCTCTTCCCATGTAAATAAGGCCAACTCCCCCTTAACTCCACACACCCCTCTGAGGGAGTTTAAAGACCCAACACTGTCTCCTTGTCTCCCTGACAACCAGCATACACTGGGGTCCTGTCGCGGCCCCTCTGTCTTTTGTGTTTGGGAGCTCAGAGAGACAGAAAAGGGGGACAGAGAGAGAGAGGAAGGCAGAGGCGAGGAAGGAGAGCTGCTGAAAAAGACAAGTAAAGTGACATCATGGCTGTTTTATACCACATCTGAGAATCTGGTCCGTAGCCCAACAACGTGATGATGAGGATGAAGGTGGTAGTGATGACTAGCCAGAGGCACAAAAGGGGTGGCGGGTCAGTTTGAGAGATAGAGAAGGTTGAGTCGGGGACGGAATGGGAGGGGATGGTAGAGAGTGAGAGAGAGACACAGTGAGAGAGAGAGGCCCAGAGCTGAATGAAGCATTGTGGGAAAGACAGTGGGCACACTGGGCAGTAACACAGAGAACACTAACTCACAGATCATGCCAGAGAGTCTGAAAACACCCACACTGGGCGACAATGGCAAACTTCATCGTTCCACTTGGCCCCTTCTGAATACACGTATACAATGGTCGAATCCAAATAAGATGCTCTGTTATTTGTAAAATTCAACCAGCTACATTCCTTCACCACTTCTCTGCCTTTGACCGGGAAGCAGATGGCCAGGGTCAGGACGCCACCACCGTGCACGTACGTGTGCATGTGTGTGGTCGTGTCCTTCCTCGCACATCAAAAGGTAAAAATCTAAAAGGGGCATGAAAAATAGTTGCACCTTCGTTGCCAGATTCTCAACTGTCATTTGGAAGTCACCAAGAGTAGAGGTTAACCCACTTACTTTGATTAATGCAAGAGGCATCCGACAAATCAGGCCCAACATCGCCCTCAAAAGCCTGGGAACAGATTTAACTAAATGAGACAATTAAATCAGGACTCATTAGAATGAGGACTGAGGTGCACCAGATCCTACAGGGCTGACCCTGTCTGGTTCTTGTCTATCAGCTCTCTGCTGCCCCCCTCTGAAGCCACTGAGTACGTCTGCTCTTTTCATCTGCATGATCAGCTTACCGAGGTTAGCAGCAGATATCAGTGGATGACTAGCAAATAGCTGAGACAAATGCTGAGTTAAAAATAAGGGAGGGCAGAATATCACTTAAAAAATGACAAATATCATACCATACCGAATCTGTTAAAAAACAACTGGAATGGAAATTAATGGCCCTTTATCTCTTGAATGAAAGAATAAAGAGTTATCTTTACTATCAGAAAAAGTCAGTGTAAATCTATTTTATTACTTTATTTTCCTAAATTTATTTATTTAATTCAATATTATATTTAATTTATAGTTCTCATTATAATCAACTTGGTTGGTTTTGTTACCTAAATGACACATGTTTTTTTAAAGCATGTGTGTCTGTTTAGGTGGTTACGATTATTTATCAATTATCCTGTGTCAAGTATTACGTAAATAATAATAACATAATAATATGTCAAATAATAACTATATATTTATTTCACCTTCATAAAATCTTTGGTCGTTGGGTTATTGTATCTACTTTTAAATCAAATTGCGACTAAACTACAAAATGCGAGATAAATGTACTTCCTTTTTCCGATTTTGTGACGTAATGACGCACAGCAGCGCATGTCGTCACTTCCCGGTACAGCATGTTTCTGGAGGTCAGAGACATGATGTAAAGACGATCTGTTCACGAATTAAGATTGAAACGGCGTTGAACCTCAGTTTATAACCGGACTCGAACACAGCTGATGTGTTGTCAGGAAGACCCGGCTGTGATAGAATACGTCGTATTTCATCCTTTTGTTTTGGAGTTTGACTGTTGCGACATAACTCACGTTACCCCAGCTAGCTTACTCGGGAGATAGTCTCTTCCTGACCACAGAATCGTCCAGGTTTCCTCGGTTTTCAGCCATGGACAACAACTCACAAGGATCGGGAGTCAAATCAGGTCTTGGAAGCCTTTTTGGAGGCGGTTCACCTGGATACTCTAACAATGACCTCGCCGGTGTTCCTCGTAAGTGTTTTACTGGAGTGCTTATACAGTATTTACGTGTATATGGTTAACCAATGTACTGCATGGGCATAGAATATATGCTGTATATGCTTATATATGTATGAGTATATTTGTATTTGTGCGTATATAAGTATAGCTGGGTATATATAGATACATATGTATCTGTACATGTGTATGCGGGTATGTTCGTGTACTGTATATACACTATGGTTGATAATATAATACAACTTAAGATATATCTCATCTCAGTAGTGATATTGTCATGGTGAAATATAATAATAATTGAAATTGCAACAACACCACACAGAGCAAGAATGATTCCCTTTCAATCTACTAATTCTACTTACATTATCCTACCTATCTATTTCCTTATATATCTTACATATCTTTTCCTTTTTGCTTGTCCTTTTCTTTCCCCTGGGGTTGCCACAGCGTGTCAACAATTACCATCTCTCCCTGTCCTCTGTATCCTCAACTCTAACTCCAACTACCTCAATGTCCTCTCTCACTGCATCCATAAATGTTCTCTTTGGCCTTCCACTTAGTCTCCTACACTGTCCCTCCTCTGAACATGTCCAAACCATCTCAATATGGCTTCTCTAGCTTTTTCTCCAAACCTTCCTGTCTGTGTTGTCCCCTTAATGATTCCAGATTCTTGACAACCCACCTATCTATATGCTGTGCTATTAACCTACTAACAGCATCTACTAACATTCTCTGCTTATACTTCAACTCTACTCATGTCTGTTTCTGTTATTTTTTTGTATTTATCTTTTGTTCAGTATTGTACTGCTGCTGGAACCAAAATTTTCCCTCAGGATACTCCAGAGGGATTAATAAAGTTCTATCTATCTGTGTATATACAGCTGATATGGGTATTAAAGATGAAACTCATATAGAGCTGATTGTATACGTGTTCTTTCAGTGACTGGAATGAGCCCTTTGTCTCCATACCTTAATGTTGACCCCCGCTATCTTACTCAGGTATGACCCGTTTAAGTTGAGGACATCAATTTCAGCTTTGTTTTATACACTAACAGTTTGTAGTGGTTTGTTTTTAGGACACAGACGAGTTCATTTTGCCAACAGGCGCCAACAAAACTAGGGGGAGGTTTGAGCTAGCCTTCTTCACTATCGGAGGCTCTTGCATTACCGGTATGAAAATCTCCACAATATTCTTAGAAAATTGCAGCATTTTCTAACTACATCTTTATGGATTAACTGTTTCTCTGCGTTCCAGGAGCTACATTTGGGGCTTTCAATGGTTTTAGAATGGGCCTAAAAGAGACCAGAGACATGGCCTGGTCCAAACCTCGCAATGTACAGTGAGTACAGGAAAAAATACTCCTCCTATGTGTGTTTGCCTATGTCTATACATTATATTATATGTAATTTGAAACTCTTTTGTTTTCTTTCTTCAGGATTCTTAATATGGTCACCAGACAGGGTGCATCTTGGGCCAACACATTAGGTTCTGTTGGTAAGTCAGTGGACGAGTGGACTTAGAAGAGAGTGTTGTAACTGCATTATTAATGAATCTTCACTTATTGTGAAACCTTTTTTACAGCTAATCTCTAAAACAATGTCTCTCCGCTGTTTCAGCTTTGTTGTATAGTGCTTTCGGTGTAGTGATTGAAAAAGCGAGGGGAGCAGAGGACGACATCAACACAGTGGCTGCTGGAACGTTAACGGGGATGCTCTTCAAATCAGCAAGTACGTGCTTTTGTCTTTTGTTGAGCACTTAGGGAGGAGCTAATTTTCACATTGTCTATTAATTATCTGTCTTTTGAACTTTATGTCATTAAAATTATGTACCAAAGCTTATAAAGTGACACCGAATCTAAAAAGGGTTTCTTTTCTCGTTTGGTGGGAAAACAATGGTTTCATCAAGTCCAGGTTGCTATTATGGTCACTTTCAAAATGGGTTTTGCAGAACGGAGAGATGTTCAGAAGTTTAGAAAAATGTTGTCGCATGGAATTCTCAGAATGTTTTTACTAATAATCACAATTATGGCAAATATACATATATATAAGTAGTTTGTTTGCACTTTTCCAAAGAAATACTGTAATCTAAGTGCATTTCAAGCCCTTTTACAGTATTAAATGTAGCCCATCATCAACATGGACAAATATATTGATATTGCGTGTGAAACTTTTTCCATATTGACAGACTATCAATATTGACCTCTTATTGTATTGAGACGTGACAGAGAATATTTAAAGAACCAAATAAAGCCGGTATTAACCAAGTCACTATTATTTAAAATAGATGATTTTAATTCAGAATTTACATAAAACTACAATGTTTCTGATTTTGTTTCCATTCTTTCAACATACATTGCCAGTGAATACATCAGTTAAATCCTTTTTAATTGAGGATTTAAGGAGAAATCCACATGATTCTCCACATCACAGTTATTATTCCTCATTGACTCTGTTGTTTGTTGTGTGGTTGCAGGTGGTATCAAGGGTGTAGCCCGTGGAGGTCTGATGGGCTTAGCCCTATCCAGTGCCTATGCCCTCTACAACAACTGGGACCACATCACCAACTCGTCCTCCTCCACCTCTTCTCGTCTGTACTAGTGTCTCCTCCATTGTTCTGCTTTTATATTAGGGCCAAATATATTTTTGTCAAGACACCTTTAATGTCAAGGTGTTAAAGGTGCAGATTTCCCCTGAAGTCTATAGGGGCTCAACTTTGTTGCCTTCCACCTCTCAACACCCACATCCTGAAGCATTTTAGGATTGGAAAACTGTATGGAGAAATAAAACAGAGATTTTGGACTATAGTAGTCTGATGTTCACGGTTTCATCCCTCCAAATATCGCCTAATAAAACTTCCTGTCACTGCTTTGGTCATTGACAGGAACACAGAGGAGCTGGAGCTCAGTTGTGTTTCCTACAATATCCAAACCATGACATGTTGAATGGGAAGACGTTGAGGCTTCGGACTGAAGAAAAAAAATCTGTTTTCACAGTTGTATTAGAGACAAATCCAGGAAAAAGCATTGTGGGTAATTCTGCTGTTATTTATTGATGTCATGTGCATTGACGTCTGTGTCACTGCAAAAAGAAAGTTCTAGAAGTGTACTGTATGCTGGGATTGTTTTCATGAATCAAATCATATTAAAAGTGACAACAGAAGGGAATTTGATTGCTGATATTCTTTGTGCAAGGTTGATCTGTTTGGCTGTCAAAGGAATCATCTGTGATGTGATGCTATTGGTAGCTTTGTCCATCATTTGTGAGGCATTGGACAAGTTAATTTTTTTTGTTTTAGCAGCATGTACTTTACTTTTCAAAATTTTTTTATTAAATTCTTCGATTACAATTCTTATTTGTAACTGCTGTTGGAAACTTGAGATTCCAACATACGCCTTTCAGATGATTTATCCCCTGAGCTATATTGTTGTGTAGAAGGACCAGGTGTGGTCAAACCAAGCACCAGCACATCTGTATTGATTTTGAAAAGATTTAAGTTTGTGTTACTGTGAATACTCGTTTTAAGAAACATCTAAAGTGGAATTAAATGATTTGAAATTTTAAAGATAATGCTATGACATGAGAATTGTGGGAAATTACAGTAATGACCAGAGAGTACCCTTAAAAAAACCTACATCTCATAGAATAAACAATAGAAAAAAAATTGAAAATGAATACTTTTGTTGACAGTTGTTGAAGAGAAATTCTACCATAAATAGTTAAAAGATCATTTCATTGGGAAGTCAATGAATTACAAGAGTCTCTATAGTATGTTAGTATGTAGTAGTATGTTAGTATTATGGGGAATTTCAGTTCTTATGTCGCCAAATCCATTCTTATCCATTACATAGAGGATTTATTTATCCTATATACACAATTCCAAGTTGGTGTATAACCCCTCTAACCCTCCAAAAATTAAAAGCAAATTATTACATGTGTGATTGGGACTAAACCAGTGTTGGTTTTTGTCTGCTGAACATTAAACAGAGCAGATTTTCTTTGTAATTAGTTCTCGATCCGCTTAGTGCAGGAAGAAGTCCCTGATGCGTGTGGCCTCCATCCACGGGATGTAGGCAGCGGTGCGAGTGAACACACTGGGTTTGTTCTCCACAGTGCATCCTATGGGACCAAAGCTCACCACACCGTGCACCTCCCAACGGTCACGTCCCAGCTGACATAACAAAGGACCACCAGAGTCTCCCTGGAAAAAAAAGCAGGAGATGCCAAAATTAGACGTTATTGGTAGCTTTGTCCATGTCTGGAATCACGAGAGGAATCTTGAAAAACATCAGGCAAAATACAATCAATGAAGAAAATGGAAAAGTAAATTGTACAAGTTAACATAAATTCTTAAAAAATCTTATATTATATTGATTGTCTTCAGTCTCACCTGACAGGCAGCAGGTGGATCTCCAGTGTCCTTGAAACCAGCGCAGATCATCGAGTCCTGGACACGTTCCCCCCAAAATTTTTTCTGCCTACAAGTCTTGAAGTCGATGATGGGGAGACGGGCTTGATTCAGAGCCTCGGCCAAGGAAACGTTTTCTTTCCCGCCTGTTGATACAGTTCAATTAGCAGTTGGAAACTAAAACGTTAAATAAAAAAAATCACTCCTGGTCCTGTCCATACCTCGAGTGTCCCCCCAGCCAGTGACCCAGCAGTAGTGTCCTGGCTTGAGGATGGTCTGCTTGTGTGGCAGACAGGCGTAGCGAATGTAGTTTGAAGGCAGGATGTCTTTGCCAGCCCTCACTAGTGCAATGTCATAGTCCAGCTCAGTGTGAGCTGGGTAACGGAAGTTCTCGTGTCTGTAGATTCTCTTCACTGGGAAAACCCTCTCTGCCATCTCTGAGCGTTTCAGCTGGTGCTTCCCCAGCAGGATCCTCCAGCTCCCAGCATCCTCCGCTTTGCCTCTGAGAAAACCATCATGGTAAACACTACGTCTAGAGAAGTACTACAGTAGTGAATTGGTGCCTGGCCGCAGAGAAATTATGTTTTCTTTTGGCCCAATCTGGCTACTACTTCCACTTGATCAATAGCATTTTCACAGTGAAGTCAGCAACAAAAAACTCAAAATGACGCAGAGTCATTGATACAAGATTCTAATCTTTTATACTGGTCCAGTGGCAAAAACTTATAGGCTGTGTGCACTTGAGGAATCTTTGTTGTGCCCACGCACAGTTAATTCAGGTAGGAAGATTTTATAGGTAGGAAAATATTTCAGAACACCAGAAATTTAATTTTATTAAGGGGTATTTATCTGCCACAACTTAACGACCGGTCTGCCGTGGTGCAAAAAAGGTTGGGGAACACTGATGTACTATGCTGATGTTTTAGCATTTCATGTTATGTGGTTAAACAAGTCAACGTTGTTTTGTAATTACTTTTGAAAGCAGTGAGCTGCAGTTAGGACCCAGTTCTTGTGGATGAGAGTTCCTCCACAGACGTGGATGTAGTGTTTGCTTCCCCGGGGTCGGACCTGTAGGGCAGAAAACATGGATGTCAGTCTCTCTTGTCTTGAATAGGAAGAGGTTTGACCTTGAAAGGTAAATCTTCACTTAAATTATTTCAATTTAAGATAGATTAGAACCATGTCTGTCTGTTTTAATCAGTCAGATGATTTAAGGTGGAACTGTCCTGTCCCGCAGAGCATAAAAAAAATTTAGGAAAGCAAACTCCTTGTCATTGTGACATTCATTCACACCACTGTACACAACTAAATGTCACCTCTGTATTTAACCCATTACCAAAGTGAACAGGGGGCAGCTTTGAGCGCCCAGGGAGCTGTGAGTGGGGACAGTGCCATGCTCAGTGGACCTCACTTGGCGGTAGGGGGATTCGAATCGGGGGCCTTGCGGACCCAGGTCTGCTTCCTTAACCATTAGGCCACCAACTGCTCAATCATGAGTATCAAGGTAAGAATGGAAACGAAAGCAAACTCAACCCATCACCAAAGTGAACAGTTGGCAGCTTTGAGCGGGGATGGTGCCATGCTCAGTGGAGCTCAGTAATAATCTAGCAGTTGGTGGATTTCAACCTGAAACCCTCCACCCCCAGTATGGTTTCTTTAACCACTAGACTACCCTCAAATCAACACAGTCTATGTTTCTAGAAGAAACCTAATGTACCTGATTGTTTAATGCTGCATTTCATTATTAAATTGTGTTTTCTTACCTGCAGAGAGACCTGCCAGGGCCAGGAGTGAGGTCTGGCCTCATTTCCAGATACAATTCTTTCAACCATGTTGGGTTTGAAGTGAGCCGTTCCACAGTCTTGGGGCCAGTCTGGACAAAATGGAGTCACCACAAAATAAAGATCAATATCATATCAATGCAATATTTATTTTTTTGCGTCTATGTTCTCACCCAGGTGGAGGATTTTGTGCTGCGGTTGTCGTCCCTGTGTAATTTTATAAGCAGCTGCAGGCAGTGATGCCGTGCTCAGCAGCAGCAGCAGCAGCGGCAGCAGCAGGAGCAGGAGCACAGGGGGTCCAGGTACGGCCATCGTCACTCACACAGTCAGGGACCAGCACACACACATGCTATTTATACCAAGCAGCAGGTTTATGCCCAAGTACAAAGCTGTTTACATTTATAGCTGTGCGCAAACAGCACAACAACAGGGACAATAGGGGGCAGTAAAACAAAGGCTGAGTGCTGGACTGTTCTGCTGCAGCTGAGAGTCAACTGTGGTGACCCATCAGCACTTTCACACACTCACAGTACACTAATGTACACACAGGATACTGTCCTACACTAAACATCACACCATGTCACGTGTCCCACAGTAGCAGTGGCCTGACCCTGAACCTGACCACGATCTTTACCTTTAATATCAAACACTTGATATCAATGTCTTTCAACCTTCTCCAACATTTTGTCTAGACTTTTACCAACAGGTTTTACTGACATTTAGCTATGGCCAGCAATTTTAGCACCCCAATTATTAGTTTCTAATGTAAACACAACACTGGCTAAGCATTATAGAGTAAGTTTTGAATGTCATAAAGGCCATTTCTTCATTTATTTTGTTGAATATTAGGTGAAGTTGGATGTTTGACCTTTTTTGCTGCAGTACTAGTCTAATATATACAGGTATATATATTTTTAATCATTTTATTTCTTTTAACAGGATGAGCAAATAGTGTTGGCGAGTGATGGTGATAAAAATCCCACAGCAGGATGTCAGAGCTGAATCTGTTCTGTTCAGACTTTTTCACTTTTGTCTTTGTTTCTCCCTAAGTTTGAAGAAAACCTCAGAATCATCAAAAATCAGTGCTTCTCCCTCCTGCAGCCTCCGCACCATCCGGACACACTTCTCATCACACTTCTCCTCTGGTTGTGGTTGGAGTGAGACTTCAGACAACTGATTCCTTCCTCTCTGTAAACCTCTTCCTCTTCTTCTGTCACATCTCTGCTTACACTGCAAGTTTCATCCGGTGTTTCCTCCTCCTTGCTTCCTCTGCCCTCCCCTACTCTGCTGTCCATCTTGCAAAATGAAGTATTTATCATTATGTCTGCCCTCATCTCAGGAGCCTTCAATGCACTTGGTGGTTTTGGAGCCTTGGTCTTCTTGGAGGACTTTCTCAGTGGTGGGTCTGGGCTGCTCTTCAGCTCCAGGTGTCTCTGTATGGCAGTGCTCAGCACCTCGGGATCCATGGATGCTCCGTGAATGTCCCATGTCAACCCATCCTCATCCCACTGGACCTGCTTCATGCTGCTCCTCCTGCCCAGGTCGTCCTTGTCCGTCATCTTCAGACAGGATCTCCTCTTCCTCTCCTGGTTGTCCTCTCCATGCCTCTGCTCCTCCTCTAAACCACTCATTTTAAACATGCTGGAAGAAGGTGATACTAAGTTGGAGTGTGACCCAACTGGAAACCTCAGGTTCAGCCTGGATCCAGGCGGTGAGCCCAAGATGGAATGGGATCCCATGCTACAGGTGGAGATGTTCCTCCTTAGGTCCCACCAGGAGCCGACTGGAGAGATGGTCTGCACCTCGGCATTTACCAGTTTGTTCTGTGAAGTCATGGTGCCTTCCTCCCGGAACAACCTCACCCTTGGAGAGTTTGACATGACATTGGCGCAGTTGTGGCTGCACCTGCAGCAGAGCTCATCTCCAAGGTTATTCTTCTCCTCATCTCCTGGAGCATCACAGCCTTTAGTCGACTGCTTTGGCAACTCAAGGTAACAAACTGAGGCTCCGATTTCTCCTGACCCTGGCCGCTCTGCTGATGGAAGTTGCTCTGAGTAGCAGCACCGTGGCTCCAGGTTTTCCTCCGCTGGGCCTTCAGAATCATGTGGCTCTTCATCAGCAAACCTGACATCTGAAGCTGCTTTGTTTCCCAGCCAGTGTTTCTCCAGGAATCTTCCATCACTCTGTCTGTTGTTGTGCAGGACAGACAGTGTTGGAACAGATTCAGGTGAAAAATCAACAAAATCTTCTTGAAGATTTGAGCTTGAAAAGTCTACACCTATTACAGTTGGTCTCTGGATGGGATCTGATGGGGAACTTGGTGCAGATGGATGACAGACCTCCTGGGTCAGACTTGTTGGCCGTGAAAACCTTCCCTTTTGAGCTACAGTTCCCAGGAGTCTTCTGCTGCTGCTGTTGCTCCAACACTGATCATTTGGTGGCCTTAGCTCTCCAGGCGGAGGCAGACTGTGCACATCCATTGTTGGAGATGTCACTAGGTCCTGACTGTTGGTGGATCGGAGCCCTGGCCTCATATGCACTCGCAGCTGTTGAAGAATGGCAGCGGTGGGCTCAGAGTGTGTGTTGGTGCTTGAGCTGCGTCTAATCTTCAGTCGAGTCCAGGCCGGGTCCCTCTCGTGCGGAGGACCTGTTGCCATGACGACATCCATGGAGCTCTTGGAGATGGAGAAGATGGGGGAATGTTCATCCTCATCATCATCATTGTTCTCTACCACAATCTCGGTCTCGCTGGAGTTGGAGAGGGAGTGACCGACTGAGCAGCAGACTGGAGCGTAGCTCTCAGACACAGGCCGACCTGGCTTCGCCATGTCTGAGAGAACCTGTGAAGACGAAGAACCAAGTCAAACCACCACATCATCTTCAATAACCGACTGGTCTTGACAAATTAAGGTAACAGATATAAAATATGTTTTTGGGAGATACATGTAAACATTAACATTATTCACATGTAACGCATTAAATATATGAATGTATTTCCAAATTTACAGTTGAAGGAGCATTTTACAGCATTTTATCCTTCAAGTGGACAGAGGGCAGCTTTCCTTCCAGCCTTCCAGACCCCAGTCCGGTTCCTTAACCATCAGGTCACCACTGCCCATATTGAACATATATTAACACAGTTTACAACAGAAGAAAGAGTATGTATATTCTAACCAACTGACACATGTGAATACAGAGTACAGAAAAGACGTCTTACCTCAAAGATCACACCTTCTGTCCTGTCTTGCTCTCTCTAGGAATCTCGGTCTCTCTTTCTTCCCATTATTTGTGCCGTTCTCCCTCTGTCACTTCCAAAGACGATAATTTGCAGTTGCTTTTTGATTCTTACTATTTTGGACATGAGCAGCTGTCAGAACCCCAGTCTGGGCCGCCGGACTCTGACACTACTGTGGCTGCTGTGTAGGTGCGTGCATGACAGCAGGGCTTTGGACTTTGTCCTCATCCTTGAGGATTAACCTTCATCTTGTTAGCTGCTTTCCAATATCTGACTTGTGTGTGTGTGTGTGTGTGTGTGTGTGTGTAAGTCACTTCAGGGATAATGAGCATTTTTACCTCAGTCCATTTGAGGACAGTGGGCAGGAGGGCTATTTTTATTATGAGGCTGCATTTTGCCACCCAGCATGGTCCAAATCCCCTTGGTTAAAAAACATAAAATGGAAAAACACTTGACAAAGATGTCTTTACAGCTGAAAGCATTCAGAAAATTTAGAGACATGAGTACAAAATGGCTGGGATGTGATTTGGAAAACTATAAATAAAAACTATAGATTATGTGCTTTGTTTTTATGTTCAGAGATTCACTGTGGAAACCCCCAAAAGAAAAAGCCGAAAGGAAAGAAAGTGATTAGTGTTAAAATGATAAGTAAAATGCTTCTTTAACATCAACATACCAATTAATGTTATTATTAAATATAGCATTTATGCTATATTATCTGGACAGTGCTATGATCAGAGCACCTCAGTGGCAACCAGGCAGCTGGTGGAGTAGAACCTGAAGCTAGGTCCACTTCCTTCACTGCCAGGCCACCACTGCTGCCATGTAAAAATTAAATGTATATTAATTCCAGGATTATTGACAGCAATTGTTGCGCTCCAAATCTGTGTTTCCTGGATGTAGTTTAATTTAAACATATTATTATAATAATAATAACATGTTTATTATTATAATAAACACGTTATTATTGTTCTAAACTACAAGGGATCAGGGACCAAACCTGGACCACTGAGTAATTATAATTGGCCCACAGGATCAATGTGTAGTAGAGTTGACCCAGACCAGTATATATTGTCTATATACAGTCATGGAAAAAAAATGATTAGACCACTCCTTCTTTAATTTCCTGTCCATTCAAAAGTCTGCTTCCACTTAATCTACATTAAATAATAACAACAAAACGGCTCCTAATTCAGTTTAATTTCCTGTCTCTTATACACATC